>WHYT01015574.1:78299-103620 GCA_009806455.1 Tetrax tetrax | reverse complement strand
AAAAAAAAAAAAAAGACACTTCCTAGGAATTAACATATTGAACGCTTTTTCATTATTTTTTTTTTTTTTTGAATTTTTTTTAAAAGCAAGAACCATTTTTCTTGATTACTGTTTGGGTGACAAATACCATCACAGAGCAAAAGGTGGATTTGCTGTCTTTGCCACCCTTCTCATTTCTGATGACTTCAAAAAACCCAACCACACAACTGGCTGAGGATACTGCTACCATTGTAACAGCAATTTGTCTCGGTACCATTTCTTCCAGAAAGTTTTTGCATGAGCTTTAGAACATAGAACTAGTGGCTTAAGAGTCACTGTAAAACATCTACCAAAAAGAGGAAAAAAGAGGAACTCCCCTAACTTGCCTTTAATAAAAGGTGTTTAAGATAGCATAAACAAGCTATATTTGAACATTTTCAGCTTTAGCTCACTGCAGTTGTTAACACCACAGAGAAGGAAACATGCCTCCTTTTCAAAGTACTTCCATTCAACTAATTACTCAAGGATTTAGTAGTCTGACCCATTCGTACTCCGCACGGTACACTCTGATAGGAAGGTAAGTTTCCGAGACCAATCTCAGCACTTGCATCTCAGCCTGAAAGACTCCAAGGCAGACTATGTATTTAATACTGCAACAATTTGGTTTTTGAGATAATATATACAAGCATTTGTATACATGACAGAACCTCTGTGTCAGTCCTGTTCAGCACGAGGCTTCCCTGAAAATAACGCCTTCAGGTCTCAAGTGGCAGCATTTGATGCAGAGCAGAAGTTGCCCAGGAATCCTACCTAGCCTTAGGCATGCCACCCCAGCTTGTTCCCTTGAATGGTCCATCAGGATTGTTCCCTTTCCACTAGCTGCCTTTGACTGGGAAAAAAGTAGGCGAGAACTGTGTGTGAAATCTGACCATTGAAGTCACCTACTGGTACATACCTGGACTGTGAACCAGCACTGCTGTGTTCAAATGGGAACTACAGGGTAGAACTGCCGATGCCTCTGACTGCACTGACATAGAGACAGTTCTTGGATGTAGGCAACGATAATCAAGGAGCAAGAGCAGCACACAAACAGGCTAAAAGGCTAAAAAGGCTGAAATATCCTAGCCATATCCCATGGAGTTGTTTATGCTACAAAACTACATACAGATAGTGTTCTTTAGTGACATAAAAAAAAAAAATCAAAAAGGGAGTCAAAGATCCTAAGTTTTTAGGATAAAACCCTCAAGTAATTTTTCTTCTTTTGGTAGTAAAGCACAAATATTACCCATATGGCCAAAATGTTCAGCTATTAGTTACATTTTTTATCACATTAACACAACACAATATTTCTAACAGCAATGAAACAATACTGTAGTATACAACAGCACTACTAAGGTTTGCTCTGAGAAGGAAATCAAGGAAGGTTCTTTTTTGCATTTTTAATATATTCCATTACTTAGATTTTAGAAGAGGAAATAACTGCAAGTATTAATGCTTTTATAAGATCAAAAGTCCAGAAAAAGCTTTTTCAGAAATGTATTAAGATTCCTAATAAAAATATTTGCAAATTTAATTACAAATACATTTTTTAAAGCAAAATCCTTAATTAAGTACATCAGGATTGGTCAATATTGACAATGTTCCGGTAGGAGGAAAGTGAAGATAACACCCACTGCGTCTGTGGGAACATCTAACCGCATAGAGTATATACACTTAGTTTGATCAAACTATGTCAAATATATAAAGTGAAGCAGTACATACAATTTTTAACATAAAGGTTACAATGGAAGATCAAGTACGAGTCTGCTAAAATCTTAAGATATTAAGTACTACTGATCTCATGCATTTGTTGTACAACTTGTCCTAAAATTTCATCTACTACATCAACATCATAATTTACTTGCTGCAAGTCTAGATCAGGCACGATTGTAGCCAGAAGCTGTCCAACATTCACTCGAAGAGATCGTAGTTTCAGGCTGTGAAGAAATAATTAGATATGATCAGATGTAGATGAAGTTTTATGTTCAAATACACAGTACTTTATTTAACAAAGCTGGAGTAGTACTCTCTACTAGAAAGGCTCTGTACATGACTTCCACAAACCAACGAAAACCTGATTCAGTTACAGCTGCATCAAGGTAATTTTCAAAATCTGCCAGTTTTTCAAAGCTGAGTCTCTTTAGTTTTAATTTTGAAGGTGTACATTCCCCTAGTTTCAAGCAAATACTAAGAGCTAAACTGAATTCTGCCTTTTCCAAAGCAGATCAGCAATATTTCTGAATGCTTCTGTTTAAGTCACCAAATAAGCACTGGCACAATCCTTTATCCCACAACAAATTTCTCAAAAGATTATTAAACCTCAGTATTTTTATACACTTAGAGGTACAAACTACTACCACCTATGGGAACAAAAGAAGAGAAAAAGAAGAGAAAGGAAGAGAAGGCAAGAAAGAGTAGTTTGTCCAAATACAAAGAGGAAATAAGGTAAGAGTTATAGTAGAGGGAAAATGCTGTGCCTCCTCTTTTTGCTTTCTTTCCTGGATCCCCTTGCTCTGTCCTCTTCCTGATCAAATTGCTTCCAAATCACCCACCCTTTCTCTTGACTATTTCCTTCTACCAGCAGTTCCTTTATCACCTCTAGCAGCTGGTCTTCACAGCGCCATCATATCCCAACAGGACTTGTGGTGGAAGTTACTTACAAGTCCTGCATATACATGCTAAATCTTTTAGGAAGCATAAGTCAGATGCTATAAGAGGAAAATTAAATGCTGGCAGATAAAGGGGAGATTTAACCACAGAAAAAAAAAAAAAAAAAAAAAAAAAAAAGAAAAAAAAATTGAAAGGGGTCTCTGGAAATCATCCAGTCCATTCTCCACCCCACCCCCCCACCCTATTCAAAGCAAGGCTAACTCAGATCAGGTTGCTTAGGACCTTCTTGTGTTTAGAAAATCTCCAAAGGTGGAGATTCCACAGTCTCCCTGGGTCCCCTTTTCAGGGTTTGACCACCCTCACCACGAACACTTCTCTGATATTTAAACAGAATTTCCCTTGTTGCAGCTTGTGTCTATTGGCTCTCATCCTATCACTGTGCTCATGAAAAGAGGCTGGCTTCATCTTTTCTACGCCCTCTCACTAGGCAGCAGAAGAGAGCAATAGGATTTCAAGGTAACCAACCCTTCATAAGGATATTTCCCTCACCTTCCCCTTCTATATCAGATGCTCCAGGCCCCTACCCATCTTGGTGGCCCTTCAGTAGAGTTGCTCCAATACGCCAGTGTCATTCATATAACCAGAGAGCCCCAAACTGGACACAATACTCCATGCTTGGTTTCACAATGCCCAAGAGTAAGGAAGAATCACTTCCCTTAAACTGCTGACTGAACTCTTAGCAATACATAACTCAGCAGGCACTGGGCTTTCCCACCACAAGAGTGCACTGCTGACTCACATTCAACTTTCAGTCCACCAGCAGCACAGGCCATTTCTTCAGCGCTGCTTTCCTATGAGTAATCTCCAGCTTTTTCAATTGTGTGGGCTATTTTCCAACACAGGTGCAGAACTTTGCAGGTGCCTTTGTTGAATTTCCAGGAGGTTTTAGCCCATTTCTCAAATTTTTCAAGGTCCCTCAACAGCAGCCCTATTCTCCCGAGTATCAATGGTTCCCTCCAATTTAATGTCATCATGAATTATTAAGTTAATTTTTCTCCGTCATCTAGGCCATTAATGAAGGTATTAACTGTTACTGGCCTCCATGTTGATGCATGAACTCAGCAGTCTGGCTGATTTTACAACCCACCTCCTAGTCTACCTATCCAAATCATACCTCGTATACTTCGCTATCATGATACTATGGCTCCCCATATTGAAAGATTTGCTAAAATGAAGGCCCAGGGAGCTGGCCATCTCATTGTAAAAGGCAATGCGGCTGCAAAGGCATGATTTGCTCTCAGTAAAATCCATGCCGGTTGTTCCTAATTACCTTGACTACAATGGGGCTTCCCCCTAGATTTGCTCCATGGTCTTCCCAGGAAGTGAGGCTACACTGACCAGCCTGTAGTTCAGACCTTTCTTTCTGCCTGTCCTAAATATGGGCATGACAACTGCCTTTTTCCAGGCATCATGAATGTTGACTGCCACAGCCTTTTGGAGGTATCATTCCAAGGCCAACTCTCCATCAACTGGCAAGCTCCCTCTGATACATCTCATCAGGACCCATGGACTTGTGTATGTCAAATTTGCTTAAATGGTCCCTTATTTCAGACACCTTTTATTACAGGTAATGCTTCACTCCCTAAGATTACCACTTGGCACAGGGACCTGGGTGGCCCAAGGGAAGACCTTACCAGTAAAAAACAAGGTAAAGAAGATAATGAGTACCTCAGTAATTTGTGCCTCACACCGCTCACGTCTTTTGCTCCACTGAGCAGCAGGCCCACATTTTTCTTAGTTCACCTGTTGCTGCTACTGTGCTTACAGAATCCCTTCTGGCTGCCCTTCACAGGCCTTGGCAGTTTTAACTCTAGCTGAGCTCTGGCTTTCAATTCCATCCTACATGCCCAGGCAGTGTGCCTGTATTCCTGCTGGACTGCTCCTCCCTGCTTCCATCTGGTATGCATACTTCTTTTGTGTGTTTGCTATTTCTATTAACCAAGAGCTGCAAGCTCTCTATTTCTAAGTTTAAACCCTTGTTTAGTTCAAAGATACACTCTGGACACAACCCAGTTCCATAGGATTGGTCTGCAGCAAGAAGTTCTTACAGGAAAGGTATGTTTCAAAACCAAACTCAAACTCTTTTCAGTAAAGTACTATTCATCCAAGAAAGAAAAACAGAATATAGAAGTGAAGTTCATCTATGCAGCATAAGGTAATGATCATCCTCGTTCCTGCCTCCTTTCTCTCTCCTTGTTCTGCAAGTCATGTCTAGAAATTATTTAACATTTTTGGTATTTTAAGAAGTATCATTATGGCATTCTATTGTGCAATGGCCAACACAAATACCCAAATTGTAAAAAAAAAAAAAAATAAAATAAAAATCACTTGATAAAAAAAAAATGTTACGGAGTTAGGAGTCACAAGAGGCAGTAGAAAAGAATTCCAAGCACCATATTTTATTACATGATTATCAGACATAACCATTGTCAAGATGTTTCAGATACAATCAGCCAGCCAAAATCTTGCTTGAAATAGTCTAGAAAGAACAAAACTGATACCTTTCTCCATCAGAAAAATTTACAGAGTCTTCTACATTACTGGTGGTAGAATCATTTGCATGTGCTACTGCTTGTGGAATTGAAGCTTTTAACTGTGCGATTTCTGCTTTGAGTTCTTCACATCGGCAGGCAATTTGATTTTTTTCCACTTCCAGTAGTTCAACCTGGCAAGTAAATAAAAATAATTTTATATATCAAATAAAATTGTGGTGGATTAAAATGAAGACAGCTTATACGAACGTAAACCATTTAACTTTGTTGACTGCTTTTAATTAACTTCTCAGTGAGATTTTAAGATATGACAACCTAGACAAACTGTTTTAAAGTAGCCAGCTGTCAGCTGAACCACTGTATGTGTGCTCCCTCTAAGCCTGCTCAGTCTCTCTTCTCTTGCAGTCACAGCCACTCAGAGCCTTGCAATCTCTCTCAAGTTTGCTTATTTCTCTCTATACAAGCAAAAACCCAGAAGCTCCTGGGCTAATTTAGTATTTCTTCCCTGTTTTAAGTGCCTTGATTGGTTAGTGGTCCGAACTATACAACACATTGTGTACTAGAACCACTATGAAACACCCATTAAGAAGCAAAAACAATGTTTATTTGAATGAAATCACTGTTTTAACAAACGTACCTCACTTTTATATCTGTCTCTCTCAATGCTGCACTCGTCCAGTTGCCTGAAAACATTGTCCAGTTGCACAGCAATTTCATCTATCTCACTCTTATTTTCACCATCAGCACACTTGCTGCATTCAGTTTTTAAATTCTGCAGGGTACTGCATTGTTCCTTTAGTTTTGCTATTTCTTCTAAGGCCTGTTCATAGAGAGTGGTCACTTCCAACAAACGCCTTTCATGAACATCTTCCAGTGAAGAAATTGTCTCAGTTGACTGATGGCACATTTCTTTTTTTACATACTTATTATTCAATTCTAAAATCCTCTGTTCCAGTGTTTCTACTTGTTTGGTCAATACTTCACATTTGGTTTGGTACATTTCTTTTTCTTTGTTTAACAATTGCAGCTGATTTTTCAGTTCATTTCCAAGATCCACAGATGCCTCAGAAACATCATTAACACTGTGCTGTTTAGTTTCCACCTCTGTCCCGGGAACTGGAATAGCGGTGTCATCTTCCGCCTCTTCCTTTTTAACAACTAAGTTTAGGAGCTCTGTCTGTGTCGCTGAGCTCAATTGTTCACTTTTTGATTCTGAAGTAGCTGCACTGCAATGTTCTCCAACACTGCAGTTTTCTGTCTGCTTTTCCTCTTGATCCAAACTCACACATTCAGTTTTTACTACAGGAACATCAGAATCTGCTGAAGGTTTTGGAGTACTGCTTTCCTCTAAAATAATGACATCTTCATCATTATCATTATGGTTGCTGAATGTTTTGTCATTTAATCGAGGTGTCTTTAAAGACATGGGTGTCGTGCAACTAGGTGTCTTCCGTTTAAGGCTGAGAAGCAAAATATTAAACTGATTATTGTATTGCTCAAATACCACAAAGTCATTTGTTTCAAACTACGTTTAGTATTTCTATAAGCACTATTAAAAACCACCACTCAGTAATTAGAAAGGGATGCCTCTCTGCATAGTATTTTAATATCTGTAGCAAGAGCAAATACCTTTTCTGTAAAAACAAGTGGCTGACATGCACACGCTAAATTACTACCTTCACACATTGCTTTGAAACAGACTCAGTATTTGCGGGAACTCCCGTCCTGCACCCATTCCTTAACCAACAGAGTTTAAGGAAAACATACTGCAGAGTGTGGTTAACAGAATACAGTCTTTTCCTAAACGGACAAACCACTAAGCAATTTTCCTTGCCAGTGCAAAATATTTTTTGCTGCATTCATTTTTGTGCTTGACAAGGTTTCTGGATACCTTTAATCAACTGGCTGCTTCTTATACTCCCAAAAGTGACATCCGAATTTCAACAGCTATCACCTGAATATGGGACTACACCCACACCATCATTTTGATTAACAAGTTATTAATTTAGAAATAAGTAGCAATCTACTCTGTACAGGTTCACTAACCTGTTAACAGAATCAGAATGAGGTGAAGATACTGATCTATTTGAAATAAGCTGAGGTCTTCTGACAGAAGCATTTGATGTTTCTGCTAAGAGCGATCTTGGAACAGCTTCTTTTCCACTTGCAGCGGAGAATGTTTTGAAGTCTTTACTTGAAGAAACAGGTATTTTTAAAAACATTTCATTATTGATCTATAAGATAATATTAGTTAAGAATGAAAAGAAACAGACATTAGTAGATTCTTCAGAATAGGTTTAAGCAGTTCTTCTAACTATCTGCCAACATCTATAATTCTGACTGACATTTCTTATGTATGGACAATACTTTACTTTTAGACATTACTTTTGTACTTGGGTAAAAGTAATAGCAGAAAAATTAATACAGTGAAGTAAATAGGTAACAACAGCACATGCAAAATATCTTCTCCAGAAATGGTGTGATCTTAGATTAGCACTTTACTTTGAAAGCAACTTAAGCTAAATCACACTTAGGAAATTCGATTCTGAATTACAATCTAAACATCCTCATCGCTCAACCATGTTGATTTGCACCTGCATTTATTTTGAATTTGAGTGCTTCCTTGCAAAAGTGCACCTAGTACAAGTCTCTCCTACCCCATTCCCCGCCCCAGTTTAAGGGCATCTTTACTTTCATATCCTCATCACATCTCGCTACAACAAATCCACTTTCAATAATTAGATGTCATACCATAAAAATAAGTATGAGTGACTGACACCTTTTCTAGTACTGTTTTGTGAGAGGGCTTTCTCCCTCGCAAACACTCTCATAAGTGCTACATAGAAGTACTTTCCACCACCAGATAGCAAAGACAGGGGATTTTTGGTATACTAATAGCAAGCATAATCTATACAGCCATCAAAACAAAAACAGGATGTTGAACCAGTCAGTTGGCCACTAGCTAAAGCAAACTAACTCAAAGCCTCGCCTATTCGATCAAACTGCGCAGTACTGTTGCCAGCAAGAACAACTCTGCTACCAAGGTCAGTTTCCCATCAACTTTAAGAGTTACCTGGTGGCTGTACTCTAGTCGCTTCTTCAGTTTTTCCTTGTCTCTGCACAGCGGCAAGGAAAAAAAATATTTAAGAGCTTAGATTTAAAATGTTAATTCATTATAAACCAAACCAACCTCAAAATGTAAAAGCAAACACAATACTCCTTATCTCTGCTAGATACAACAAAGTTCTAAAGGAACATATTCTAATTTACTGAATGAACATTTTATGCATGAACTTAGAAGCTAGTCTAGTTTAAAGCTCGTTTAAGTTCAAACTAGTTCTCTCTCAGATTAAGATTTCTTTTTAAAAATTGCAAAACCCCCTAAACTCCCACTTTTAGAATGCTAGCCAACATTAGTTAAAATTAACCAAGTAATTTTTTCCCCCATACACATAAGCTAAGCATTCTCTTACTCTTAAATAAACATATTGAGGTATTCAGCTGCTTCAACAGGGTCCTTGAAAATAATAGATACCTAGACAAGGTTTCCTATCAGTTCTAATAGCTTGCTTCTTTAACATCCCAAACTATCTTCATACCGCTTACTACTATGAAACAATGCCCCTCTGAGAGCTGTACTTGAACATCAATTGCTGCATTGCTCTCCTTAGTAGTTATTAAATGAGAGAGGCCTCTTTTGTTATGACTTCCCTAATTTTGATTTGGGAGGGCAAACAGGTATTAAGCCAGAGAGAGAAATTTCAATGTAATGCCAACATGCTAATAACAGAAGAAAGAACTGTGGTATTCATCTGTTCACTGCTGTGATCAAGTCTTGATTTCAGGGCATTATTTTCTGGCCGGAAATATTCCCAGAAGAGTTGCAATGACACCACAGGTGAAAGAATAGGTGTAAGACAGTGTTGGATGTTTGTCTCAACATTGTTGGATCATCAAACCACCACCTGCCGTCACCGCCATAATAATGGAGCACCAGTTAAACCACAGGACTAGAGGCTTCCCATTTTCTTGCGAATCAGTCAAACCACAGGACTAGAGGCTTCGCATTTTCCCTGAAGGCAGAGCTGATTCCAAGAAATTTAGCCTTACCTCTGCGCATGCGCCCAGACCCAGGCCAGAAAAACAGAGGGGCCCAGAGACGGTATTGGGCATGCGTACCATTGCCAGGCGAGGGACATGGTTAAGCAAACCAGCTCTTGGAATATGCTACGTGATTCTTGGAAGGACAATGAATATGCAATGAGACGACCCAATAAAAGAACAGGAACGACCAACATCAGACGGAACGTTCTCCCACCAAGTGAATTAGACTGTTGGGACACTGCAGCTCCATGGTGGTAGTTAGTGCAACTGAAGTTTTTTCCCCCTCTTTCCTTTCTCTTTCTCTCTCGCATTTGCGAACTTGTCGGGCAAACAAAAGTACCTGGCGCTCGACTCTGTTTTGAGTCTTAATTCTGTTCCCAAGAATATGAGCAAAACCTCGCTCCAGCGTGTGACCGGCACTTGATATTAGGGCATTTAGTTTTCATGTTCCTTTACTATTATTGAGACACTTGTAAGAAAGTCTCTAGTACTCACTTTTTCTTGTAAGTTTTCTCATATGTAGGATGTATTAAGTCATCATCTTCTGGTTCTTCTGGCACATCACAATCCCTGAGTTAAGAAGGAAAAAATAAAAAAAAAAAAAGCCCCATGACAGAAAGAGCTTAACACCCATGCTTATAACAGGTGATAAAATAAGAACGAAAAGCAGTATTTAGATATTCATCAAAATCGGATTTTACCGGAATTGTGGGTCAGGGTTCAGTGAGCAGTACCACTTATCTGGCAAGTGCTCCATTCCATCTGGCAGCTTCCGCCATTTCAGACATCCATCACACTGTACCCATGTCTGATCAGGCTGTTTTCTATAACGGAAAAAATAGTAGAACTTTCACATGAAAAGTTCATTTTCACGACTGTGTGTAAAATGGTAATGACAGTAAGTAAAATTCTTCTATTTAGAAATTTTACTCACTGTATCTCCTCAACTGGCAAAGCTAATGGACATTCTTCATTTTTCTTCCTTTTCATTTCGTTCCAGTAATCATTAAGCTTTTCTCCTAATGCTGCTATTGTAAGTCTAAAAAGAAAAGTTTTTAAAAGACCACATTAAATAATTAAATTCTAGCACGGAAAGAACCTTTATAAACTACAGAGAAAGAATAAATGTATGAACCACTCCAGTATTTCTATTTGCACAACAGTAAGCTTTTTGCTTTTAGAAAACCCTAGAAATGAAGAATTGTGTGAAGGCATGTTTGTCAGCAAAGAAATTACTAGAAATATGAGTTGGAGCACTAAGAATGAAATCAAAAGAGCTCAGTTCAGAAGCGCTGTGAATGTACAGTGCAAACCCTGAAGCTACCTCATCAGTTCAACCTCATAGAAGAAATGAGTACAAAACCACTTCCACCAATCCAGGATCCAGCTGTGCATTTGGCTGATGTTTCTGTACATCCATTAACGGCAGGTTCATGCCTGCTCTTAAGCTGACGTACAATACTACATGGAGATTGCAAGTGTATGATCGCTTTAGTGTAGTATAAAGTCTATGTGCTGCTAAAAGGAGCAGGCCAGTCTTACCTTAAGTTAATTTTTAGCTGCATTAGTTTCCTGATCAGGGCTCATCGTGCAGCTCAATGACTATTAGAGCTGGCACACACAGGAGGGAGTGGTCCAGAAGAACAAGCCCCACTGGTGAGGTCGAGGTAAGACTGCCTCTTGTCAGCCTGCTGAATTTACATCAGACTGAAGCGGCTGGGTAACCAGAGCCTGAAAGGCAGTTCCTCCCTGCCTGGCTTATTCCAACACTGAGAGTAGCCCATCCCTTGAACTAACACAAACGTTTGTGCAGTGAATTCACATGACCTAGAGGGTTTTGATCTAGATCGCCTCTGAACCCAAGTCATTAATTTCTGTAACAAAAATGAGGAAGTACCACAAGGGCAGAAATGAACTGCAACGCATGGATGGGATCACGTCTCTCTTCTGGAGAGGGAAGAAGGACAGGTCAGCTTACACCGATCATGAAATGCAGCATCAGTTTTATGTTTGTTTCAGGCTGGAAAAAATTACCTTTTGAAAACCTGTAGCACTCTTTGCAGAAAAACCTTTATAAAAGATCTTTCAAGTGTAGTATCTCTACACCCACATTACAAGTGTTTTTAAAAAGAAAACAAGTAAAAGGCATTCATTGCTCACCGTGCCAGTCTGTGGGAACATAGTGCAAACCTCAGGAAACACAAATGACTATCCTACAGCATTCCTAATTACTGCCCCTCTGCCAAGGGAGCTATTAGTGCCACCACGCAGGAAATGTTTCAAGGAACCTCTGTATTGAAAAAACTAACACAAGAGCTGTTTTCCAGTTCGACCAATTCCCTGATCTGCTTTACCACGTGTTCTCGTTAATAGCTCTGCCAGCACAATGGTGGCAGAAACACGGCAACTGCTTGAAGCTGACAGTATCACTGCCAAGAGCAGCATAAACTGTGGGTACCACTTAAAGGTACAGGCAGATTGAACTGCAGTGGCTATAGCAGCTATCAGGCTTGCTGCTCCTCCAGAGGGCTGCTGTTTCAAGAGCAGGAATGACCAGATTTATCTTGCTGTAGTCCCTCAATTGCTGCAATTAACAGCTCTGTTTATTACAGCACTCTGGCATGTTTTCTGGGTTATCTTTATATGCAGAGCTGCATATAAACCAGCAATTCAGGAAAGGCACTGTGTATAGTTCAAGTTGCCAGTGGAAGCTAAACCACAACTGGCTGAAGGGCAAAACAAGCAGCTTGAAAAAGGTAATGACTTTTTTCATAGGTTTACCCCGCCTATGTTTGCAAGTCAATACCCTAAATCTCTAACTTCACATTGAAAGCAAGTGCCAGAGCACAGAGAAGGAAAGCACCAGCTCCTTTAAAGGCATCTGGTCAAAAGAGCCATAAATAAGAACGTACAGAGACAAACCTGACTGACAAAGGAGGTGGTGATAAGAACAAACCTGGTCAGTCACAGTAAGTGGTAAGGATAAATGGAGTGTGAGAACGTTTATTTTTTCAGTTGGGAGGATAAGGAAAGAGAAGGAGACAAACACAGAGAGTCATAAAACCTGATCAATTAGCATTAACAAAGACAATAACCAGAAACAAACCCGGTCAGTCACACTAGCTGACAGGCTATCAAGAAACTGCAGGTAAACTGGGATTTTGCAACTGATAAGGATGTAAACCTGAGGGTCCAGGATGACTGGAGAGGGTCAATGGAACTATGTCAACCAATGAGGCAACGTACATAATAGGAAAGGTAGAGCAGGGAGGAACAAGAGCAGGGGGTAGACAGAAAAGGATATAAAGAGCTGGTTGCATGCAAAACAGGTTCAGTCAGTACAGTTGTCTGGCTGAGCCCTGTGCCTGATCACTGCAGTTTATCCTGTCTTCTTATTTAATACTTTCTGTACTCTCTACATAATCTCATTCTCTATCCCATCTGTATGTGTATGGCAAGGACTAAGTGCCAGCTACTGGCACTTAGTGGATTTGGTGCTAGGTCCTGGAGTCAAGACCAGGTGTGTGTGGTGTCAGCTCTGAAGTAAGCAGGAGTCTCAGCTGCCACCCACTGAGACAGGAACAGTGCATCCCCCAAAAATCAGCTCCTGGGGTGGACCAGCACGAGTGAGCGGCATCATGTGTATGATACTCTAGACTTCACTGCCTGCACAATGTATATATGACCAGCGTAGATGCAAACATCCTGCCCCTACTGTTCAGAACAATCATGAAGTTTAATGATGGAACATAAGCTTTTATTCTTACTACTTAGAAAAGCAGAAACCTTTATCCTCAAGTATTTCAGAGCGATCAACACTATTCAATAGAAAGTCTACATAAAAATACACATTTACCTGTACTCATTTGTGTAGTCAAAATCTTGTTTGTTATGAGTTGGTTTTAGGAAGTTGCATTCAATAACCCCGACTACACCAACACCCATGTTGTTTGCCTGTAAGAAATTAAGAACCATCAGGAAAAACAACATATATTCTATGCTAATACTGCAAGAGTTTGTCACAGGTAACTACAAGCTAAATATACACTAAGTAAAAATCAATCTTCTGGCTTACGACTCCTCTACAAAAAGAAACTCCTGACACAAATCCTGTAAATAAAAAAATCCTCTCTTCCACCTCTCTTTTTTTCCTAAAAGATATGCTCAGGCCCATATTTTGTGTATCAAGCTTAGTTGCAAAGACAAATATTAAAACAACTGTATACAATCTAAAACAATCTTTAACTGCTGTACAAACTAAAAAGAGATGGTTTTATAAAGGACACATCAACATCCTAGTTTCCATCTGTATTCTTTTTTCAAATCCGCGTTTGAGTGAAAATTATTTCTAAAGATGTTAAAATATTTTTCAGCTTTAATTTCCTACCTTTAACTGACAGCCAACTCTTTCATAAGCTTTGATGAGTCTGTTTTTATGGTACATCATTATTCCATAGTGATCTTTGTTTCTGCAGTTAAATCCAAAAGTAATTCTTACTGTTTTAGCCTTTTACCAGAGATTAAGGAAAAATCTGCTTAATCTCACGTAACACAAATACACAGTTGCTCCAAGTGTTTATTCTAAACTGGATTCTGGAACTTACTTTCTTTATATTGAAATAATTCCTTCAGTATGTCTTTCCCCCCACCCTCCAAAAAAAAAAAAAAAAAAAAATTAAAAATAAATCACATGACTAACTGCAACATACCTGGCAGAATCCAGACAGTTTACATAAAAAGTCACATCATTAAATTCAGCATGCAATGATATAAATATTAGCAAAGGATACGTTCAAAAACTTTGGTCTATATATATCATGTTCAATGAAGGCAAGGCTTTTGGAAACCAGCTGTGTTTTCACTTTTTGTCCTCGCAGAATGATCTGCATTGTTGGCTTCAGATACAAAATACTGCAATAAGCCTACAAAACATACAGCAACTCCTGTTATCAAAAAATAAAGCCCAAAACCTCAAGATATTAATATTTTACAATACACATTATGCTTAGGAAGACAAACTCAAGTTTTAATTAAATTTTATGAAATGTGTTTTTTTTCCAACTTGAATCCAGAAAAATAGGAAATGCAGGTGTCCGTAATAAGCATAGATATATTGCAAATTAAATGAGTATCAATTGAAGGATAACTTTTATTAATATGAAAAGTTAATCAGGTGTTTGAAGATGCAGTTTTACCACTAAAAGAGCTCTCAAACACACAAGTCTCTTTTCTTATCCTTTATTAAGAGCTTAAAGATTCTACTACAAACTTTAACACAACAAAGTATGTTAAATTTGTTCCAAACGACTGCATATTATCATAGCTTGATAATAGCTACGCAGTATTCTTGTAAACGTGTAGATCTATAAACTTGAATCTGCATTCATTTACAATTATATTTACAACTTCTAATAATTAAAGTGGATATAGGAATTCAGTGAGTCTCAGAATTATTGACGGTTTTAGTTCAACTGGAATAATACTTCTGAGTATTATCCACAAGAAGTGCCTAGAGCACCCATTAATTCGGGATGGCACTTCCTTACAAAAAGAAGCCTTCGAAGCTTATGAATCAATAGAGGAGACAGCGGTCGTATCAATTAGCCTACAGAAAAGCCTTGTCCCTGTGTGTATGCATGTATTCAAACAACGGAGCTCCTTTACCTCTTTTTGAAACCTAGAAATAACACTGCCAACCACAACTTTTCTGTTTTAGAAGATCCATATGGGCATAGTATCATTATTACATGCATGTATATGTGCACCACAATGGGATGTTTACTCGGTTGACAACCAGACACCCCCTATTTAATTTCTAAAGCTACTGATTGCATTTTCTTCTTGCTCCTCATTGGATAATGATGGCTACATTTAACAGGAAAAGTATTTGCACGACTACATAAAACCCAATAATTTTCTTGTAAATAAACAGCAAATGTTTACACAAGTTCACAAATACATTCCACCTTCAATTTTCAAAATTAATGTTTTAGATCACCCTAATATTTAAATTCTGATGACGTCCTCCCCGCACAATCAACACTTCTATAGGACAGTACATTATGTTAAAACAAAAACATACACCCTCCAGCTTCTAAAGATAAACAAATAACTATATTTTTAAAAATGTCATACATACTCGCAGTGAGTAGTCACTTTCTGGAACAATCTGGTCCAGTCTCTCTTGTTTTTTATATCCTTTTTTGCCTGTTTCATCTAAGTCTTCTGGAATTCTGATGTCATATTTATCCTTGTCAAAGTCAAACTCTGTTTTTTCATTTTTATCTCTAAGAAATAAGATTTTAAAAAAATTATACATACTAATTATGGGGAAAAAAGCCAACACAAGATAAGATACTGTCATAGACCCTGCAGGTATCACAAAGATGCAAGAAAAAGGGGGTTCTTTTGAGGTATGGTAGTTTTCCTCACAGATTTGCTAAATTCACATAAACAAAGTTCACTAGTTCCTTTCTGATACACAAGGAACACAAGAGAAGTGACAGCAAGTGAGACATTAATGAATTATAACCAGGACACACTTCAAAAATAAAAGCAGTCTGTATCAATATCAAATTCTGGATGGAAAAAAAGACATACGCATTCCTTCTAAATGCAAAATTTCTGAACACTACAAATTGTCTTCCTAATATTTTTAATGCTGCAAAAATGAAATTTACCATAGCTTTCTGATGTGATAATAATAACAATTTCTTATTGCACCACTCACCAGATGTATACACTATATTTAGTTCCAGATGTATACACGGGAGTATACTGGCAGTACCTTTGCACAACACTGAGATATATCATAGTTGGCACAAATATTCCAGAAAAAATTCCTGAAACAGCTCTGTTTTTTTTTAAAGCAGATTCAATTACACCATATAAGAAACAACATGAACCCCCCAAAAGTGTTCTTTCCCACAACTTTCCACAAATACACTCCAAAATTCAAAACATGAAAGTCATTCTGCCCAGTCAGCTGAGTTCACTGCATTTTCTTTTGCTCAAGCAATGAAGTGATGCACATTCCTCAAAGTGTTCATACCTAAAAATAAATGAAAGTCTACCTGAGCAATGTAAATTACTTTCTGAAGTGTAAAAGAAGTGAAGTTTTTCTTATGGAGCAGGTGGCAAAGGGAAACAACCAGAAACAGTAATACATTTGTTACCTCCAGCTTTCATGAATTAAAATCTCCTAAGCTAGAAGTGATTCAGGGCTCTAATACTAGCAAGAAATTTAAAAAAAAACAAACAAACAAAAAAAACAAAAACAAAAAAAACCCTGAACTTTTCCCCTGCTTTAATTGACCGAGATTTTTTGTCTTGTAACATCTAATCTATACTCACCCTCCTCCCCCTCGCTCTTTTTCTGATGGGCAACAATAAAGATAAGAAACTGAGAAACAAGCTAGTTTCTTGCCAAATTCACAGGACTGAAACACTTCAAAATTACTTCCTCTGGATACTTTGTTATTTCAGGTATTTAAAACTACAGTAAGTACTTGAGAACACTGAATAACATAGTACAAGACAACATTTTCCCAACCAATTAGTTCCATCACAGTTAAAGGCGTGCTACAGCTTTTCAGGATAGATCAGACAGGTTCCCTGCTAATAAGGCAGCAGCAAAGACCCAAAGGAAAGGGAAAGAAGATGGGAAGTGATGACACAGAACTGCCACTGCTACAGCAACAGCTGTTAAAAAAAGGTAACTACTGCTATGAATGATCCCACAAAGACAAATAGGTAAATAAATACAGTTCTGTGTTTTTATCTATTTATTTGGTTTTCTATTTATTTTATGATAAACAGTTAAGAAGTTTAGAAAGGTCTAGATTCCTCTAGAAGGATACTGCTGACTCCAAACTTAAAAAAACCCCGGTAATATTTGCATGTACACACAAATATTTTTTTCTTTGAAATTTTGTATTCATAATTGCATAGGTCTAAAATAACAGCTTTATAATTTATATATTTCATTTTTCCTTCTGGCAAAAGCAACAGTATCCTATAAAAAACAAAAAGTCCTTTACATTCCCCTACCTTCTGCTTTGTTACCTGAAATACTAGCAACAGTTCTCATGCAACGTTACAGCTCTTCAATCGTGTGAGTTTGAGTCTAGTTTCCAGTTACAACGAACTGCCCACAGTCTTTCGGAATTATTCTACAAGAAAACCCTTATACGTTTGCATACACTAAAATATAACAAACTACATGAGAGATATAAGAGACTGGACTTCATCTTACCTTCTCAGATTCCAAATGATAATTCTTGTTCCTTTTTTCCCTATTATAACATCTAGCTCTGCCAATAATTTCTCCTCAGTAGAAAATAAAGAATGTGTTAAGATGGCCTTCAGGCTGTTTTTGGAGTCTGTTGGATCACTTATCTGTCGTAAGCACTACGTTAAGGAGAGTAACTTTGAATGAAGTGAGCTTTCAGAAGATGAGGAAACTTCTGCAACAGTATCCTGTACTCACTTCACAGGTTCTCATTCCACATCTCAGAGCTCCTACAAATTTAAAGGCTTTAACAGGCTTGGACTAGATGATCTTATAGGTCCCATCCAACCATGTGATTCTATGATTCTATGAACCATTTATAGCCTTCCTTGCATCTTACAATTTGTTTAGGGTATCCATAAGACTCATCTATGAGGAGATTTCCTTCACTATCATCCAAATTTTGCAGGTACCCACAACCTTTCATTCAGAAGTTTTTGAAAGGATATGTTGGTTGTTGAATGTCACTATAGGAACCATGACATGTTCTGCTTTTGTGACTTCAAGAAAAGTCTGAGATAACAGGCCCACACTCATGGTTTCTCCATTCTTGGTGAAGACTATTGCGTCTTTTCCCAGGCGCATGGACCCCGATTTAAACCCATTTCCATACAGTCCCACTGGAACACGGCCATTCATAACAGATTTCTCACTGAAGCCAAAGCTGAAACAAATGAAAACATTAGAAGAGTGTAAAAAACCCTATAAAACTTGAAAATCAAAAAGATGCATGCAAGACTTACCAGATTAGACTTAAAGACAATGAGTTAATCTCTTGGTTTAGAGATCAGGGACTACTGTACAATTAAACAATGTAAATTCAAGCATATCCTGTAACACTACAAGAATTCAGGGAAATTTACTTTCATCTTTAAGTAGGGAAAAGAAATATAGTCTGTCTGGAATTATGCAACAAGCATTCTTATGGGGTTCTAATAGTTATCCTGTGGCTCCACAATAAATATTAAGAAAAGCCCCTAAAGCTTCCCCTCACTCTCCATTTTTGATCTACAAATTTTCCGTTAGTATTACACATTACATTTAAAGTAGAACAGGTAACTACATGGAACATGGAATTTAGCCAGCAAGATATTAACTATGGTATCTAACAGAAAAAATCCCCCCAAACCAGTTTGAATTCAAGCTTGCTCAAGATTAAGCCCAAAGATTTATCTGCAGGCATAGCAATCTTTCATACTAAAAGAGTAATTGACCAGCAACCTCTTTGCTAACTGTAGAAGTAAGAGTTGCAGAAAGATTAGTTCAAACTCTATAGAATATTTAAAGATAAATACACAAACCACATCAATATCATTATCACGCCCTTACGTTTTCCATAACATCTTCTATTTTCAGAACTCCAAAGGGTTTGAAATCTCCCTTTTTCCCTTGCTCACTAACTTAAACTAAAGAAATCTTGAATTAAAAAAAAAAAAAACCAAAAACAAACAACGTAAACCAAAACCAAACAACAAAAAAGAAACTCCAGACAACTAAACTCTCCTTAGCTCCACTAAATGGCACTACAGAGAATTTACACAGAATCACTACTGCACAGAAACTTAAATGGGAAGGCTGGCAGAAAGGATAAAAAAAAAAAAAAAAAAAAATCCAAGTCTCACTTGGATTTTTGCTTACTTTCAGAAATGTTAAGTTTATGAACAAAATTAGTCAATTATATACAAGAAAAAGTAATAAGCTGAGCAGTAATAGAACTAGAAGCTAGAATTTTTACAAGGAAAAAAAACACAAAAGAGGTTATCCACCTTAGCATTTTGTGCAGCTTCTCTGAGTTCATACCATTTCCATTATCAGTGAATGTCAAGCATATATTGTCATTTATCACAGTTTTGTCTATCCATATCTGTTTAGCGCTCACATCGGGATCATAAGCGTTATCTGCAGAGAAAGAAAGCAAACACAGGTAGGATACTGAAAAGCAAAATTTAAACAGTTGAAGTGTAAACAGATTTTAACATTTTAAATTACAGCGAGGATGTCAGTAACTCTTCCAAAGTTACTTAACTCCATACATGTCATGCAACAGAGCTTTGTCTAGCAGGAATACACATACAATCAATCTGCCAAATGTTAGCCTGGCAGCACTGCCAAACAGCTATGTGGAAGAGCTGTCCCTAACTTGCACGCGTATTTATTTGGTGAACATGGCACTTTAATGTATCTCCCTAATCATGGACCTACGACCCTGAAGAGTCACAGGCTAAACTAATGTACCTCTAAAATTGCCGCCACAGTTCAGTATGTAACACAGTTGCAGAAATCTTGTGGTGGCACAGATAAAAATTTCTCAGCTAAGTCACCAAATATTAGTCAACTTTTGCACAGAAGCGAGAAGTCATAGTTTTTAATAAAGTAAATGTTACACTATAATCTAAATCTTCTAGAATACAATCTTCTTTAGAGATGGCAACACTATAGCAAAACATTATGACGAATCAGCTGCTTCAAAACTTGGCAAACCTTGCCTGAAAACAACACACAATTTCCAAGCTATTACAGATGACAGTAATACTTAGGCAGAAATTTAGGTGGAGACGAGCAGCTCAAATGCAAGAATAGAAAGTAGAAACTTGTCTTGGTTTCATTTTCATTTCCTGGCTCCTAAGCAGCTGTTGCTGTAAGTACTTTCTCCCAGTCACGCAAACATCTCTTCTGACTGGCTCTCAGGAGGCTAAGTTATTGTCCACAATGCAAACAATGACACACCACTAATATATACGGCTTCAATAACATCTTAGCTGCTTGCAGGCCTGCAGGCTTTTTAATTGGGAAATCAGATTTGAAATACTATCACTGCAGATAATCAAATTTGAGACATTTAGAAAAAAACACCACAGAAAAAAACCCACGACTCAAACAAAAAGACAACCAAGAGAACCGAAGCCCAACACCCCACATCCCAGATAGTACTGTGAAATCTAGAATTTTGATTCCACAAGCACAGGAGATTTTGGTGAAAAAACTATTGCTGCTCTGCTACCACATCACTTCCATACTAACAGAGTCGAGCAAAGCATTTCTTAGCAAAGCTAGTTTAAATTTCATCTCCCTAACACCACTTTCTTGCATCTCTTTCCCCTCCTTCCCCAGCACTGTGCTACTCATGAAACTTGTGAGGGGGGAAAGCGCGTGGAGGAGGAGGAGGGGTGGGATGTGATGGCACCGCAGGAGGCAGTGCCCTTGCGTCACTGCCTGTTTCACAGGTTCAGCTGAGGGCCATAAATAAACAGTTCAAGCCAACACCGCAGCCTATAAAAAGGAATCACAGCTTAGTAGGTTGCTTTCTACAAAGATAAAGTACAAAATGCATTCACTGTGAAAAAGTTAATAACGTATATTTCAGCATCAACAAAAGAGGATATTTCAAGTACAACTGAAAGCTTGCAAGTATTCTTCTAAGACTATACTTTGTACAAGTCTTATTTGCTAGCTCACCAGCTATCTCTAGATGTCCCATTTACCCTCTTCCAAGTATCACCATTAGGTCACCTAAATTTAATCTGACTGAGGACTAGCGGGAGAAGCCAGCAGTATAACCAGCAAAAAGTTGACAGGAGAGACTAGAGCTTAAAAGGCAAATTTTAGCATACAGATTATTACTGTTATAGGTAAGTTCACATAAAGTAACATTCAGGTCTCCATAATGTAACCCTACTTATATCACTTTATATTTGGCATGTGAAAGACAGATTATAAAATTTATTTAAATAAACATGACTAACTAGAAGCCTTTACAACCAGTATGTTGCTACTATGCATTTGAAGCTTTGTTAAAGCAACACATGTGACAAACCAGAGGCAAAGGAAGAAGACAAGTTTTCATGCCCTGCACACACATCTACGATTATTCCAGCCAGCTATGGCACGGGGTCATAAAATGACTGAAATTACTTCATATTTTGTTACCCCAAAACTAGCCAGGCCTTCCCACAGCCATGTGGTTCTGGTTTCCTCCTTTGTGACAGCTCTGGCCTTATATAGATGAAAAATGCCTACTTACTTTTGTTAAGTTAATTTTCTGGTTTAGCAACAAAACTTATGAGCAGGAAGCAAAAGAATGTGTGACCAGAAGAGTTGCTCCCTTCGGCAGCAGCAAACTGCTAGATAAGCTTGGCAAGCTTTATTTCGGGGGAACAGTTAAAGAAAGCCTGCTAATCATTCCCCAACTCATGAAACAAGCAACTTTGAAGATTTTTAGTTAACGGCTATTCAAAATAAAAAGCAAGACAGTTAACAGGAGCTAATAAATTAAACATGCGCAAGCTCTAGCTAACAACAGATGACGGAGACAATGACAAAGAGCAGAACTCTTCTTTGGACACTAATGGATGGACCACTGAAAGGAACCACTCAAGTATAACCCTGCAGATATTCATCCAGAAACTTGGTAACCCAGAAGAAGAAAATTAGGATGTCGAGGGGTATTGTGACGATGTGCAAAAACTACTATGGGATGTTTTGAGGAAGCATCAAAGAAGAGGGAACGGTCAAAGTGGATGGGAGATGGATGGTATAACGCAGGGGCGCAAATAACACAGGCTGATTGTGCATACGTATGATTGGATCCTGTGCTACCCTGTTGTACACACTTACTAAACGCTATTTCTAATGATTTCCTACGTGAGTGTGCTCTCTGTTCTTCAGTGTGTGCCTGTACACATTTGTGCTGCTAGCAAACTTCAAGTTGGACAAGCCAGCAAGTCAGAAGAAACCAGCAACCACAGAGGTCCCAGGTCTAAGCCAGAGACTGGTAAAAAGCCCAGGACACAGGTACTGGAAGGACTCACAGGTCTTGGTGAAACATCCAGAAACCTGGGTCAGCATGAGTGATAAGTGAGTGAAACTACGTATGTGTCACTACTGAACTTTAAACCTGGTTAGCGAGGAAGCAGGAACAGGATAAGGCCATTTGTGCTGTTCATGTTTTTGAGCATTGCTTGTGTTTATGTGGGTTCTCACAAAGTTACTGTCCTCCTGCCTGTGCTCATCTGTCCATGGCCAGCTGCCTCTGTACAGGATGCAAGCGTGCTCACGCATCTTTGGAATGTGCACTCAGCCTTACTGCTCTCTGGGCCTGGGAACACCAAAAAGCAGTAGGCTTGCATTTAGTGGACTAGAAAAGAGGGAATTCACTTGGTCCCACAGTCTTCTACATTTGGCAATCCTTAATAAATTCAGTAAAAAGAAACCAGCAAATCCCACAAGGCTCCTGCAACTGATATCATGTAGTACATATGGAGTTAAGAAAGGAAAAAGTCAATTAGACTGTAAAAAAAAAAAAAAAAAAAAGTTGTAAGAAAAAAAAAAAAAAAAAAAAAAAAAAAGTTGTAAGATTCTGAACTCAACAGGATCAGCTTCTTCCCCTACCTGAAGGAAAGAAGTTTTACAACAAGAAAGAAGTATTCAATCAAGTACTCAGGCAAATTATTGATCCACATACCTATAAGTTCTGCAATTGCACTGAAAGGCCAGGTGTGACTGGTAGAGTTGGTATGCAAGAACTTTGGACAAAGCTGAAATAAACCACAAACAATGGCATTAGTTTGCGCCCTTCAACAATACCAAACCAGAAAACGGTATGTTAAATAAAATAACATCAAATGAAATGTAAGATATTGGCATACTAACACCTTTTAAGGGGAATATTAATAAAGGAATTAAAGCAAAACAGCAACACAGAATCCAGCACAGTATAATACTATGTTCTGAGCATGCATTATATTGTCATCCTATCAAATTCTCTTTATATTTATAAAAATCTAAGGAACTATTGCTATATACTGATGCTAGAGGTTACAGAAAACATCAAGGCTCAGTCCAAATCTAGTAACAGTAGCACATGCTTTCAAGTGTTAAAAACATACACCTTAAACCATGAGTATTACACTTAACCTGCAAAGTGAGCAGCACTCAATATACTCAGTGGCTTACTTTCTGATGTCATTGCTCCTTTTGTCCATATTGATCAAAATTACCTGTCAGATTCTCTCAACTAGTGGTCTGTGCTTTTAGCAATTTGATCTCATATATTTTATCCTCACTTATGACAAGATGTTAACCAGAGGAACGGAGCCACTACTAGGATGAGATGAGAAAGGACAAATAAAGTACCTATTTATGGGGAATATCTTACAGACATCAGTGACAAAAGTATTCTCAGGTAATTTATGAAAACCTCTGTTCATATATTCCCCTAGATCAAAATACTAGGAAAATCAGAACTAAAGAGCCATGTAACTTAAGGATTTGTCAGTGCAGTGTTTGGAGAAATTTAACTGCTGAAACTGATAGAGTTGCATTTGCATTACCACTGAGAATTTCTATATTTATACTTTCACAAAGCCTTTAACACAAATCCATTGCACATATATGCTTAAGTCTCACTGGCATAGTTATGTTGGTGACATAAAAAGCAGAGTCTATGAACACATAATGCTGGAAATAGTCCTTGTATAGTGCAATTACATCAACAACCACAACATAATCCACATTATAGTATACGTACACAAAATTAGAAAAATATTTTTGAAGTGTGTACCTATCCATACTTCATCAATTTTACAGAACT
Organism: Tetrax tetrax; assembly: GCA_009806455.1. Taxonomy (NCBI): domain Eukaryota; kingdom Metazoa; phylum Chordata; class Aves; order Otidiformes; family Otididae; genus Tetrax; species Tetrax tetrax. The sequence continues at coordinate 79,457 of WHYT01015574.1, read as the reverse complement.
ACTACACTGACAAGCACTTTTACACAGTTAGTAAAGTCTAAATAAGAGCAAGCAACCACTTCAAGTCTCCAAGTTCATTTATCAGCAAAAAGGAATAATGCTACAAGCAAGTTCTAGAACCACGAGCAGGTACCAGAGCAGGAATAAGACAGTAGCAGCCACCCTAGTTCAGATCAATATAAATTGCCAAGAAACCTCACCTTGATTCTAAGGTCATAAGAGCACAGGACATACTTTCAGTTTGCAACTTAATCCCTGCATTTCTCCATCGAGCTAGAGTACAATTATGAATAGACATCATGTTCTTCATTGCCATCTGTGCTTTAAAACTCCAGTTTTATAAAATATGGCAAATTGAATCATGCTAAGTCACTGTGCCCCTTTCAAATTTCTAACAGATACCAACATCAAGCCTATTAATGGAAACCTCACACATTCCATGGCACATAGTTAAAAGGATCTTTCCATTTCTTTCGCTACCATACAGTAACTCAGTGGATCTTAAGACCTCTGTATCATTCTCTTCACTTCAGCCTTTTACAGCGCTGGCAGCATTTGTTCCTTTGCTTTTTAAGCTTCATGATCAAAATAATACACAAGAAACAACTCTGGAGATTTTTTCCCTGCCTGAAATCCCTCCTTCTTAAAACATAAACACTAACATTCAAGAAAATGCCCACCTCACAGATGCACATTCAAACATTCAGCATCTGCTCAACTCACTGCCAAAATGAGCACATGATAGGACCAGACTGTAAAACAGAACGGTGGTTTAAGGCTGTTACCTTTGTAGTTTGCTTCAAAGCATACCCAGCTATCAGCAACAACTCATTTCTCGATGAGTTCATCAGGAAATATTTAAGCCCACTTTGTCCCCTAATGCTTTATTTCATCAAAATACCACTTCTTCATTGGGCCTAATTGTTCTGGTTTTATTTAGTGAGGAGGGGGCTACGGTGGTAGCTTCTGTAGGAAATTGCTAGAAGTCGCTCCCCTTTGTTCAGTGGACTCGGCCGGGCCCAGGATGGACCCGCTGCTGGCCAAGGCCGAGCCGATTGGGAGCAGAATGTCCCGTGATAGCGCCTCTGCGATAACGTATTTAAGAAGGGGAAAAAAAAAAAAAAAAAAAAAAAAAAAAAAAAAAAAAAAAAAAAAAAA
>WHYT01015574.1:29305-57304 GCA_009806455.1 Tetrax tetrax | reverse complement strand
GCTGTATATCAGATCCACTGCCATCACCTGAGACTTTCTGTTTGCTTGTTTTGCTGTTGCTTCTGTGTTAGTCACAACAAAGAAATGTACCATTAAAACATAAATCCACTAAATGTTTTTCATTCAGCAAAATAGAAATGTACACATTTAAATAAATGAGCACTTGCACCATGTGCAACAAAAATATTTTTATTCTGTATGAGCACTGTGATTAATATAAAAGGCTATTAGAAGAAAAAGTAATCTAAAATATTAAGAAAAAATGTCAACATGTTAAAATATTCAAATACTGACTTAGCATCTCTTCTATTTTTGTATGCAATACATACCACTATTTCAGCTGCTGAAAAGAAATCCTAAACTATGATTCGTCAGTACCAGAAATACACAAGTGCAATAACAAAAAATCCTGTTGTTTCCCCCTTATCCCAGAGAAGCAAATAAATATATACATACATACATACATACATATTTTCAGATACAACATAAGCACAATTGTTACCAGCTTTTGCTAGTTTTCTATCAGGCAATGGTAATTCTTACTTTGATGGTTCATCTTCCTCAGTTAAATCTTCTTCCAGCTGTAGAAATGTCTGAATCTTTAAAGAAATAATTATTTATGGTGTTGCTGAAATGTTCATACAACTCAATCACAAAGATATGCTTCACATAGCATAAGGAACCATAGACTCTTAGGTTACTTTTATGACTTGCAACAAATTAATAAATCATGCAAGAGATTACAATAGCAACAACAAAAAAATTAATGAAAAAGGTATTTCCTAATGACAGTGTTAATTCAAACTATCAGACTAATATAGAACTATGAAAACATTTCCTTTTTTTGAACAGCAGGTATATTTGGGAGGAAGAAAACAGTGAGATAGGAAAAAACACACACTAATTAGTTTCAAATTACTACTTATTACTTACCAACTCAGTTACCATAATTGGCCACAATGAAGTTAGATGCTGAGGAGAAATCCTTAACAAAAGAACTCTGAAGAAGAGAAACATCTGTGCAGCAGCTATTGAGTTCTGCCCAACACGGAGGTTCTCAGTCAGCCGTTCTGAAATAAACATTAAAAAGTAAATAAATAATTAAAAAAGAGTGTTGTTTTGGGAAATAGAAAGTGTAGAAGGTGGCAAAAGAACATATATGCTTTATCAGGTCTGGGTTGAGTCCCTTGTGCTCTATTAACAAAATTGTGATTCAGAAAAAGTCTGAAGACATAGCGGCTTTATATTGGACAAAATTATGTCAAAACTGACATTTAAGGAGAATAACAACAGCCCAAGAGTGGCTGGAAGATTGATGCAAAATAATAATGTTTCCAGTTATATTTTCAGACCAAAGACTTTGGAACCCAGGTTCTTGTCTCCCTCTTAATGAGGTTATTTATTTGTTAGAATTCAGAGATTCACAGCATCATAAATTTTGTTTAAAACTTTAAAATAAGTGACATTCCTTTCTCACACAATTTATATATGTGTTACAGCTGCAAAAAAAAAAGGCAGGTAAAATTACAAATCTTACCTTGTATTAAGGGAAGATAGAGATTATACTGATCAATCTCTCCGCTAAAGACAGTGAAAGCTTGCCGTTTTAACAACATTGCTTTTTGCTCAGAACTTGGGTACAGTTTTAAGGCGCTGCTCTGCATATCTATAACAGAGAAAAGAATTATCTGCCCTATAAAGACTTCCTGTGTTTTGGGCTGAAAATAATTCCTATGTCCTGAAATCTTTTAAATAGAAAAACTCTCTTCGGACTACTGATTGGTGAATTAGTCTCTTATTGTAAACCTTCAACTATTCTTTTAGAAGATCTGAAAAAGAGACTAAAGCTGCTTCTTCTTTTGAAGCTCCAGGCAAATTTAAGGGGTCCTATGCCACCCTTTCCCCCAGGACTTATTCTTCTACACTTTCCTGAAGCCTGAATTAGAGGTCAAAGCATATTGCTCAAAGGTTTGCTGTACTGGTGTGCAGCATTCCTACAGCTCGATGCCAGTATACAGACACCTGCAGAGTTAGCCAAGGTCTCCTTGCTTTCTAACAGGGAAGAGCTGCAAAAGGTCACACTTCAGTAACCTAAAATTATGGCAAAATGTGGATGCAACGCATTAGTACTTCTAGAACAAAACATTAGCACTTCTAGAACAAAAATACTTATATTGTGTTCTAGACATGAACAAAATACATAATTAACTTAGCACAGCTTTTAGCTGTGGATAAAGTTGACAATACAGTCAATTATGCAGATGCAGTATTCTCTGCATTTTATTGATACAGTAGTATAGAAAAAATGTACCCAATAGCTCAAATGCAAATAGATTTCAAATTAATGTAGAAATAGGTTATCAGCAGCTGATACTTACTCATCAAATCTTTAAACATAGTTTTCTCATGTGTTAGAAGATGATCAATAATGGATCTCCAACTGAATAAGATATAGAAGGAATTAGATAACGAGAGAAAGTTTTGGTATAGATTCACCTCAGAAATTATTTTTGTCAAATATTTCATACAAGGAAAGAGTTTCCAAACAGTGTTCAATATGCAGACTCTCTGGTTAAACACATACTGCATTCTAGGTCCCCCAGCGCTACTGTATGCAGTTTCCTAACCACTAAGGGGCGTATCAGCATAAGACAAGCTTATTCTTATGCACTGTAATGAAAAGCTAAGTGCTTATAATGTATTTAGTAGAATTAGTGGCTGAGACCCATTTTTAACATTATTACATTCTGTAAGAAAGTACTAAACATAATTTTATTTTCCAATATTAGCCATTCTCCTTTAAAGCCTTTCTTTGCAAATTCAGAATAGAATCTTGGAGTGCTACAATCTTGTGTCTTACTGAGTGCATGAAGTGTCCATCTGGAAAAAAGCTGGATCCATATACAACTCAAGAACTTCTTTTTTCCAGGCTCGCTTGGTATAAGCATATCCACTCAAGGAGCTGAGCAACTGAGCACCAGCACGAAAACTAGGAACGTTGTAGGCACTGGGGGAAGAGAACAAGAATGATAAAGATACATATTTTTTAAAGTTAAGTTTATATAACCAGAAAATACATTCCAGGGTTCCCCAGAACTTCTAACTAAATTGTCTCAGTAACAGGCTATGTCTACATTAGCTCATAATTGGGAGCAGCAGGAGATCAGCAGATCAAAGCAGTTTGTGCGGAAGCTCCTCACATTTCCACTGTACCTGGTTTGGGGAGATATTTTCAGGTTGGATGTATCACAGCACAGTACTGCCTGTCTCCGCTACAGAGGTGGTTCAAAACTTCCCCAAAAAAACATTTCCAATAAGCTTTACATCCTTGTCAGCAGACCCCCTTAGAAGGTACCACAGTAGGCTTCATCTGTCACCCAGATCACACTTACATGTCACTTCTCATGTCACCATCACCTGTATAAAAATCTCGCACATGAGACTTTTTCTTCTTGTGCTGCCCTATGCATCATCCCACTCCAAACTTGGACACCATACTCTGCAAGGCCCAGTAGGGAAGGCGTGTGTGAGGCCCAAGGCAAAGGGAGCCTGCATGAACTAACGCTTGTCCTCGGGCACCTCAGTTTGACTGAGGACACAGATGTCGAACAGCTTCCTGCTATGAATCCTTACTATGGTAACTGCTTTGCTCATTGCTGAACAAAGGTTTCAGGTCAGGGAGGTGGAGCTCAAACTGACAGGAATATGACTTTTGGTTCAGAAGGGATGCTGTCAAGGGCTTCTGTTGTGAGCTGGCACCACACCTTCACAAAAGGCTTCAGGAGCCCCTGTGTTTTCAAGGTAGAGGGGTGAAAGGCTACTGCCTTCCTGTGGAGCCCTACAACCAAATTTCTGCCAATCTGAGGAAGACAGTGGCATGAAGATAGTTTTAGAGATTATAGTCCAACTGCTGAGCAGCATGTATGAATGACATTAAAATCATACAGCCCATCTATGAGCCTGATGGTGGCTCCACATTCTTAACCAGTGACCATCTTGTTATGGTTATGGCTACACAGATCACAAGGACTGCTGGCCTTGCCAGGCCAACACTGGAGAACCATCAAGGGACATCTCTAGACATCTCAGCAACATCATCAGGACGCTGATGCAAATGTCTTTTGAACCATTAATCTCAGACCAAAGGCCATGGTAGTAACTTCTTTGCAGGAAAAAAGAAAGCTGGCTGGTTCCTGGTGTTCAGATCTCCATTTGCATTGCAGAAATCATCATTTATCCCCTGCACCAGTTCACAAGGACACCCTGACAGCATAGGGTCCATGCCAATTTTAACTGTACCATTTCCACATACGGGGTGGAGACAGAATGAGTGTTTGGCTTGCAGCCACTGTCTTGGGACAGCAGCATGATGCCAGCATTACCAGGAGCAGTTTCAGTAGTGGCTGTATGCAAGGTTTTCCATATTTGCTGCAAATGGTGAGAGCACCAGATGCATGTGCACAATGGAATATGCCCTGATCAACAAGAGTAAGATACACTCCATACATCAGGAGTCTAACTTGCTTGGTTAGGGGTGAACCTGGTTCACCCCTGGTTAGGAGCTTTCTGCCCTTGGTAGGCAGAAAACATTGTAATAGATACAATGGAAAATGCACAAATATAGTGAATAGAATATCTTCCCAAAATTTCTCTGCATCATTTTTAAACCATCTCCCTTGAGAGGAAGCATGGAAATGTCTTCAAACCCTGCTGCACCCTGAGGCTTGCCGGCTTTAATGCTCACTTCCCAGTAACGCTCAACCCATTGTCCCTTTCAGGCACGCCTGGTTTTATCTTCCCTGACCCTCTATACCCTTTTTTGCCCCTTACTGCATACTGGTTAGTGGTTTTGACTGTGACCTAAGTAACCCTTGAGACAATCCCCACTACCCCCTACATCTGTGAGCTGTGGCTGATACTCTCCCACACCACAGCGTAGATTGGTCTGCTCAGAAAAACACAATAACCAAAAGGTAGCAGCCATGAGGAGGGGAAGCTTGATACCTGGTATACAGCAGGAGCAGCTGCAACTCAGAAAAATGGAACTGGCAGCAAGCAGGGAAGAGAAGTGGAGGTTTGCTTCCTGCCTCTTGGCAGAGAGCTGCTAGAAAAAGGAGGATGTGCTTTCTAAAAGATCAATGAATAGCACTGGGAGAAAGGTGAGGAGAGATGCATGAGGAAGGCTGAGGAACCAGGACCAGCTGATAAGGCCCTGGAAGATGGAGAGGAAACTCTCACAGCATGGAAGTGTTCTCTCCCTCCTCCTGTCCCTGTGCAAAAAGGGTTATACTGTTCATCTAACAGATGATATCATCCATCTCTCCCACACCTATGCTTTTGACTGAAAAACCAGACAGAGTATAGGGAGATATTGTACTCCTCCTGTTTCATGATGGGTCCTGTGACCTGCCCAGTGTTCTGCTGCCCCATGCCACAACCTCTCTCCATTACCTAACAAACATAGAAAGAGGAGCTTTAAGTAAAGGCCAAAAACTCAGATGGGAGGAATACCTACAGCTAAACAGAAACAGCTGTCACAAAGCTCAAACAACAAAAGGTTTCACTTCCTGGGGGAAATACAGCTCATAGCTTATTAGAATGGAAAGAGGGGGAGGGACAAAGAGAAGAAAAAGCAAAAGCCTTACAGTGTGTTCAAAAAAAATCTGACTTAAGAAAAATCATATGTGCAGAGAGAGAAGTCACCTGTGGTTGCGTAGATAAGGAAATACATAATAAAGCAAACGTGAAATCAATGGCACAGCTTTCTCCTTCTCGTCGCTCCGGTAAACCATGTCCAAAAGAGGAGCAAGAACCTTAAAAATGAAAAGAATGTCTCTTTAAATCTCTAGTTGGTATTTCTGACAAAAGGGGAAAGCATGCCATATTTCATGCTAGAATGTGTGTGCACATGGGATGCCTCAATAAAGATTTAAGCTCCCATTTAATCTACCAGGAAAACCCAATGTATTCCTCTGCTCATTAATATCCATAAACAACTACCACATGGATGACAGCAGCAACTACAAAACTGGTTCCTACTTACTTCTGCAAGGAGAGAAAGAGCTTGGACACTGTATATTGAAGGAGCAGAGGCAGAAACCATTGAAGATGGTGCCACTGATGTATCTAAAAGAGGCAAAATAATTTAGTTTTTCCTTCAGACATGTTTAAATTTTGCTGTTTCCTAATTTTCTTCCCAAACAGAACTATTATTTGCATATTGGTATTACAGTGAAATGCTTCTGGGCATGTTGCCTCAATGAGATACCACATGCCCTGTGGTGTTCTGTCCCATGTATTGCATGCACCCGCAACAGCTTTTTTTTCTATATTATACTCAGTCGGCAGGTATTTACTAAATCCACTTAGGCTGACATTATTATTGGATTATAATCCATTTTTTTAATATTATTTTTTGTCTTATTGCTCTTGTCTTATGCAAACTACATAAAAGCCACTATAAAACACTTTGTACTCTTCACTGACTTAAGCAGAACAGAGAAAGTACCAGAAAGTCAGACAAAATCACATTACCGTTCACATCTTCAATGTTGAAGTCATCTGGTAAAATCTGAGGCTGAGCTTTCACTTCTAAGTTTCGGCTCAGCCAGCTAGTCTGCTCCAGAGAAGAACCAGCAACAGTCCCTACAGCCTCCAAGATTTTTTGGGTCACCTCCTATAACACAAACAGACAATATGGCATCAGATGAAAGCTATAATCACTTGGCCGATCCAACAAAGTCCTTTCTATATGGGATGTGTCAGGAGGATCAGAAGTAGGCACTTTTATCTCTTAGAAACATAAATACTACTCTGATCTAACTATCTGTGCTCTCAAGGTAACAAACTGGTGCCCACTTCAAATAGGAACAGGCAAGAAAAACTTAGCTTAGTAGGTTTTAGTAATGATTTTCCATGCATGCCATTAACTTAGTATCAATTTGGCATCAGTCCTGCCATGCTTTACATATCTGTTATCTGTCAAAGACATGATCTAAATTGTTCAGCCCCTCAGAAATGGCATATCAATGCCTTTATTGTTTTGAACATTGTTCCTTTTTATTCCTTTTATATTTGGGGAACATTAAGTGAGGCAGGGAACTAAATGAAACAGGGTTTTATTTTATGGCAATCCATCTGTTCATATTCAGGTCTTTCTATTAGGTGTAAGCAAGATCTAGCATTAAACTATGTGCGTAGTCACATTTCAGCGTATTTAATTCCCAGTGAAATGAAAAGATGGTCACCCTGACAAAACCAAACCCCAGGAATCCAAAGCAGAGGTCACTTGCGAAGAGGCTATAAGATGGTAAGATGGTAAAGGACTTTTTATCATCATCGGCACGTCTCTGAAGCAGAACTGGAGACTTAATTTCTCTTTTGGCCCACAAAAGTACTATAAACATAACACTGTCTCACCTCATACATAGCATTACCTTGGCTCAGAGCCAAAACTGCACCAACGCAGGTGGTGCTTAAACTGTTCTGGAGAAATCACAATCAGTACAGGAAGAGAATCCTGCTCTACTCCACCCCTTCTTTACATAAAAGGTAAGCTGACAGTCATTTACATTGTCAAATACAGCTCTGAGCTTCAAGGATAATTATGCTACTAATTTTCATGGATAGTTTTGAGATTTCAATATTACACATGTGACATGAACTCATGACATCACACTTGTGTTAGGATTTAAATTCTGAGAGAAATCATAAAATTACTCAGGGAAAAAAGCTTTGAAAAATCTATAGTTAGCACTGCAATTTCATGCATATTTGACTAAATTTTGTTAGAGACATCTGTGCATCATGTATTTCATATTTGAGTTTCCCATATTTACCAGGCCTAAGCCAAACCATGCGTGTATGCACATTCACACATTTTAAAAGCACAGGTGAATTCAGATACAAAGTATTGATCAGGCCATCTCCACTTTTACTTAGACATACAGTGCCAGATTTATGAACTAAAAGGTATATATGTATACACTGTACCTGCAAGTCTTTCTGGTCTTTTTTGTTTTCTAGTGTAGGCATCCTAGTCACAAAGTCATTCAGAATACTGTGGGAAAATCAATTCACTCTGAGTTAGTAATTGGACAGGTCTACTCAATGCATCTATAAAACTACTTCTCTTTCATGCAGTACCTGAGAAGAAGAAAGTGTCCAGGAGGAGCCAAGTTCAACTGCACAGACTCTCTGAGAAGTCCTAATAAGGACTGAAAGTTCTCCTGCAAGGCTGAGACAGGCAGTCTGCCAAAAAAAAACAATACCAAAACACATTCAAGTCTGAAGTTAGAGTTAAAGAAAAAACAAAAAACAACATACGTTGGTAACTTGGTGGCCTAAAAGCTTCCATCAAGATCAGTCCTTTAGATCCTGCCCCTTTCTAACTGATCTAACAACATGTTATAAATATCTGGCAGCACAGGCAATATGCATACATCAGTAAATGCTAGCAGCACATGCAGTATGCCAGCCAGCACTGTAAGCGGGCTGGGTCTTCAGGAGGAAGAAAAGCAATGAAGTTTAGCTAACCACTCCACTGCATGCCAGCTTACTTTATCTCCATAGCTTATTGCATACAGTGTATTGTACAGTCTGATATATCCCAAGGCTTCCACATGAGAAAAGCCAAGTACATAAAGAAGAGTTTTGATCAAAGGAATATTCCAATCAACTGCCTGACCCACTACTTGTCCAGCACAGACTGCAGCCATAACAGTTTTATTGAATTCAGAAGTTCTCTATCTGTTAATCTGGCAACACAGAACAGATAAGGAGAAAGATCATAAGAAATCGTACAAGAATCTTGATAACGAGATGCCTGAAGAATGTTGCTCTGTTAGTATGAAATGAGGCTTTCAGACTAGCATTGTCAACAGATCAATGGAGCATAATATCAGCCCAGTTATTTTGTGTCTATCTGTCACTTAACAATGAAATGGCAATAACCCTTTCCTACATAAAGGTGTTCCATGACACTGTGACACAAAGATCAAGGTAAAGTAGAAATAGTAATGCTGGCTGTTATCTTAACTAGAGTCAAATAGAAAATTATCTTTTATAATGACTGAATTACCTTTGAATGAAAGCATAACTGAACTGTAGCACTGGAATATCTACAAGAGAAGATTTCTGAAAAATAAAAGCAAAATCACAATAATTTGCCACCAGAAAAAAAAAAAAAGAAAGCCCAAGCTCTTGAATACTTGTGTTCAATGGTTAACACACCCTTCCCAGAAGCCACTTGTACTCCAATAGGTGACCAACTATGATATAACCATCTATACAGCCGTACGAGGGAATTCAGAGCTTCCATTACTTTGCAATATCTGCTACAGTTTATTCAGAGCTGTAGGAGTGCCTACAACGTCATGCATAGTATCAAAACGGGTTTCCTTGAAAGCCAATTGGAAGATAGCAGACTCAATGTGAAGTATTCAGATAAGGGTAGAAAGATAGAAATGTGTCACTCAGTTGTGTATCTGCAGCAGCTTTATGAAAATTGTCAGCATCTTCAGTACTGGAGGACCCCACACTTTTTCATTACCAGCAAGTTCTCTAGCAAAATATTCTGCAGAACCTACTCACATTGATGGATCAAAACACAAAACTCACATTCTGGAAAACATAACTTATTCAGGAGAAAAAGAGAATCACACATTTTTTAAAAAAATCCCAAATTTCCTTCAACAATATCTAGAAGACACATTGGAATAGATCCAGAATTGAATATATTAAGAAAATTGAATTATCCTCATGGTTACCTCTTCGCCCTTGATTTGTGATGGTTTCTTGACAACCTCTTTGACTAGATGTAATATAGTGTCAATTTTCAATGTGTTAAGTGCACATATTAAGTCCACAAGAATAAGCTGAGATGCACTAGCCACTGGAAGAATCTGACAAAACAAAACAAATGACACATCCCTTAAATCACTGAGCTAGGCAAAATATGAAGTTGAAAACACAGCTTTTTGTGTGATTACTCAGATATCAATATTTATACAAAATCTAGATTAGACAAGTTAAATCAAGCATGCAACAATTTGCCACATACAAATCTTTTCCCACCACCTTTATGAAAACAATTTCATTATACTCAAATGGAAGCAGAAACAAAGAGGTGTTCTACTCAGAATAAATGCTTAGTTCCAGAGAATACTACAACTCTAACCTTTCTCTGGAAACAGAGCTGATTCAAGGTCTTTAAAATATAATTGGCAAGTTGCAATCCCAAGAATACAATCCAGTATTGAATTAAAAAATGGCTATTACTATCAGAATCAAACTGCCAAAATGTCATTTTTATTTGATTACTTATTTAGGTTTAATTGTAGACCTGATGCTTTGAAGGCTTATGTATAAATAAGCACGTTTCAAATTTTTCAGTGGCTTGCCATTGTCACATGTAAAAATATCCCAAAGAATCTATAAACAAGCCCAGAGTTTAGAACAGTCATATAAATGTAACATTTGCCTTTACACTGGAAAACTAAGGGTGCCCTTCTTTAGTTTTACCTTGATTTTACTTTGACTTCTGTGAGGTTTCTTGCTATTCCATACTGCTGCAATTGCTGCCATCAACTGGATTCCAAGTTGTGCTGTCAATGGATTAATGAAGTCCAGTATTTTAGTTCTTAATGTCTATAGAGTAAAAAAAGAAACAAACTTCAGTGTTAAACTTTGTAAGGCAAAGGCTATCTTATAGCCTGTAAAACATTCTTCCTTTTCCCAAGATATTCAGAAAATACACAACAAAAGAATCTCTTTATATACTTGTCAGTCAGACTAGTTTTGATTATTTATGAGCTAGTGTATCCTTCTTACAGATAGAAGGCACATTTGTTGAAAAATAGACTGCAAAATAGACAAAAAATAACTTTTGTGTTATATTCTCTTTTCTCCTATAGATATTTTTTACTACTATGATTTACCAAGATCCACAGAAGAAGGGAAAAAATCTAGTATTTTTATTCCTTCAGGTACATGTCCTACTGCCTGCAGAAGGTACAAACAATTCAGAGGTGTTTGGCTCTACAGCAGCTATTAACAGAGGCTCAAGGAAAAAGCAAAATATTAAAAAGAACAGGTAAGGGTGCAGATGGACAAAAAGAACAGGGAAAAATCTACTTTTGTAGGTAGGTATTGTGCAAATCTGTACCTCATGTGAGTTCTTAAAAAATTCTTACTGGCCCAATATAATTAATGTGGCCTAATGGCAAAACTATTCATATGAAGTCTATGTAAAATGCACTGGTGAGAGAGGAGATTATAAGGATGAAGAGATACATAGCAGAGAAGTCCTACTTTGGTTGCTTTAAAGTAGACCGATGAAGAGCCTTTAGTTGTTCCAAAGAAGTCAGTTGGTCTTTTCTGAGAGTCTTCCCTCTTTATAACGCTCCAAAGAAGGGACATGGTATTAATAATGCGAGGCAATTCTTCCAAAATGGCATTCCTAGCATTTCTCAGGTTTGCAGGTTCAGCTAAACATGAAGACTAGAAAAAACCAAAAATATTAATATTAAAATACATTATGTACCGCAGAGTGATTGTTCTCATTCTATAATTAGGAGAATTACAGTCAATTTTGTAATGACAACTTTAAAAATAAGTCAGCCATTCTATTTCTGAAATATACTGCTTCTATTAGAGTCTACTGAACTTGCTGTTTACTATTTTGACATAGAGAGAATTGATTTGTCTAGGAAATTATTAGGATAACATCCTCTTCTGACAAACGCTTTAGGAATAAAAATCAGCATGTTTTCAAGTCAAAAGAACATGGGAGACTTTTCTAAAGACAGAGCAACTGTAGACAAGTTACACAGGACTAATACTTATGTTACCAAGATCATAATGAACATCATCTCATTAACTTTTCTATCTTCAAACAAAAAAATTAATTTCAGTCCCCCTCCCTTACACTTTTACTTAGTTCACTTCTTTTGGTGTGCTGTGAGGCTTCTTTAAGGTTATCTTCTCATACAAGTTCTGCTTTACTGCTTATATTCACCTCTGAATGAAAAATGGGGTGCATACTTTGACAAACTTGTGCTGAGGCTTAAGCAAGTGGTAGGCATTAAGCACTTACCTTTTTAGTTTGATTAGGGTGATCCAGAAGGCAAAAGTGACCAATGGTTGTCAGCCCTTCCAAAAGGGTTAGTGGGTAATCAGGAGTAACGTTTTCTCTTTTAGAAGTTAAGCTTTGGAGGGGGGGAAAAAACCAAAACGTTAACAGGCCAAGTGGTATTTCCTTGATTAAAAATTCCAGTAGAAATATGTTTCTATTCAACAGTTGAAAGAATACTGGAATGACCAGATAGGAATATTAAAACAAAGGATTCACAAACTATTCTTGGACAACCCCATTTCCTTGTCTAGGTCTACCCACTTGACCATAAATCTTTAGCATTCAATTATTTTTCTCTACTCCTTTCACTTACTGCCTGTTCTGAACAGGATCACTGTATTTTTCTTCTCCAGGGTGTCTCTCCTCAATTAGTCCTCCAAAATCCTCAATGTCAAAACTGGGAACAACTTTTTTACTTGGATGGCAGGCAGAAGACAGAAAGTATGACAGCTGCTGGCCATTCTTGCTGCTTGTCCCCTTTCCTCTCTTTCTCCAACTGCAGTGAACCATGCTGTGACAACACTGCCTCCACCTCACCTGAGCTCAAGGGACAGATGGCTGCACGTGCAGCAAGGTTTGAGGATCAAACTCTGGGAACTACAACACTAAACCAATAAGTTACTATGCTCTACTCTGTAGTAAGGGGAACTTTTCAGCCTAACAAATCCCACACTGCAGACTCTTACCTTGCAGATGTTTTTGCAGATGTCTTCACAGCTTCATTTTCATACTGTTTGACAAGCTCATCCAGGTTTTTACATATCTGTACAACAAATGGTGCCACAGTCCAGCCTAAAGACTTCCCAAAATAGGGCAGGGAACATGTAACTAAGCCTACCCAAGTGGGATGCATCCCATAGCCATACTCTGGTTGCAAACCTCTAACCACAGCAGAGACGAATAATCCCTGTGAGGTTATGGGATGCGGATAGACATATTGCATTGCACCAATAGCCTGCTGGAAATTAAGAGCCTGCTGCCATTCCTTTGAGAGGTCTGGCTGATTCTCCTGCTCCTCATGAGTCTGTCCAAGATGGTGCTCCAAGACAATTAATACCTGCAAGAGCTTCAGCAACTCAATCTGGAGTGGGTGTTCGCTCCATATTTGATCATGCCCAAAATTGATTAGGCTCTCTTCAAAGAGATCTTCTTCAGGAACATTATTAACTCCATCTGCCATAAGCAGTTCATACCGTTTCTGACTTGTATACATAGATGCAGACAAAGAAAGAAGAACAAACTCCTGAATTTTGCATCTTCCTAGTAAATTGCGTATGAACTCTACATTCTTATTTTCTGCTGCCTTTGCCATGGTAGCTAGCTGGGTCATCATTCTAATCAAGACTTCCACACTTTTTACCTGAACATCTCTGTTGCCAAGCACATCTCTCTGTGTGACCTTCAAATAGCATGGATAATATGAGCGCAGAAAACTGAGACAGAGGTAAGTGAGCAATTCTATAAGAAGAGAATGGGGACACATGGTTGGGGACTGAGTCTGAAGCTTGCCATAAAAACTCTGCCCTACGAGAGCTTCCTGATGGCGAGCTAAGAGATTGTAAATCAGGTTCAAATGTGCTGTAGAGCTGGTATCCATGTTTGTACTAGCTACAGCTTCAATAAATTCTTTAGGGTTTGTTTTAAGCACTGCCTCCAGAACAGAAAAAGCATACAATACTCTCTTAGAATCATAAGGCTGCAAATATAACAGCATGTGTTTGAACAGAGCCTCAATCATCTCCTGTTTTTCCTTTTGCTGCTTGAGCAACCTAGAATGGGTAATTTCCTGGAGCTCCAAGTCCACTTCTTCATCACTTGACAGAGACTCTGACGCTTGAGTCCTCTCAGAGTCAGCACGCACAAGGTTTAGCGCTACACTGGATTTGGAGCTTTCGGGAAGGAATGCATTGAGACAGTTCACATGGTTTGTGGTCTCTTTACCATCAGTTGCAGCACTGTCATTGTCCTCATTGCTCACTTCTTGCAGCTCCAGAGAAGGAGAAAAAGAGGATGTATTTTCACTGTCATGGCCTGTGCTGGTGTCTGCTGATTCTGTGTGCTCACTATTATCTTGGTCACCATCTGCTTCATGTGAAGTTACTGGATTACAAGAGCCATCGTTTTCAGACTGTTCAGTTTTTAATTCCAGCTTCTCTGGATCTTTTTCCACTTCTGCCCAAATTGCTTCTCTGTCCACGGTAGTAAACTGGCTCAATGGAAGGTTTTCCTCAGAATTGCTGTCGGAGATGCCAGACTCTTTCAAAGAGGCCTTTTTCTTGCAAAGCCAATCACGTATATCTTCTGAAAAAAAATTCACACAACATGCTTTGTATTAAGTAAATTATTGTAAGGAAAAAAAAAAAAAGGTTAAAAGGCTACTCTGCTCTGGTCTACTATTAATTGTAACCACTGGAGCTAAAAACAAAACCAACCCTGGGTTAAGGCAAGAATTATCTTTTTTTTTTTTTAAAGTGGTAGAGCAGTGCTAACCTACTGTAAGCGCAAGAGAACAGGATCAAAACATAAAACAAATGCTGTTTCTCTTATGTTATGATTCCTTAGATGTGTAATATTTTTTTATGCTTCCTGAGCATAAAATGTTTATTGAGATTGGGAGGGAAATGAGAAGGATAGTAACAGAGGAATCTTTCAAATTTTTTTTTTTTTAAAGAGCTAATGCTTTCCTTAAATTACGTGGTGAGGAACAAGAAAGGAATATATTAGATCTGTGTTTGTATAGCATCTAATAAACAGGTCCCTTTGGATGCTATAAATGTCTGCCATCTAACTATTTGCCAGTCAAGACAGAAAAACAATTATGCAAGCCAACAGCTAGGTTAAGAGTAATGAGACAGACAGCTGACACGGAATTTTCTTTATACAAAACTACTGGACACTTATCCACTGTCTTCCTGCTCTGCCCCAGGAAACAACCTTGGCTACTTGTGTCAAATGGTGTAGAGTGTCTCATAACCATACCACTCCCAGCAATCCCAAACCTGAACAGACTGCCAGTCTTCGCAGGCACTTGGAACAAACCCTGGCTCCATATCTGTCTCAGTCTTCCTCAGCTGCTCCCCACAGGTCTCTGTCACACTTGTCTGTTCCACATTTGATGTGTAGATCATATGTGGTTCACAATGGTTCTCATTAGGAGTCTTAAAATGGACACCTGCCAGCTGTCAAATTTAGCCTGTGAAGGTAAAGACGCACTGCCACATTCCTAAATTTGGGTGGCTGGAGGTCATCTTCAATTCTAAAAATCTCTCTCTGCTTCTACGTCCTAGCACTGGGATACCTCATGACTTATGCCACAAGGGCTCAGCTCTGCTCTTGAACCAAGATGGATCTCCTTTGGACAAAGACATTTTAATTTTTAGAAGTCAGCAGAATTAGGGATTTTTTTTCATGCAGTGTGCCCTAAACACCAAAATGTTCCTCACAACCCATCTGACTGATTCTTTTAACAAGATCCTGATTGAAGACACCTGGTATGAGGGTGCATGGTGTGCTGGGGCAAGTGCAGCGGAGAGAGTAAGATTTGCCTGTCCATCCTGCCTACTGGAACAGTTCCTGGACTGAGATAGTCACCAGCCTGCTCCTGGATTTCATTTGGTTGCAGACCTAGTTTTGCTCGAGAAGGGATGCCGTGAACAGTGAACACACATGCAGTGTGGATCATGTAGGAATGGCACTGAGAAGTGTGGGACAAGATCTCAGAGCAAAGCAGGGAGCAATCCAAACCAACAGTGTAGGTGCTGCCACCGTAATAGAAATGATCACTAGGCCTTCAATTAGCATGACTTACTCCTGAACTCTGTTTTAGGCATCACTAGAGGCACTTGGATAAGAAGAAATATATGGAACTGATACAACACAACTTAGGGTAATAGGATGCCATTGCACTTCAGAAACTGCCTTCAGTAGGTGTTCAGGAGTATGCAATGCTATGATAGCACTTACAGTTTCAGTCCAAGAACAGTTTTACCTGCTGAATTTTTCAGTTTGATGTAGTGGATGGACGTGCGCTGTGTCTTTGGATGAAGCAACAGCAGCAGGACTGGTTCAAGAATCCGTGCAACATCATTAAGTGAAAGAGCACGGATCAGCCAGCCCTGTGCTGCAGCACCAATTGCACCATCTGAACAATTGAGACTGTCCAGTACCACAAACAGAGACCTGGGTGGAGAAATCAGAATGAAGAAGTACAATTGAAATCCCTAAAAAAGTTAATGCAAACAATAAAATAGTGGCAGGGAACAGACAGAGTGCATGTTCAAGTAAGCACGGCTCATGTCTGCTGACAACAGCTTGATCATGCACATTTTCCTGAGTTGAGGTCAAGTATACATGCATTTGTAGAAGCAAGGCCATACAAATACTCACATTCTAGAAGAGCAGCATATTTAAAGTTCTTGCACATATTTATTTAGAAAGACTCTTAAGGCTTTTGTCTCATTTTATAAAAAGATTATGATCTCATAAATAGGAAGTAAAACTGAAATAAGATTTGTTTTTTTTTCCACAAGTAGCTGGTTCTATTTCCTTTGGGAAAAAATCTAACCCACTCCAAGATAAAAAATATCTGCTATGCAGAAATTTGTCTGCGAGCTGCTCTTTCTATTTCTACAGAAACTTTCTTCACACAAGAAAGTGCACCATGCATATAGAGTGCTTTGCAAAGGTAATAGTGCAAGAAAGTTGAAGATCTTCCTTTTCCTCATTTTTTGTTCTCTCTACAGAGAACTTTTTCTGACCTCAGGAAAAAAGAACAGAACAAAGCATGATATAGTTAAATACACAAATATAAGTCTAAGCCAGTGGAAATGGAAAATACCTATCAAAGGACCGATTGTGAGAAGTCACTCTGCTGCCTTGGATCTCTCTGGTCAGATGCCACATGACAGAGAATCTGAACAATGCTTCCAGCCTTGTCCCCTTTGCAAGGAAACAAGACAGATACATATTTTTTTTAGCATTTATCTCCGAGTAAATTTTTAGTGATTTTTAAACCTTTAGCAGAACAACAGTTATTGTGTAGATGACTGCTAATGCTTCTCAGGTGGTTTCAAAGCAGTTTTCTATTTTGCGGTAGACTAAACCAAAATGCCATGTCTCTATGAATGCACAACCAAAACTTAACAGCCACAGTGTTTGTAGGAGAAAAAAAAATACATGTCAATACACCCAAAATATATTTCAGGACTCTTGCATATAAACATTTTAGTCTTGGTTTGGTGTTAGGGAGGTTTAAAAGTTGGGTGACAAATGGGAAGACAATATATTAGGTAGTGTTTATTATAGATAATTTTGTTTGTAAGCTTTTAAAAGATTTCCAAACTTTTCAGTTTCAAAATTGCAAGAGCAAAGATATGAAAACAATACCAAAGACTGAAGGTGGCTGTTCTAAGTTTTATTGTGCAACGCACTTCTCACAAATACATTTTAAGTTATTAAAGAACTGTTCTGTCATTAAACTAGCCAAGTGAAATAATTAATAACCAGCTCACTTAAAATGAGATGTAAATACTAAGGTGGACACAGGGTCAACATTATGTTGACATACACTTACAAGGCAATAAAGTCTTTTGTTCGAATATGAAATTTACAAAATCAACACAAAATAAAATTATTTTAGAGTTATTAGTGGAGCTGGGCCAGTTTGGAAATACTGATAAAACCTACAAGTTTTTAGATACTACATGATTCAGGCTGAAACTAAAAAAGCTCCTGCATTGACTGATACAGCTTGTATCTAGGGATTAAGTTTATGAGTAGTCCCATGAGGAATAAATTTCAGGGAATTCTAAAGATGCAGACAGAGTCTGTCAGACTCCTGGAAGACAGAGGGACCATGGAAGTGAAGACGTAGGGTGGAAGGGGACTAGAGGCAGCCTGGGAAGCACTGGAACAACTCTACAGTGATGAAGGGGCTTCAGTGAATACAGGACATACTTTATCACGATCCAAAAGTGCGTGGCAGATAATATCTTCACAGATGTTTGCTGATGGTGCCAAGCAGTGCAGTCTGTAGAACAGCTCCACACAGGCAATATGATGCTCCCGTGTCTCTTTGTTCAGCTGATTCCAGAGCACACAGGCTACTCTCTAGGCAAAAAAAAAAATAGTAGCTTTTCATTGCATAAACACCCTCTGTTACCAAAACGGATTTCCAAATCGTCTTTGTTTAGCAAAGAGCAAGAATTCAGGTCATACACTCAGACCTAAAGGAATGCAACTTTCCTACCCTAGCAGGACAGGTAATCCAAATGCACGTGCACCATAAACTAAGAAAAGCATTTCTGCTTCTATTTTCTGGGTCAAAATTTAATAGATTTTCCATGCGTCAGGCACAGCAACTGGAAACACAGTAATTAAGCAAAAGATCTTGGAACCAACCCTCATACGAACACTAGTATCCATAAATGGTCTGGAGAAGGAAAGCACCTTTTAAATATATATACTCAAAACAAGGAGGACAGAATGTTTTCATCATTATTCACCCACTAACATTTTCTCTTATCTGAAAACTTAAGAGTGGTATTGAAGCTCTCTAAAGTGTAGCTTTCAAGCTCATGAAACCAAACCCTTCAAGTCAGAAATCAACTATACCTACCCTCCAAGATTTTGGGCACAAAAAACAACCAGCAATTTGAAAATAAACACTTTTGAACATCCTGTTGGGAAGCACACAAAGAAGAATACAATTGCTCTCAAATGCTTGTGGAAGCTAAGAAGGGCTTGTGTCATGGTAACACAAACATGCTGCCCCAAACCTCTATGCAAATAACATTTGCTTTCCCACTCCATCCTTAGAGGTTTGGTGTAGTTGGGCAGTAAAAAAGAAAAAAGAAAATTGATACCTGGTAGAAATCTGTTTTCTCTGAGATGATCTTTAAAACTCCAGGAGCAATGGGAGGAAGGGTGACCATCTGTAGCTTTCCAAAGAAGGGGTTGTGGCCAGACAATTTGTACCGCTTCATTCTGTCTTCTATCACAAGTGCCAGTGATTGGGAATGGTTGATCACTTCCAGCAGTGTGAAGATAGACACGTTCTGAACATAGCAGTCATTCACACAACAGCATATTGTCATTAAGGACTTCAGCCATAGAGGGAAGCTGGCATCACAACCTTCTCAGAAGATAGGTGAGAAAAAAGGTTTTGAATAATCTCAGTGTCATGGTCATATTTCCAAGAATACTTCAATCAAGCTTACAATACCAACAGACAAAAATGACTGCCAGATCCTACTGTCATGCTTTTATCAAGTCCCTTACTTCAAAAGGGACTTGCTTCAAAGCAAGTTATATTATTTTCCCTATTTCTCCCAGCAGAAAGCTCTTTCAGGACCTCAGTAACCCAGTAACTAGTGGATTTCTGCTTTCCAGTTTATGTTTATTCATAACTAGTTTTTACAGCTGTGTTTTCCAGCTGTCATTGTCAAAAACAACAACAGAGGTCTGCTCATCCAAGCATACTCTTTTGGGTAGCATTGAGGTGTGTCAGTTCAGAAACCATGAAGCACACAAGGACTGATAAGGTTAACATCAAGTCAAGTCATCTTTGCCTCTCCTGAGCAAATAATTAGATAAAATTTTATTAAGCTTTGACTGGAGACAGTCTAAAGTATGAGTTCACACCTCTGACTTCAATGACTTTACTACCACAACATGTTTTAACAGCTTTATTACCACAACAAAATGACCACTCTTTCTTCTCCGCATCAGATAACTTCTGTATCATGTTCAACCCAGACCTTCATTATCAGAGGTTCTCTCCTTTTGCATTTAAACCTTACTGTATTCTCTGGGGTGCACAGTTGAAGAGAATTTTGAAAATAAACCTCTATAATCCTTGGAGGATATTCCAAAGAAACACAAATACAAAAGCAGACCTAAGTTCAGCTACATTGCTGACCACATGGAAGACACTGTAAATATGCAAGGTGTCCATGTCAAGCAGACAGAGCAGGCAGCTCAGCCATGTAGATGATGGGCATATCGTCACCTTGCTAGGGAAGACAGCAGAAGTTTGTAGTGAGGTGAGGAAGAGAACACAATTTTCCAGTTTCCCACCTCTCTAATCACTACAAACCTATCTTGTCAACTAGCCTTCATGCCAGCAACTGCTCCTGCTAAAGCTAATGGGCTTGAATTCCCAAAACAAACAGGCCCTCCAACCATATAAGAGTATTCTTATATATGAGGTTACATTGGACTCCTTTGAATTCTGAGGACTAGGGAAAGAGCTAGTTTTGCTTCTGTTATCGTTTAGAGCTCCAATTTTCCACCTACATCCATCTTCCTCTAATATATCCTCTTTTATTTGGAGGGGGGATAGGACAAGGACAGAGGGGGACTGATTTCCTGAAAATCCTGAACCATGCCACAAGGCTCTAAAGGCCAGAAGGTCTATTCATCCCTTCAGCTACAAGTTTTGTAGTGAAAGCTTTCAAAAGAATATGAATTTAAAAAGCTTGGTAAAAATTGTCCCCCAGCTGCAAGACACAAAACACATGTTGATGTGGGTAAGTCTTTAATCCACATGCAACTTGCCTCAGCCATGTCAAAAGGCATTAAGATTGGCCCTGGTCACATGTCTTGCAAATAGCCAAACTCACACTGCTATTTGCATCCTCAAATTCTCAAGTTGCCCACTAAAGGAATTTTTTCTTACCAGGAACCTGAAACAGAGAGAGATACAATTGTTCCATCTCCTCCTCTGAAAGATAGACTGGGAACGTGGTACAATCCAGCAAAAGGTGACAAGCTGCAGAGAAAGCTTCCTTGCAGTCACCTCTAAGGGGTCTCAAGGCAAGCATCACTTGTTCTAAGTCCCACTCTTCTTCCTCCTTTTCCTTTTTGTTACTAGAGTTGTGGTCAGAAGGAAGAGGATTAGAACTCTTGCTCTTGAATGGTGACCCTCGAACTGAGAACAAGTCTGAAAGCATTTGTTTAAACTGAGGTACAGTGATCTGCTTTGCATCCCATGGACTCTTTTTCTTGCTAGCACTTTCAGGTAGTCTGTAGCCATTCTCTTTTTTCTCTTTTCCACTCAGATTCGCTGCTGAAATGCTTTCGTTACTGGTTTCTTGAAACTGCACTCCAAATATGTATTTACTGGAAAACTTGGCAACTAGCTCTTGGATGCAATACAAAGTCTTCTGAATGCTCCCCCCTTTCTTCCAGACATCATCTCTCTCAAGGGTCACAGTTGGCACCCCTAAGTGCTGAGAGAGCTCTGGGGAGGAAGTACTTAGACCAATCCCACTGTCTTCCGACTTCAGGGGAGGGAAGGGAGTCTCTTCCTCCTCCTGCAGCACAGACTTCATTTCCAAGGTTATGTCCACATTTTCCTTTTTCACTGGGCTCTAAAACAGGAATGTTAATGTGATTAATGTGACACTGCATAGATAATTTTAAACTATGTAGAACTGTGGTGGGCACTGTGGAACAGCAATGACAGAAAAAATCCTAGTATTCGTAATTTTGAGATACAGATTACTTTCACAAAATCATGAGACATAGTTATGTGTAAGCAGTTCAATTCAATTGTATTTAAAAACTAACAAATGCTTGTATAACCCTCACACCTTGACTCACCAAACACCAAGAGATGCATAGCTACCGATACTTAGCAAATGGAAATGTTTCCTGAAAGTCAATTCACCACGAGAACCACATTACATATGTTGGATTATTTCAAGTCAAATGCATGTTTTTGTTTTACTGCAAAACTTTGTCAGTTTATGCTTGTCTGACTGCTTTATGCCATCTATTCTTCATTCCCTATCATGGTCTCTTGCACACAAATAATGCCACATTGTGTTAGACTAAAATATTAATTGAAAGCCTTGCAGACCTAACCATCTGTAAAGCTGGGCTTGATTTGGCAACTTGAAGCTTTAGTTTCGATGCTAAGTGACTTTTCAAAACCATTAAGATCATATTCTTCTCAAGAGGTAGGATTATAGCCCTGGTTTCAGAAAAGACTATGCTCCTTCACCGTCACAAATAATTCAAACAAGTCAGAACTGAATACCCACTAAGAATAACAAGGTATCAGATAGCTCTGGTAGGGGCCAAAGAAGATAAGTTTCAAAAATCTTCATTGTTGCAGTTATCATCTAGATTTAAGTTATGAGAACTAGCATTTTAAAATAAGTTACTTCACTAACAATTTTAAATATCTATTAATAGTTGAAAAACACCTACCCCATTTCCACTTCCTGTCTCAATGTCCAAATAGGAAGGGGGCATTTGCACTTTGCTAAGCACCTTAAAACAGGTCTTTAAAGCATGAGTGAGTTCTGATAAGCCTAAAGCTTCCATATTTTCCAGGAGAGACTGCACCATATAACTGAGCATCTGTGGAAGATACTGAGTCTGCACTTCTGAGTAGAGTTCCTAAAATAAATAAGCATTGTTTAAAATAGTTATCACATATGATATTATCACATATAATAATCACATTCAGTCAATGATTGATAAAGTCACTTCATGAATGATTAAGCTGTACAAACTTGCTTCAGTGCTGTTCTTTCTTTCTTCATTCTACATGATGAACACTGAATCATACCCTAAAAATCTTAGGATAGTCAGCCAGCTACTAAGAGACCAAAAAGTCCCAGGAAGTTATTTACCTAAGAAGCAAAAAGTACACTTTTTTATTTCTTTGACAGAATCACCATATTTAAAAATGCAAATAATTTTTATTTTGCTAGGCAATAGCACAGGTAGGCATATATAAGTCAGCACATAAAACTATATTTTGCAGGACATAGCATGCATATGCACATGCATGTCAATTTGCCTATTTTTATTCCAGGTAATCACAATATTAATTATTTTATTTTAAGTTTCTTAAGACTTTGAAGCAGTTAACTTCAGGTTGCCTTACCAAAGGAATCACGTCAAGAAGAAACACCAGTAGCGTGCAGAGCTCTGAAATTGTAGGAGGAGTGCTAATATTTTCAAGAGGATATCTCATCTGTGTGGATTTGTTTCTGGGTTGAGAGAAACATTATTCTGTAAGCTTTTTTTGTCAAAATTCTTGTTACAAAAAAAAAAAGCTTCATCAAAACCAGCACAAAATACTGAACAGCAAGGCTTTCTGAAACAAAGTAAAATGGGACTTCTAATACAGCAGGATAAAATATTCTGTCAAAACCACCTAAATTGTAGCTTGCACATGGGATGCAAGCTTTTCCTCCTTCAGTTGTTATTGAAAGTAATTTTTTTTTGTTCTCAGGTTGCTAGTTTCCATCTATTTTTTTTTCTATCTGCTTCCATTCTTGAATTGGTTTAGGATGCAATTTACATATCTGTCTGATTCAAAGATGTATCACGTCCCTTTCAGAATTTAAACGATTCAGTAAATTTTATTATCTTACACAGATAGCTCTTAAGTGGCATTTTTAAGAGGAGCACTATTGTTTGACAACATAAGCACCTGAAACAATCTTCAAAACATTTGGTCATGTAATCCCAAAGAAAATCCGTGCTTAAGGATGTGATCAACAAATTGACTGTTTTGACAATTTCTGAAGCGTTTTTGTTCTCTTTGATTGCACTGCATGAAAAGGAAAAAAAAGGACAAAAAAGAAACAGATGTCAGTGAAGATTCTAGGAGCACGCACATCACAGTATTAGCTGATGTGTTCTAAAATATTTTTCCCCCTTTCTCTACAAACTAAAAGACATTGACTGCTTTAAATCAAGGACTAAGTCAATCTGGAATAGCTAGAATTTGAGCATCTTTCTCCCAGATTAAAGAAATCAAGCCTTCCACTCTGAAAATGAAAAGGCTAAGAGTGTTGTAACCAGACTGACTCTTGGCCAATATAAGTGGATTTAACCAACATCAATCATATGCAGTGTATTTCATTTTCTTCTCTGCTAATCAAACAGAAATCAAGCGTGTGTGGGAAAAAAAGGGAAGTCAGGGGAAAATCTCATCTTCTGTAGAGAAGGTCACTTAGTTAAAAACCTAACCTTCCTTAAATTGGTTAGATTTTAATAAGTTAGCTTAATGTAAAATGATACAGTTTCAGTTCATAGTTGAAAACTTGTAGTTATACCTTGCAAGTATGTTGCCACTTTGATTGTAGCTAAGTTTGAGATCAGATCCAAGTGCATCTTTGCAGTAGGAATAAAAGGCTCTAATAACTTCAAGGAATAGATCCCCAACAACCTGCGGCCCTACAATTGAAAGAAAAAAGAATCCAGTACTTGCACCAAAGTGATTGCTAAGCGGTTCAGTTACCAGCCCGTATAGACTTAAAATAGGGGTAGCTACACTAAAAAATCACCGTCATCCAAGTAGGAAGAAAATGCTTACATGGCTTTTTAGAATGTCAGATTTTCTAGTTCAAATAAAATTAAATGTGTAGTTAAATATTTGTTGTTTTTTTTTTTTTTTAAATCTAGTTAAATACGACTTGTTCATTTTAGGAACTTTTAAAAGTGATACTTGGAAAGCCACAGCACTGGTTCTACATTACACTTAACTCACTTCAGTAAGGCACCTACACTGCAATCATTTATAAGTGGCATAATAATCTCTGTAAATCTGCAGTTCATGTGCCAAAAATAATCACTGTGTCCGTATCCATAAGGAAAACAAGCAGATTTCCCAGTACACATTTAACATAGAAACCTTGATCAAATTTTGAGAGACAGGAGCTGGAAAAGTCAGCACATTGAGGAAGTTAAAATACCTAAATACACCTCAAAAATGCATACTTATAAACAGTTTTAAGAAGAAAGTGTAAGTTAGGTGTGTGCTCACAGCTGCACCTGATTTTCAAGGGTCAGCTGAAATTATCTATAGAGGAGGTGAACAATAATAAGTACAACACCCTAAACGTGGAACCATTTTAAAAAGTAGCATATAAAGTATTCCAATGAATGCTTCTAAAAAGGAAAAAAAAAGTTCAAGTGACTAAGGGTAGCAGAAAAGGTGAAAGAATCTTGTTATGGTTGAGTCTGTGAAATCCATTTCAAAAGGAAGTTAAAGTCATATTGGCCTTAGGCTCAAGCATTTATATTTTGTGTGCTGACTGAACAGAAAGACTAAAGTGTATAATGCAGTTCAGCTAAATAACTCATATTTACAGTTCAGATTAACAGTGATTGCCAGCCAAATAAAACATACAATAGGGTAGTACCTGTTTTCTAAATTAAATTAATCAATAAATTTATAATGTCATAACCTTAGTAAACTGTCCTTTTTTCAGCATTTTTGTCAGGAAATACTTTCTATAACAGGCTTCAATAATTATTAAAAAAAAAAAAAAAACAAACCAGCTAAAAATCATCTAAAACCAGCAGATGGAAATGTGAGCACTGCTGTCTTATAAACAGACTAATAACTGCTTCTAGTAAGGTAGCATTCATATGCTATATAAGCAACACAGAATCCTCATTTTTCCTGGAAGTGCTTTGATGATTTTTTTAACAGGAAGTGTGCTTAAAAGGACTTTCCTAACTCATGAAAGAGGATAAACTTACCAGATACAGGAGCCTGCAAAATCAAATGCCACTTGAGTGCTTAGTCTCAGTACTGGAGTTTTATTCTAACTCTACAGGCTTAGTCAATGGCAATATCTCCCTTCACCTAGGGTAATACCTAGAACAACACTTTGGGATACAGTCAGTCATTAAGACTCTATTAACTTCTGACAAATACCAGTTACCCAGTCTATATGCTTCTTATACCTGTCAGATTCACAGAATATAATTTCAAAGACTTATCTCTACATACATGGTTCTTAAAGACTGCTACTAAATCCTAAAAATCTATCAAGTCACTTTGGCTTAATTTTTTGATGTAAAAAGGAGAACTTGCCCTTTAAAATAAGGGCCAGCAGAGCCTCACCCTTCTGCTGCTGGCAACTTCATGTACACAACATGACGGACATGTGACAAGGAAGAGGAGGAAATTCTTCACAGCTCAGTCATGAACTCAAACTACAGCTCCCACAGCAGGGTCAGGCCAGAACAAGCTGGCAGCAGCATCGACACAGGCAACCCCGCCTCCCCACACCCACAACAGGTTATTTCCAGCCGGAGCACCTGCAGGTAAGTGGCAGTGCCCACTTTGGCAGCAGTACCACCATAGGCTAGCTGCCTGTGGGACTACAGTCTGGAAAAGCAACAGGGTCATGATGAATCTGATGCAAGTGTATAGGAAGGCCTGCAAGCACAGCCAAGCACTGGAAACAAACCTGGGCAAAAGCAGTACTGGTGGTTTTCTAGACAGAAGCATTCTTATAAGACAGAACAAAAGGCCTGACAGTATTTTAGAGATTAAGCTCCAAAAAATTAATTGAGCAGAATACGGAGTCTAGGGCAGAAGTGGTTCTTTTAAACTTTAGCTTCTCCCAGATCGCAGTTCTGGGCATGGAAGAGTGTTATCCTCACTAGGATACGTCCGTGGTAAACAGTGGAGTGCTCTGCACAGGAGACAGAGATAATCTAGACAGGGTGCTTGCTCCAGAGCACCGTTCTGAATGAGGTCCAAGGCAAGAAAGACAGCTTCCTGCACACTAGTACACAACAAACACAGATTCAGAATTAGGAAGAATTGTGTGGGGTCTTGAGTAGTACCATCAAAGGTGATGAACAACAAGTTGTTGTTCGTTAGCAGTCATAACAAAAGTGACAAGCAACATTACCTATTTCAGGTTTGTCAAGGAGACTGATCAGGATGCGGAAGGGTTTCAAATAAGCCTGATGCTGTTCCTCTGTATCAGACTCCGGGAATTTCTGATGTAAAATTTCAGTCAAACTCTAGTAAAAAGAAAACATCAAAGTGTTATACATAGAAGAGAGATTGACATTTTATTAAGACCTGAACTGTTTGTAAATTTGATTTTGTTTAGTACTGACTACAGTTGAACTTCAATTTTCCATACTGTGTAGACATATCAATGACTCTTCTCATCATCTGTACTCAAGAGCTGATCTTATTCAGGAAAGCATTTTAAAATAATTCAGGTAGTTCATCAAAGATGCTACCCTTTGTTTTAATTAGATTCCATTTGTATTGTAAGCACATACAATATTGGGATAAATACAGTGCAGCAGGTATTCAGATAGATTAAAATATAACCACCAAAAGGATGCTATCTTTAAGGACAGAAAGCGAAGGACAAACCAAGTGGCACACTTTCTATATGCAGTTTGTGCCAACACTTAAAAGGATCATAAATATATCTGCATACAATGAACACCAACCTCAACCAAAAGATCTTTAGAATATTTTCCAAAGAAATAAACAGCATGGTCTTCAGAAGTTGTTGAGTCTGGAGCAAAAGTATCACCTTTAATATCGGAGCCTACAAAATAAGCAGAGGCATCAGGAGTACTGAGAAACACTACAGTAGAGAACACTACATATGTAATTTACACAAATATTGAAATTACACTGCATTTTCAACTTTTGTTATGTCAACACTTTACTTGAGACTAACTCAACTACTGCCCAAGGATGGCCCACAGATTTTGAGGCATCCAGATATGCTATACTGAACATAAATCAAAACCAAGGTCAGATTCAGATATGGGGTCCGTGGGGTCCTATTCCAGCAAGGGCAGCATTCATGCAACTACATGGCTGCAGCTCTTGTCCTGTCACTTTTAGCCTCCTCTTACGCTGTTAAAAGGAGGCAGATGGGGAGAAGCTATAACTCTCTTACAGGCCCTCCTTGACAATTAAGCCCACGTGGGAATTAAAAAGACTATTACTTCCAGAAGAGTGTGGTTAAAACAGTGCCCCACTCCTTTCAGCCCACTGAATCACTTCAGAATGAACTGTGAACAGGACCAGAAATAACTCATCAGATACCCTGCGATTCAAGACA
>WHYT01015574.1:0-17624 GCA_009806455.1 Tetrax tetrax | reverse complement strand
ATGGTCTTCAGAAGTTGTTGAGT
This sequence comes from Tetrax tetrax, assembly GCA_009806455.1. NCBI lineage: Eukaryota > Metazoa > Chordata > Aves > Otidiformes > Otididae > Tetrax > Tetrax tetrax. The sequence continues at coordinate 17,601 of WHYT01015574.1, read as the reverse complement.
CTGGAGCAAAAGTATCACCTTTAATATCGGAGCCTACAAAATAAGCAGAGGCATCAGGAGTACTGAGAAACACTACAGTAGAGAACACTACATATGTAATTTATACAAATATTGAAATTACACTGCATTTTTAACTTTTGTTATGTCAACACTTTACTTGAAACTAACTCAACTACTGCCCAAGGATGGCCCACAGATTTTGAGGCATCCAGATATGCTATACTGAACATAAATCAAAACCAAGGTCAGATTCAGATATGGGGTCCGTGGGGTCCTATTCCAGCAAGGGCAGCATTCATGCAACTACATGGCTGCAGCTCTTGTCCTGTCACTTTTAGCCTCCTCTTACGCTGTTAAAAGGAGGCAGATGGGGAGAAGCTATAACTCTCTTACAGGCCCTCCTTGACAATTAAGCCCACGTGGGAATTAAAAAGACTATTACTTCCAGAAGAGTGTGGTTAAAACAGTGCCCCACTCCTTTCAGCCCACTGAATCACTTCAGAATGAACTGTGAACAGGACCAGAAATAACTCATCAGATACCCTGCGATTCAAGACAGTGAAATGAATTCACCTCTCAAGAGAAGACCTGTTAGCCAAATGAATGCTTAAGTTTATTAAACAGGTGATCAACAAATGGCAACAACACTTCATTTTATCATCATTCATTAACTGCCGAAAAACTGTATTACATATTTAAGCACTGATATTTTTTTCTCTTAGGTATTTAGAATATTGAATATCACTGTATACTAAGCAGTACCTAGCAACCACGCGTACAATCTTCTATTGAGTGACATGTCTCTCCTCAACAATGTCTGTGTAGCTGCTGACAGAATATAGACTAAATCAGTCCTGCGCAATAGAATAGCGCTTTCATTGCAGTCCTAGGATGAAGAACAAATATACCTTAACTCTTTATGAACACTGAAAGAAGTCAAATTGGTAATGAAGTTTTTTTTAAAAAACTGATAATATTAATGTTTTGGGAAAAAAAGGCAACAAACCATCAACAACAAACTATATGAAAAATCTCAAGAAAGGGAATCTGACACAATTGTGATCAGATTCATATTTAAGATACAGAGCTACTGTTAAGCTAAAAATATTAAAGACTTCATTACATTATGCCTTAAGACTTAAAATAACTTGCCACTTTCAAAAGTACTGACTATACTACTAGGTAAGTTAGGAAACAATGAAGACCAGCTCAAGTAATATTTTCCTTCCTATTCTTTAACAGAAGTATCATAGTTCAGCGCAGGTAATCCAAATGCTGAAATACTACTTAAAAAAGGAATTCTGTATTTTTTCTATATGCAATTTCTCAGGCCTAAATACTTCAAACATATTCCATATATCACATAATATTCACTGTGAAAGTACATCTTTATTTGATGCATTTTGATGATGCAAAACCAAGTTAACTGTAAGGAGTCTGAGAAGCAGCAGTCTCCTCTACTATTAAAATTGATGGGGGAACAAGAAGCTGCAAAATCTGTTCATTGGCTTTGAAGGTACAAAATTCAGGCATTTGGCAATAACAGAGGTGGGAGCTGGACTGGTTTCACAGAAACCACAAAGTGCATATGAGACAATAACAAAGTGGTCCTCTTACCAAAGCTGTGTAAAATGAGAAGAAGAAGAGAATCACTTCTAGAGTGTTTCTTTGCACAAGGACATTTGAATCCAACACGGATACACACAAAGACTTTATCTGTAAAAGGAAAAGAAAGCACAACAGTATTTTACTTCATGATAGTATTTAAAGTACAATTATTGGTAATAATCACAAGAGGGAAAGAAAGCAAACTTGGTTACATGCAAACAATATCTTTTTAAGTAAGAGGATAATTACTCAGACATTTAACTCTTGACCCCAAAATGAGTTAAAAAAAACTTTTGTGGAATACTGTTAAAAGGATCGTTAATACTTATGAAATACTTGGTTTTGTAACAATACAGAATGACCGTGTGACATCACCAGCAAGGAAACAGAATGTGAAGCCTCACAGAATGCAGATATTAAAGTACTCTTACTAGCATTACAGTTATTCCACCACTCAAATTTAACATAAATTATTACCTACTAAAGATTTCTATTTTACTGAAAAAAAAACAACCTAAATTTCAGAATTGTCTTCCAGGACTGCAAACACTTCGAGAAATCCACATTAAACATTGTCTTACAGAAAAGTTGGTCTTCAACCTTAAATGGAAGTTCCGAAGAGGTAGAGAATAGATGTCAGGTTTATCTTCTGATTTGAAACAGAGTCAGTCTATCTGACAATCAGTACTTATTATCAAAAACTGCAGAAGCTTCAGAAGACTTGCATTCTGCAGGGTAACCAAAATCTGTATGGGAGATTCTCTGCTATATTTGAGGCAAGATTCTCTCATGAAGTAACCACAGTAAGCAATTCCAAAGTGTGGAACTTTCACTCTCTCTTTCTCCCTCTCCAAAATATTTTTAAGAGGACGTCATTCTAACTGAATATAGAGACGGCACAATCTGCTAGTATGGAGGTATTATGGTAGATGAGATTGCTCTACAAGGAGTGTAATGAACTTACTGTGAGCTTATAATCGGTGCCAAGCATGTACTTCTGCTGTTTTCCAGACAGCTCTCTGTTGATATGACTGACAACAAAAAGAGAAGCAGGCAGCCTGATGGACGGGCTGACCAGGACACTGCCCCAGAGTGCTCCGTAGAACACTTCTTGGCCCATCAATAAGGAGAGCTTCACAAGCAGAGCATCTGTTCTGTATGGAAATATATTTGACATGAGAAAATAGATTTTTGTTAGTTCAATTTTATACCATAAAAAGGCAATTATACACAGAACTAGTATTGTAGTTGACATAATTCCTCATCTTTGTATTATCAGTATTGCTCTTTTCACATGACAATGGCCAGCATCTGATTGTATGAAAATAACCAAAAACCACTCAATCCTTTGTCACTGTTCACACTCACTGAAACAAAGTTTCTGTGTATACTATGGAAACTTCTCCAGTAATTATCTGCACACATTACTTGACTGCAAAATATTTACAGCGAGAGAAACTAGTGCGGTACGAAAGAGAAAAATATACACCATCAGTTATAAGCCTGCCTGACAAAAAGCACATACTAAAATTAATGTTTCTACAGTAGATATATAAGAAGTATATACTTGTCCATAATCTAGACTTGGCCGCTGAATGCTATTCAGAAAGTTGGGAACACAGGCAATCTACACTTAGCTGCTCCAGCAATTGATATGAGCCTTCAATTCAATACTTGTTTTTAAAAAGAGAAATCAGATATAGAAGTATTTTGCTTATCAACTATAATCAAGGCAGCCTAGCATATCTCTCTCTCTCTTTTTTTTTCTTTTGTTTTTTTTTTTTAAAGTGTACACACAGATTCAAAAAGGGCAGAAAGAACAGCCACCACATCCAGACTGGTAATACAGAAGGAAGTACATTAGCAATGCAATATTTAGTAACTCTTCAGGCAAAGAAACACTTGGATGAAACCTACAGTGGTTGAGTTCTTTTAAGATCTTACAAAACAGTTCTGGTAACTGAAGTAAAACCACTACACAAATGGGCGCTGAGCTGCTCTTCTCAGCACACTTCCTGATCCTGATTTTATGATACTGAATGTCATTGTCGTTACTGCCAGGGGCACTCAAGGGTGAGCGAGATACTTTTTTTCCACAACAGAATTTGCAAGAGTTGCATCTTGCTCATGTTTTCAGAATCTGAGGGTAAGTATCTGGTATAGAAAGGCTGGAAAGAATTCAGCTGGTCCCTTGTGTTACTATATTTAAATAGAATTTATTGACAGAGCAGTGGTTTGGGGAGTCAGGTTAATTATTTAGGAGTTCAGAGGAGCTTTAAGAAATAGCTTTTATTCCTTTCTCTCAGCATATCTATTTTTAACCCTCCTTTTCCTCTTCTCTTCTCTTCTCCTCCTGAGATGAAAATAGAAGGGGAAAGGGTTTTTCTACTTTAGCACTACTCGTTGCATCTTTCAGAGACTCACCATTCTTCCTCTCTCAGAAGGTCTTTTATCAAGCCTTCTGTAAGAGAGCTGGTAGAAATTTATTGAGAATTCCCTAGGAATCCAAGCCACTATATATTGATTTTAAATTAATACTAGTTCTCACCTGTCATAAATTTCTGATCCTTCTTCCAATCCAGGCAGCAGTCCAATTACAAAGGCTTGAAGACCAGGCAGGAGGGACTTTTGGAGAGGAAGAAAGTATTTCTCATACAAATTGAGGAGAACAGGCCTCACTGACATTGCTGCATTTGCCAGCAGAGGAAACAAACCAGAGCTTTTTAAAAAAAAAAAAAATAAAAGAAAGAAAAAAATAAGGAAAAAAAAATAGTTAATTAAAATAGACTGTGAAACACATATGCTTTTAAAGAAAAGTTTACCTGTACAAGAATAAATCCTTGGCAAGCCATTTTGTCCCAATAATTTTAAAGATTATTTCATAGGTTTCTAGTGCCTTTAAATGCACTCCACTAGGTAGTGCTGGATGCAAACACTGAGACAATCTTTTACTGATGATCAGCCGTCTTGGCAATAGAGAATACTTCAGGTTACTCTGAAGAGCCTGTTGAAGAAAGGAGATGAGAATAAATAGCAGTAATGTAAAAGGCTACGTATATGATGACTGCATGTTAAACTTTTCCTACTAGCATCTTGAGAAGAACTAAATGCATTAAAGAATTTTCTCTCATAAATGCATTTTGTTACAGCAAAACAGCAGAATTCTGAAATTGAGTTTTCATACGGAATCAGTCATGAACAACCTAGAAAAAGTCTGGTCTTACTTTGCTTAGAAGCTGGAAATGGAAGTCAAAGAGAGGATAGGGACAGGGTACCCTTATCCTATGTCCAGGGGAAGTCGGGAAGTGACAAGAAGAGCATCTCAGCTTTTATGGACAGTGAATAAAGTAAGAAATAACCATCTTTCATCATAAATTTTCATTTTGCATATAGCTGAAATATAAACAAAAAACTTTCCAACCAAAGCAGGCATGATTAAATTGGACAATAACATCTTAGAAGTTTTTTGTAATTCCGTGCGGCTACATTCAGTAAGCTTTATTGACTATACCCACTGTACTGATGTATAAGTAAAAGATCTTCAGGACAGGAAATAATTAATGAAGCATTGCAGACAGGCCAGGTCTCTGGAAAAAACGAACTGTAGCACCTTTCTTTGGGAAGATTACTCTTTTTCTCGAACCATGCATACATTTCAGCAGGGTAATGAAGTATGCCTCTTCAATTCAGAGACAATTAAAAAAAAGAAGTTGCAAGTAAATGGCACTTTAGCCTTTGATCACCATCTACTAAGGCAAACAGATGTTTCACTGCAGATTGACATTTAGGATGTTTTCAGGATTAGGCAAACTGTTGACTGTCCCAAAGGTTAAGTCATGGTCTTATCCTACGTAATTGTTTTAAATACAAGGTTCTTCTATCCCGCCTGAAAAAAAAAGGTTTTGAAAAAGCAGCAGACAAGCAAACTAACCCTTTCTTGCTCATTTGCAAGAAAAAAAAAACCCAAACAGTTCATCAGTGATCGCAGCATTCACTTGAATACTGAATACTCAGCAGTAAGAAGAAGAAATAAAACCCATCATCTTTCAAAGGTGTGTGCAACCTCTCATTTAAGACTCTGCAGCTGGCGGGCATAAGAAGCTATGAGAGACCACTACTCTGTGAGACTACTATTGCATAATTTCTCCCATTTGCTGCCCCTGCCCTGCCTAAACTGAGAGACTAGTTGTTGCTAAAAAGCTTCTAGTAAATAAAATTTACTCAAGAAGAAAAAGGCTGGGAGTTTGGAACAACAGTAAACAGAAACGTCACACCATTCTGAAACACATACAGTACAGATGCCATTTAGAGCCAAATAATTTCCTTCCTTCCCTCCCCCACTATGAGCATGAGATCTTCATTCTAATAGGTACTAAAAACTAGAATCCAAGAATACAACAATATTTCACGTATGAAACTAAACCAGGTTATATTTGCAGAGTTATCTTTTATATCTTTTAATATCTTTTATAGTTGAGAGATTTACTCATATATTACATGAGTAATATTATTTCAATATTAAAGATTAAAAATCTTAATATTTGCAACAACTTTGAAGACTGCTTGAAAGCTGGACTTTGAAACATTCTGGTCATATTGGTTGGCTTGTATTTGCCCACACCCTCTGTATATATGAGGTGTATATATAATTACCGAAAGATATGCCAGTGGTAAATATTTTTCCACTCAATTTTAAGATTGAACAAATACCATCTAAATATCCTATACATTAAAATTTAAATATCAACTTGGTAGAAAATGAAAACATTCACTGTTTATTACATAGAGAGTCTGATCCATTACAGAAATAATGCAATCTCATTAAAAATGTCTTGATGTCTTGTTTGGCTTATTTCATTTCCTAAGGATGTGAAGTAAATCTCCATCAGCAAATAAGAACTCTCCTTCACCAAGCATCAGGGATAACTGAGCAAAACATTTAGTGATAAAAGGAAAAAAAAATACTGCAGGCACATCAGGAGTTCAACAGTGGATATTCACAGATAATTTAGTTTTAAGTATTCCTCCTGGGTAACTCTGAAACCTTCATATACCCAAATTCCAGCAGGTGAGACTGACTTAGAACAAGGTGACATTCACATACATGTGCCAACTGTACTGCTACAGAATCAGAAGACATCTCTGTACAGGAAGCAAGATTTGAAGACATTTATTATGATCCTTGCACAGAAGCTGAAGAGAGTTTCAGCCCGTCACAGCAGAATGATTTTGAGATGAAACGCCCTCCTCAAAAGCATGTCATCTTTTTTTTTTTTTCTGACTTGGGTTGACGAAATATACAGTTGGACACAAATTACAATTCTTCTCAAGAGTGAGTGTTTCTGGTTACCAGTTGGCTCTGATCTTCCAGCAGATGTGAAGGAGTTTAAACCACACTACAATATATTAGATGGCTGTGGTTGCACCGAGAGCCATTCCAGCAGAGAGGTGGGCTGGCTGCTACTTTGCTGGAAGGTTCAGATTCTTAAAAGCCTCTCCAGAATTGCAGGGCTCAAATAATTTTAAAAGGGTTGAAAGACATTAATTAGCAGACGTATCTAAAACTGTTCATTAAAATAAGAGTGACAAGATAATATACATATTTCCAAATGCTAATTAGTTTCTGTGAGCTGACAGGCAAAGCTAAGAGGCTTGATTTTTAACTACCCTGAGCTCCCACAACCGAAAAAAAGAATCAGTCTTCCATGAGATCTAGGACTGCTGAAATGCCATTTAATTTCAGCTGTTACAGGCAGTTAAATGTTGTGCTAGCAAACCTGGTATCATTGGCACTGCATGCAGATGAAGAATCCATCCCAAACCATTGTTTCCACATTCAGAATCCAACACTAACAACCACAGATGGACAACTCTGCTGACAGGTTTTGATATCTATTATTCACTCATTTTTTTGATCCTTGCCAGCTTAATTTGACCATCTTCAGTTACATACGGGCTGAATCTCACCCATGATTTACTTTTCCTGCTTGTCTCTAGCTGTGTTCCACATGAGCAGTTACGGTGGCAGAAGTATTAAATGTCACCAGAACTCCTAGTAAGGGTTGCCTTGAGGAGCCTGACCTGCCAGCAAACATTCCATGCTCAATCTGTCATCCCAGGGTTTGGTTTTCACAGATCAGTGAGAAATCAACAATCCCAGAAAACCAAGAAGTATGTTATCTACCACTGGCTTTTAAAATGAAGACTTTAATCAGAAGTCAGGAAAAAATGAAACATGCAAAGTAATGCTTTGTGTTCACATGCATGTCTGATTTTCAACTTTTTTCAGGTTCTTTCTCTTTATGACTGATTGGAAGATATATTACACACTAAACATTTTCTAATGCATAAGCATGCTCAGAGTTTCTTTGAATGTGGGCTCTAAAGGGCAGAAAGGGAAGACTCTCTATTTTTTGTAACAGTGTATACCTGTGCCTTAAAATAAACCAAAACACAGACAGATACACACAGAGGAATATTTGCATTTCCACACTTACTGGTTTAAGTCATTCTGCACTGCTTTATAGCATTACTAGAGATCAGTTAGATCAATTTGCCTAGACATAAAAAACCCAAGCAAATCAAGTAAATATTTTTATTTGCATAACTAGAATTCTAGAAAAATGCAGCATATACATAAATTTATAAGATTATTTTTAACTAGGAGATACTATAACTCTTGTTTTAGACCGCAGTGTTTGGGAGGAGAGGGGGAGAAGGAGAACTTGTGATTTCATTTTCCACTTATTCATTTTCCAAGAAAGTAAAAAAAAAAATCTAAACAGAGCTCCAGCTTCCATAAAAATAGCAGCATGAAGTTCTAAGGTGGTTGTGAGGAAACTGTAAAGTGGGAGCTAGAGTTGTACTAGAAAAGGGGAAAAAAAAGGCTGTTACATATAAAATATCTTCAGTCTACACATTGCATTTGTGCATCGGGTGTGGTGAAGTTCCATAAAGCAATTAGGAGGCAAAGCTTCCTTTCTTCTGAAAGATATAAGACTTGCCTTCAACAGAAGGTAAGTGGTGCTTGTGTTTGTAATTGTCATAAAGCCGTGGCAGTCAGTTCTCATATGAAGCAACTGGTGTAATTAATGGCCATGCTCATTAAATCTGTATTTCGTAAGAATCCTTCTCTTCTCTCCCCTCAAGAACAGACATATTGTAACATAAAGCATTACTACTGAAACAAACAATAGTTGTGCAGCTGCAATGATTTTTGCGCTCTTTGTGCTTCACCTCCAAACAGATCAAGTGTTTGGTTGAAATCATGTTCACCTTCAAGTTTTTGAAGTAAGAAAAGCCTACAGAAACAAAAAGTAACGTATTCAAAGTCAAATTAAAAAAAAATTACTTTGAAATTGCAGACTAAAGACTAAAAATTAATATTGTAAGAATTTATAATTGGGCATTTACACATTTATGTTATGTCCAAGGATAAAAAGCAGTTTGAAAGTGCTCTTTCAGACCAAACATTTTTATCATTACTGAGCAAGTCAACCCTGCTGTAAGTATAAAATAAATCCCTCCAGAAAAAAATGACTTTTCAAAAGTCACAATATTTTGTTTTCATGATGAACAATAACTGTAGATTAACACCTTGCTCAGAAAGTGATACTGCTCTGCCAGCCAGGCTCAGTGCCAACAGTCACTAGTGAAGCTCCCAAGCAAGTTCCATACTACTGATATCCAAGATCTGTTGAAAAATAGTTTACATAGTTATTTCTGCCAATATGCATGGCAAAATCCTGTCCGTTATACTTGTCAAACAGATATAGGATTGGTTTTGTTTTTCCATACATATGGATTAAACAAACAAACAGGAGAGTTTAAACATTCACTTGACAAAAACCCAGTGAGATCCTGTGCTCTTCTGTGAACCAGTACATTTCAGAAACTCTGTTGAAAATCATCTTTCATTGCTTCCTTACAAAACCAGGCTTTAGAATCCAATATTTACTACTGCTCAGTAGTTTATTTTTGCAAACTGTGTCACTTATCTGCTGTTGGCCTGCACCCAGAGTCAAAACTTCTAGAAAATATATGGCTATAATCTGGATTAAAAACCCTAACGCAAACTATGTACTTGGATTTTCCTTCTTGATACTTTGAGCCTCTTAATTGCCTGAAGTTTCCCCTACACTAATACTTTAATATGTATTTTATATACTATATCTGTACTCTGAATAGACAGTGACAAGCATTTCAGATATGAAAATAATTTGGAAAGCACTTCTTTCACTGACCAGCCCACATACGCTGAACCACCACCTCTTTCTAGGTTTAAAAAGACAACATCCCTCTCTCTCAGCATTTTTTTTTATCAAAGCATCAAAGTGATTTCACAGAGTTGTATCCCTTTAAAACATTGGAACAAGCTGGCAAAATCTGCAATAGCACAATCACAGTCTAGCGCCAAGACAATTGAAAACGACTACTGTATTCTGGATGCAGCAATCTGTACTGAACATCTGAAAACCTTTGTTACAAACAGTGCTTTCCAAAAAGTGAACATACACAGATTGGCAAAAACAATAAAAACATGGTTCAAAACTGTATGCAAGGACAGTACTCAGAGGAGAATAATCCTACTTCTTGAGGCATGGAGCAGCCTAAGCTGCAGCTACTAAACGACCAGTTCACAGGAACTAGAATTTGAACGGAAGCAAAGCACAGAGGGAGATACTTACAAGTGGAATATGAGTAAGTTTCAGAGCAAAGATCTCTTTAAAACATTAACATCTATATTTACTAACTGTTTAATCCACCTGTTTGCATCTGTCTATTCATATTTTTCTATAAGTTTTTACAAACATTGTTTTACACTTTCTCCTTCACCATGACGATGCATAACACCCACAGTATTCAAATTAAAACCCCAAAAATCTTTCCCTTGCAAACTTGGGGTGTAGCACAAATTAGCCAATTCTATCAACTGTACCTTTGGTTAGAAAACATAGTTTCTCTCCATCCTGCACTCATGCTCACACTTGGTACCTGTAGTTCTGTTCAGAACACTGCAGGGGAGATTCACCTTACCTAACCTTAGAAGCCTAGGCAAGCTAAAAAACATGGGCAGAACTGTAGTAAATCACCTTGGGCTCCCTAGAAAACCAGTCAGGAACACATGCAATTTTAGGACAGCTTGCTTTAAATAGCAAGAGATGAGTCACAAAACAATAACAATAAAAAAACCCCTTATTCCTCTCCCTGTCTAAAAATGATTCAAGGTGAAGCTGTCCACATTGAAGTCATTTGAAGTTAGGTAAGTCTCATCTCCCTTAAGTGACAAAAAAGAATCCTTCTAGATCTCCAAACTGATCCATTCAGCTGACCATTCAGATTAAAGTCAAACAGTTTCTCTGTTGCTTTCATGGCTCTACAAGTGATTGTGAAACATCAGTTAGAACCACAGAAGCAACAGAGAAACTGTGAGAAACAATCTTCAGTTTTACCTTGGTAGCTAAGCAGTAATAGAAAGAAGTAGCAGTGGTCTCTTTTCACCAGGAGTAACAGCAGCGAGAGCTCCAAGGTCACTTGTTTCAGCCAAGGCCAAACAGATCTGGATCATCTCTCTGCATTCTTTAGCTTTCATCTTTAAGTAGGAATTCCCTGTGCTGCTTCCTCCAGACCTTGTATTGAAAGGGTAATACCACTGAGCTTCCATAGAAATAAGAGTCTGTGTTAACTTGTGGGACTCAGTAGTGCAGAGTATTGTTGAAGCCTGCCTACAGGAGAAAAAGCCTCAGAAAATATTACACCTACATAAGCAAGAATATCCACAATTAAAGTCAACAATACCAAGACCCTTAAGAAACATATGCTTAAGAGAGATCTTCCACACTACTCTAGAAGCATGAAAAGTACTTCCAAAACTCCTCAACTTACTCATCTTCTTTTCTCTTTTCTTTTCTCAGCATTTTCACATCTGCTCAATGATAAGCATCACCACACACCGGTTATTGACACCCAGGTTCCTGAATATACCCATGTGCAGTGTTTAAAAACACTTCTATCATTGAGATGCTGTTGATCTCCACCCTCCTACCCATTCTCTCTCTGCTCATTCATTCACTCTCAGAACTGAAGAGTGAAAATGAGAGAAGAAATTAGGCTCTTACATTAGAAACACCTTTCCTGCACCCCAATATTAACAGAACTCAACAACAATATTTATGTTTTAGGATGTAAGAGATCAAGTAACCATAGGCGTTAGGAGAATAACTACTGACATCTTATTTCACAATCTTCCTTTTGGTGGCACATTTCTCTGACATATTGTCCTTATTTTCATATAACAGACAGAAGCAGATGAACACTGGGGATAATTTGCTCTACCAGTTCTTAAGCTCCTAAAACGATTAAGTCCATAAAATACCACAGCAGATGGACTGATGTAAGAGCTAAAAGCTTTTTTTGCTTGGTTCCTACAGTACTGCTACATTTTCTGGCAATTCTGTACCTGAACAAGAGTACAGAGTACTCTTCTGTACCTGAACAAGAGTTCAGATAGTTCAGTGTGTTCATCTAGGTCAAGATCAAAGCCTACTTCTTGCCACAGGTAAGAAATCTCTTACCCTAATTATTTCCTATTTTCCCTCTTGAGAGACGCACTTTGAAGGCCTCTAACTTTCCTTATTGACTCAACGGGAATCAGGATGAAACACTGAAGGCAGAAATGTGTAATTCCTATTGCCAGAGCAATATCCAGCTTCTCTCCTCTGAAGAGAAAAGAACATGGCTACCTTTAAAAAAATCTCAATTTGGCAAATGTTGTCCCAATTTTCAAGAAGGGTAAGAAGGAAAACTGGCAATTACAGAGTCTCACTTCAGCACCTGATAAAATTACGGAGAAGGTTTTCCTGGGAGTTACTGAAAAACACTTGAGAGACAATGCAGTCATTGGTCATAGTCAGCGCAGGTTCATGAGGGGAAAGTCCTGCGTAACCAGCTTAAGTTCCTTTTATGACAAGGCCACCCATCTAGTTGACCAAAAGAAGCCAGTAGATGTGAGTTTTTTCAGACTTCAACAAAGCTTTTGATACTGTCTCTCACAGTATCCTTCTGGATAAACTGTCCAGCACGCAGCTAGACAACTGCATAATACTTTGGGTGAGCAACTGCCTGACAGGTTGGGCTCAAAAGGCTGTAATAAAATGGGGTTACATCAGGCTGGCAACTAGTCACCAGTGGAGGTCCCCAGGGCTCAATTTTAGGGCCAGTGTTCTTTAATGTTTTTATAAATGGTCTGGATGCAGAAATCAAATGTACATGAAGTAAATTTGCCAATGATACTAAACTAGGAGGAGCTGTGGGCTCCAGCGAGGGAGGAGAGGCCTTACAGAGAGAGATTGATAGACTAGAGAGCTGGGCAATCATCAACCGTATGAAATTTAACAAGAGCAAGTGCTGGATTCTCCACCTGAGACAGGATAATCCTGCTTATACATACAAACTGGGGGACGAGAGGCTGGAGAGCAGCCCCACAGAGAGAGATCTGGGGGTTTGTGTTGATGGCAAGTTGAACACAAGTCAATAGTGTGCCCTGGCAGTCAAAAGGGCCAACCGTGTCCTGGGGTGCATCAAGCACAGCATAGCTAGCCAGTCAAGGGAGGTGATTGTCCCACTCTACACCACACTGGTGCAGCCCCACCTCATGCATCGTGTGCAGTTTTGGGCACCTCAATGTAAGAAGGATATCAGACTATCAGAGTGTGTCCAGAGGAGGGTGACCAAGATGGTGAAATGTCTTGAGGACAAGAGTTACGAGGAGCGGCTGAGGTCACTTGGTTTATTCAGCTTGGAGAAGAGAAGGCTGAGGGGTGATCTCATGTTAGTCTACCACTTCCTCAAGGAGAGCAGTGGAGGGGGAGGTGCTGATCTCCTCTCTCTTGTGACCAGAGATAGGACATGAGGAAATGGAATGAAGCTGCATCAGGGCAAGCTCAAATTGGACATTAGGAAAAGGTTCTTCACTGAGATGGTGGTTGGTCACTTGACCAATGCTCCCCAGGGAAGTGGTCATGGCACCAAGCCTGTCAGAGTTCAAGGAGTGTCTGGACAACACTCTAAGTTATATGGTTTAGTTTTAGGTAGTCCTGTGAGGAGCGGGGAGTTCAACTTGATGATCCTTATGGGTGCCTTCCAACTGGAGATATTCTATGATTTTATGGATTCTCCTCCCCTTTGAAAACTTTGTAGAATTAAGGCTTAGCAACAACAGCAAAGGCATGAGAGGCATCTATCGAGTAACAACAGATGTTTCCTTATGAATTCTGCAGGAGTTGCCTCCTCCCACCCCTATTTCCTTAATTACTGTAACTACTCTTGCCCCACATACACTCAGGAAGAGCTTTATGTTAAAAGGGACCAAATGGGACATGAACAACATACACTTTGTTTCTTGGGCAGGAGGAGAGGACACACCTCCTAGGTGTTTTCCCATAAAAGTATTTTTCTTTTTCCTATATTCAGACATATTTTGCATGGTCATACAAAAGACATCACCAGCAGAAAATCAATTATTTCCCCAAATAGAAGGGAAAGGCATGGTCAAGTAAATGTGACCTTTAAATACAAATTTTGACTCAGAATATATACCAAAACTTGTGACCTCCTGTTCTATATAAAGACTTTTTTAGCTGCTCTAGAGTAACCAGCATCCTGAGGGTTTCTTTGGTGCAAAAGCTAAAGTAACTCAGCTGTATAAAGGAAACAAATACCATTTGCAGGAAACCTCTGTTGGTTTTACCAGAATGCCTCACACACCTCAGTATAAAAGATGCTGACTTAGTTGGTTCCATTAGCCTTTTTCTTGAGTGAATTTTCAATTTTCTAAATAGTGTAAGTTACAGAAAAGTTAGTAACAATACAAAGATAATAAACAAATGAAAAAATATTCCTGGGACAGCGTACCTTATTGAGTTTGCCAAGGGAAGATATAAGATCTGCCCATTCGCTTGATGATTCAAAGTTCCTCAAAGCTTTCTCAATCGCTGAAGAATAATTTCTGTATCTGTAATCACCAAGTAACTCCTGTTCTTCTGGATCCATCTTTGGTTCTCATAGCAAGGTGAAATTTCCTGGTAAACTAAAACGTGCACACAGTTACAAAAAGGTAACCTGCATTTAAGTTCTTGCAAACCTAAAGTACTGTAAGATAACAACAAATATGTAGAAGCACTGACAGATCACAATAAACAGGTCATATGATCAGGTTTCAACACAAAGTTAAAATTAATTTAATAAGCATGACTCCAACTCCCCAGTGACTGTTTTAGAAGTCCTGCACTCACATTTTCCTATTTATGAAACATGTTTTTTCTTCCCATGCACGTGGATCTCTCACTAAATAACAAAGGAAAGGAAAAAAAAATCTCATTATAAACAGTCAAAGTACTGACAAGGAGTGAGGGAGAAGGAAATAGTTCTCATAACTTATCACCTGTGCAGTATTTTGAAAGGTTACCTGTAGCTGTGGAATGCAAAACATTCAATATCAAAATTCAGCTTTCTAGAGGAATCCCATTAAAGGGCCTCTCAGCCCACAGCAGAAGGAGCTCTCAGAACTCTGCATTTCCACTTGTCAGCAGCAGATGCTGAAGTACGAGACTGATGCTGTGCCAAAGCGCCAAGGCATGCATTTAAATCTTTCCTTATTTCACCAAAAAGCATCCGTATATTTTTGTGGAGGAAAAATAAATTATTCAGACCCGATTTTCTCATATTCTGCAACACATTTAGATTAAAAAACACATCTGTTTTAGAACAATGGGAAACAGGCGTGGCTGGATTTTACGTACTGAAAAATCATTCCTTCGCTCCTATGCTAGCTATGATACTAGCTCTCCTGTTAGCTAATACAAAAATATTCTTCTAGAGAGATGCTTACAAATGCCAGGTTTAGGTCAATCTGAGCTATATCACTGATACAGAAAAGAAAGCACAGCCCTTTCTCAAGACATTTTATAATGTTTCTGAAAGACATCTGCTTTCATTTTCCTACTGTTAGGACACAAAAATAAATCTAAGTAGTCTTCTACATTATTCTAAAGCAGCTCATCTCTCATAACACTTAAAAAAAAAAAAAACAAATGAAAAGGGGTACTATATACCGCTCATTAACTTCAATGAAGAACATGAAGATGTTGGTAGCAAATTCCCAGAAACAGGAAAACACTGGATGCACTCACAAAAGAGAAAGGATTTTAAAGGCAGGTTTAAGCCACTCTTGCACTCTCTGAGAGCAGGATTCAGCCATTGCTGATACAACCAGTCTATGTCATCCAACCTAGACCCATCTTTATGGAAAAAAAAGAGTATACTCATACAATGTCATCAGGGTCATGCTTGCTTGGTTGGTTTTGTTTCTTTGTTTTGCTACAGTAAAGATTTAATTTTCTGATTTCACCAGGATGTATGCAGTGCTTCTCACAGCAGAGGGAGTAAAAAAACCCCACTTCCTTGCAGGGTATAACATTCATCTGGGATACAGCTATCACTGCTCCAACAAGAATTTAAAAAAAATGTCAGCCCTCCCATAAAACCTAACAAAGGTGCAAACTTGCAACATACTATCAGCAAAAATTACAAGTAATCTGATATAGACTCTGCCCCAAAACAAGCAGGGCAAGAAATTTTCCCTCATCTCATGTAAGGACCTTAATCATTGCACTATCGGATTGTATTCACACTCCTTAGAACAAAGCACGAGCTAGAAAGTATCATAGCGGCTCTCTGCCAAGTCAAGAGTGTTGCCACTTTCATAAATAGGAGATTTGTCCAGACCATTTAGAATCAAGTAGCTGTTTTGCTGACAGAACACATGAAATTTCTTCATTTGTAAATGCAATATACCTGCATGAATCCACTTAGAGAACCGGAATCAATCAAATTACCAATAGCACTTAAAGATGTTCTAAATATTTTATGATAATAATCATAGAATCATAGAATCATTAAGGCTGGAAAAGACCTCTAAGATCAAGTCCAACCGTCAAGCTGACACCACCATGTCTACTAAACCATGTCGTGAAGTGCCTTGTCTACCTGTTCTTTGAACACCTCCAGAGACGGTGATTCCACCACTTCCCTGGGCAGCCTGTTCCAGTGCCTGACCACTCTCAGTAAAGAAATTTTTCCTAGTACCAACCCAAACCTCCCCTGATGCAACTTGAGGCCATTTCCTCTTGTCTTATCACTTGTTACTTGGGAGAAGAGACCGACATCCACCTCCCTACAAGGTCCTTTCAGGTCGTTGTAGAGAGGGATAAGGTCTCCTCTCAGCCTCCTCTTCTCATAGCCTTAAAACCTGGTCTATTTAAGTAAAATCTAATTAGGTTCGGAGGGTAAAATAGAACATAGTACTCAAGAAAAAAAAAAAACAAACCTAATAAAACTTCAGTTGGGGAAAAATTGTCTTATTCAATTCTTAAGACACTTTCTTTGGACTTTGCTGTGAAAAGACAGGCAAATAGTGTATTCCCACCCAGAAAAGCAGTGATGGGCGTAATGATTTAGCGTGCATTGATGCTCATGTACCGATGTAGTTTGATGTTGGCAAGGTTTGAAAAAAACCAATAATCTAAATATGGCCAATAGATCATATCTGTGCTCACATAAAAGGCAAGAAGATAAAAAAAACCCAAACAAACAAACAAAACCCCAAACATCAAAACAAAAGCCACTTGCCAGTGACCTTCAGGTAACGTCTTCCAAATCCCGGGTCACACACTTCCTCAGTCAATGCAGACGCTGACGGTCACTCACCCACTTTCAGCACCGTCTCCCGACAGGTTAACGCGGCGGGGGCTTCGCCGCTGATCCCAAGGGAGGGGACGCTGCCCCCTCGGCCTGCGGGGCCGCTGCGGGCAAACCCCCACCAGGCTCCCGGCCGCCGGCTGCCGATCGCTCCAGAGCCCGGCTGCGGCTCGGCGGGGACCCGCTGCGGGGCCGGGGGGAGGTGGGGGGAAACGCAGGCCCGGCCGCGGTGGGAGC
>WHYT01015573.1:61866-117186 GCA_009806455.1 Tetrax tetrax | reverse complement strand
GCTCCAGTCATGGGAGCAATCCCACCACGTTTCTGTTATGGCAACTAGGTCATAGTTTGCCTGCCGCACTATGGCTTCCAACTCTTCTTGCTTGTTCCCCATGCTGCGTGCATTAGTGTAGACGCACCTCAGCTGAGCCCCTCGCCTCTCTCCTAATCCTGATACCACTTCCCCAGGCCGATCTCTAGCAGGCCTGGCTTTATCCCCTTCCCCCTTCCTATCTAGTTTAAAGCTCTCTATAAGTCCCACCAGCTCCTGGGCAATTGCCTGTCTCCTGCCTTTTGGAGACAGGCAATTCCCATCAGCTGACCTCAGGCCAGGTGCCGAGTAGACCGCTCCGTGATCAAAGAATCCAAAATTTTTGCGTTTGCACCAGCCTCTCAGCCATGCATTTATAAGATGGCTTTTTCTGCTTATCTCAGTGTTTGTCCCTGCCACCAAAGGAATACTGGCAGACACTACTTGTATGCCCGCTCCATCAACTAACTTCACCAGCCTCCTAAAATCAAGTTTTATAATCCTCAGGCTTCTATCAGCAATCCCATCGCTGCCAGCCTGAACTATCAATAAAGGGTAATAATCAGAGGGGCGGATAAGGCTGGGGAGTTTTCTAGAAATATCCCTGACCCGGGCCGCGGGAAGGCAGCACACCTCCCTATGGGTAGGGTCAGGCCGACATATTGGACCCTCTGTTCCTCTCAGAAGAGAGTCGCCCACAACTATCACGCTCCTTTCTTTCTTGGAGGAGGCAGTCTTCAAACGTGGAGTCGTCCGCCTCACCTTGGGCAAGCTTGGCGGCAGCGCTCCCATGTCATCATCACTCACCTCTCCCTCTGGTTTCAGAGCTTCATACCTGTTACAGAGAGGGACCAGGGGAACCGAGGTAGGTCGGGATGGGGGTTGCCTGCGACGCTGGACTGAGACCTGCTGCCATTCCTCCTCTCCTCTCAAGCTGTCTCTCCCTGCTTGACTATGGTGAGAGAGAGGGGCCATTACTCCCAATACTCCCTCAGTCTGGGAAGTGCAATCTCTGCGCCTTTCTCGCAGAGAGTCACTCCACCAGTCAATCTCCCGCTCGCATTCTCTGATGGTCCGCAGCCTATCTACCTCCTCCCTAAGCTCCACCACAAGGCTGAGCAGCTCGTCTAGCTGCTCGCACCGCACGCAAGTCACATCCTTCCCATCCTCCCCTGGCAGCAGCAGGCTGAGGCACTCCAGGCAGCCAGAAACCTGAACTGCCACATTATGGAGCAGACCCTCTGTCTGGGTTGCCACAGTCTTCGCGTGGGAAGCCCGTTTCCTGGTGAGGACCATGTTTGAAGTGTTGGTGTCAGGGCCTGTCAACCGGAGAGCAAGTTACCTGAGAAAAGACAAGAGCACTCACCTGTGCTGATACAAGACACAGCCTCCACTCCCACTGCCCACTGCCAAAGGTGTATGGTGTATGGCGTCTTGCTGTGCTCGGCTAGTCTCATGTTGTTCCTGAAGAGTTTTCTGCCTGGAACTCCCTCAGTGCTGCTTCAGACCTCCACTGTCCCTGGATTTCCACAGACCCTCCTGCGG
This sequence comes from Tetrax tetrax, assembly GCA_009806455.1. Lineage (NCBI taxonomy): Eukaryota > Metazoa > Chordata > Aves > Otidiformes > Otididae > Tetrax > Tetrax tetrax. The sequence goes on along the minus strand of WHYT01015573.1, from coordinate 115,623 downwards.
TCTTTAGCCCTGTAATGTTCGTAGCTACTTCAGTCTTCCTCTCACGATCTCTGACCCACCAGTGGTGCCCGTGTTTGCTGCTGCTCAGAGACATCTCTATGTCCTCAGGCCCTCTAACGCTTACTTGACAGACAAGTATTTAATGTACTATATAAAGTGGTGAAATAAATGGCAAATGACAGATAAAATGTTGAAAATAACATGCTACTTCAACACTTTATGCTTCATCAGCTTTTTATTTCAACGCTTTACACTCAAAGTGTGAAAATGATAGGGTTTATCAAGGGCATTTGTCTTTCAGTAATGTTAGCATGTCAGATTGTGATATGAAACATTCACATTAATTGCAGTTACAACATGCTGAATTTTCAATGCATGATTTGAAATATTTGCCAAACCTTGTTTACTTTCGTGATCTTTTTTTACCAAGATGCATCATGAACGTTTGTGGAGTCAGCCAGGAACCAGACGTCCTTCCTTCTCTTAAAATTAATAGTAATACTAACTGACTTCAGCAGTCTTGGTGACTGCTAAATATGAGACTTTTATGTAGAAAGGCTGAAAGATAGGAAGGCTGAAAGAGAAACTAGAGTCAGTGATTCCAAGTATAACAGCTGAATTAGGTATTTTCAGCAATCCATTTAGTCAATGCCAAACTTTTTTTGCAATTGTTATTTGGTAGAATTTGTATTGTAGTAGTACTAGACAAGGATCTGGGCTCAATCATTCCAGACATCGAGTGTGGAAGATTAAAATATTTTGCCAGATAAAATGCAGTAGAAATATGCAAATTTTAATATTTTGCTATTTTGTCATTTATTTCTCTTCATTTATAAATATCAGAAGAACATTGATCATGGACAATGCACAAACTGTGTTTGCTATTTCTATACACTAATCACTATTAGTCCTGCATACTGAGCCATCTGAATCATCTATTGTTATTGCAATTCCCCCAAGTGCTTAAGTATAATTCCTACCTGGCAGTGCATTAGAAAAAGATGCAATAATCTCTGACAAGAGTCAATACTATTACTGAGTAAGTCTTTACTTGCTCACAAGAAAGTTTCTTCAGAATTTTTAGATAAAAGTGAATTGTTCTTCCCAATGCAATTACACCTGTCCCTCTTTTTCTCTGTCTAATAAGGGAAACTTTGATCACACCTTTGCAAGGAAAACAGAGGATGTGGTACAGGTGGCCTGAGGAAATAAAGAACTTGAAAGCATTGTAAGTTTCCTCTGGGACAGTCTTTATTTGTCTAAGAAAACAAATAAATGAAAACTCATTTTTCTAAAGATTTATGTTTGTTTTAAGGTTTATATTTATTTGTCCATAATGATAGTAATTTGTTTTGCATAGCTGAACTAATTTGTGAGCTTTTCAAATAATTAATCTATCTATTTGCACCAATGTCCTCTCTTTTAGATGCAAAATCCTTTTTTTACAATTCTCTGTTCCTTAATATTGAAGAACAATGGCATATTCCAGGGATCATATTTTCAGGGTGCATTATCAAAGGTATTGTTAACAATTTCATGCAGCTCAACCATCTTCCTATAAGTTATTGATACAAACACATAACACAGATGAACTTACCTACACGGGGTCATTCAAGTTCCCATAGTGTTGTGTAGACACCACAACATACTGAGTTCTGAATAACATCTGTCAGCAGAAACAAAGCTTTACAAATTACTGAGCAGTGGAAGCTCAGATATATGTCCATGGGGGAAAAAAGGGAGAGGAGATTGGAATATTATTATTTTCAGAATATGTTGAGTTTGTAGACTTTAGAGTAAAAATAGGTTATAGGATGTAGAGAAAGTAGGATGTTATGGAAAAACCACACATTGCAAATAGGACCAGGACAGTTGATACTACCCTGGGAATGGAATGAAAGGTCCGTGTGAGGTTGAGTTTTAGTTGGCCTCCAAGAAGACCTCCAATATACAGTTGTTTATCAGGTATATACTACTGAAAAAAACTACTGTAAACCTTAATGTGCTTTCAAAGTTTTTGGAGAAATAGAATTTGAAAAACAAAAAAAACAAAAAATCAATATAATCATAGAATGGTTAGGGTTGGAAGAGACCTTCAAAGCTCATCTAGTCCAACCCCCCTGCAAGGAGCAGGGACATTTCCAAATAATTTTAGCCAAAAAGAATCTGGTTTTTTGAACACTGTATCTGAGCACAGAATTTCACCCACTTCTATAGGGAGATACTTTAGTACACTGCATCAAAGGTAAATATATATTTTTAAGAACCAAGGTATTCTGTAACTTGTAAGTGTGGAACCATATGGGTAATCACTTCATATAACAGCTTATGATAAGCTTTTTCCCCTTAAAAGTTAAAACTTTTGAATTAAAGTGAAATTAAGTGAACTTTTTGATGCAAAGGCTTTAATTTGGGATTCTGCATTTCTTCTGCAATTAGCTTGAGTAGAGCAAGGAACTGCACTCTTCAGATTGTTTTTAATTGCCTATCAGCTATTATAGAAGAAAGATATGCAATAACTCTGACTTTGTCCTTGGAAGGGGAAAAAAAGAAATGACTGTCAGTTTAAAAAAAAAGGTTAACATATTATATATTGTACTGGGCCTGACTAGAATAGACTTAATATTCCTCATAGCACCTCATGTGTAGCTGTGTTTTAGATTTTTGACCAAAACAGCACTGATAACACACTAATATTCTAGCTTTTGCTGATCAGTGCTTGCACAGTGTCAAACCCTTCTCTGTTTTTCACTCTGCTCCCTTAAGTAAATAGACTGGGAGACTGTGCAATAGGTTCGGAGGGGAGACAACTGGGCAGATGACTCAAACTAATCACAGAGATATTGCGTACCATATAGCATCATGCTCAACAATGAAAGGGAAAATAGGAGGCTTAGGAGGGTTAACCATGTTTTGCCCAGGAATTGGCTGGTCATCAGTCTACTCACGGGAAGTAGTGAGTGGTTGACTTTGTACAGAATCATAGAATAGTTTGCGTTCAAAGTGACTGTTGTGGTTTTGCTTAGTGAGGAGGGCCTAAGGTGGTAGCTTCTGTAGGAAACTGCTAGAAGTCGCTCCCCTTTGTTCAGTGGACTCGGCCGGGCCTAGGGCGGACCCGCTGCTGGCCAAGGCCGAGCCGATTGGGAGCAGAATGTCCCGTGATAGCACCTCAGTGACAACTTATTTAAGAAGGGGAAAACAGGAAAAAAAAGGGAGAAGAGAAGATGTGACGAAGCTGAGCAAGGGCAGAGGCGCAGAGGGGGAGGCGCAGGCCTCCGGGGCCTTGCAGGCCTCACCCTCTGGCCTCTCACCAGGTGGCCGACTGGGCCCAACTCAGCCCGGTCCGGCTGCAAGAAGTGGAGAGGAGATGAGATGGGATGAATAATGTGAAGAGATCCTGAGAGACTTCTGCCAGCCTGTTGTGAAGAATGAACTTTTCTTGTGAGAGAAACAGCTGCAAACACCAAGGTCAGTGAAGAAGGAGGGGCAGGAGTAATGCAGCTCCTGGCCAAGATTCCCCTGCAGCCTGTGGTGATGACCATGGTGGAGCGGATTGTCCCCCTGCAGCCCATGGAGGTCAATGGAGGAGCAGAGATCCACTTGGAGCTTGGAGCCCGTGAAGGACCCCGCACCGGGGGAGGTGGATGCCTGAATATGGCTGTGGCCCATGGAGGGCCCCCTGGGACAGCCGTTCTGGGGAGACTGTACTCCGTGGAAGAGATAACCTACGCTGGAGCAGTTTAATGAGGGACTGTGACGCATGGGTGGGACCCCACACTGGAGCAGGGGAGGAATGTGAGGAGTTCTTCCCCCAACTGTGAAGCAGCAGTGTAAAACAACGCATAATGGACTGACCGCGATCCCCATTCCCTCTTCCCCCCTGTGCCGCTCGGGGGGGGAAGGTAGATAATGTTAAGCTCGGGAAGTGGGAGGGGTGGGAGGAGGTTATCTTGTTTCTCTGTCTCATTATCCTGCTAGTTGAATAATAAATGAATAGTTTTCCCCAAGTCAAGTCTGGTTTTGCCCGTGACGGTAAGGATTTCTCCCTGTCCTTATCTCAAACCTCGAGTAGTTTTTCTTAAATTATCTCTCCCTATTCTCTCGGAGGGTGGGGGGAGTGAGAGAGAGACTGCGTAGTCTGCTCCGGATCAGGGCTGAACTATGACAGTGACCTTTAAAGGTCATCTAGTCCAACCCCCCTGCAAGGAGCAGGGACATCTTAAGTAGACCAGGTTGCTGGTCCCATCCATGTCCCATGTCCCATCCAGCCTCACCTTGAACGTTTCCAGGGATGGGGCATCTACCACTTCTCTGGGCAACCTGTGCCAGTGTTCCGCCACACTCGTCATAAAGTATTTCTTCCTGAGGTCAAGTCTGAATATACATCCCTCTATTTTAAAACCATTACACCTTGTCCTATCACAACAGGCCCCACTAAAGAGTTTCTCCCCGTCTTTCCTATAAGCCCCCTTTAGGTACCGGAAAACCACTATAAGGTCTCCCCAGAGCCTTCTTTTCTCCAAGCTCAACAGTCCCAACTCTCTCAGACTGCTCCAGCCCTCTGATCATCTTCATACTCCTCCTCTGGACTTGGTCCAACAGGTCCACATCCTTCTTATGCTGGGAGCTCCAGAGCTAGACGCAGGTGGGGTCTCACCAGAGCAGAGGAGGAGAATCCCCTCCCTCGACCTGCTGGCACTGCTCCTTTTGATGCATGCCAGGATGCGATTGGCTTCTGGGCTGCAAGCACACATTGCCAGCTCAACTTCATGAGATTTGCATGGGCCCACCTTTCCAGCCTGTCAGGGTGCACCTGGATGTCATCCTTTCTGTCCGTAATGTCCACCACACCATATCACTTGTTTTATTTTGCTCTCACTTCTTCCACTTATCTTTTACTTTTTTATTATTATTTTATTATTATTATTGTTAATTTTTATTAATAATTGTGGATGTTGTTGTTGTTGTTGTCTTGACCCTCAAGTTTTCTTGCTTTTATTTTCCCTTTCCTCTTCCCCCACTAGGAATGTGAAGGGGAAGTGTGCAAGTGTTTAAGTAGTGTTTAGCTGCCCACTGGGCTTAATGTACAACATATATACATACGTAAATCTACAAATTTTTCATTAAGGTTCCACATATTTTCTCACAAACTCCTGAGTAACAGCAGATATCTTCAGAATTCTATTTCATACTGCATCTCCCAACCCCTCTGAATCATCCAGAGATATTTTTGAGCCTGTGCAGTAGATTAGTGAAGTGGTCCATGTTAAAAAATATAATTTCTTCTGCCTCCTCCCTCAAAAATCTGGCATTGGCACAAAAGCAGAGGTCAGTAGCTGCAAGACATGAACAGTGGTCTGGAATAAGGTGTGTATTTTGAGCAAATTTCATTGCAAAGAACAGTTAATTATCCTCTAACTGTCCTTCATTATTTCTTTCCTGTGCAGCGGTACATAAGCATCTGAAATGGAACAACCCCTTATGGTGTCGAGCTCTCTAAAATATATGTCCAGAAAATTATTTTAGCCTCATCAGACCTTTCAGTCCAAAACCTGAAGGGGAAGGCAAAAAACAGAGAAGAGAAGTGACTAAGGTCATGGGGGTAAGTGACTAATAGAGCTGGGATAGAAGTTCAATTAGCCTTGTGACATCTTATCCATTCAACTAGTATGAACTACTAGGAGACCTTCACTTTCTTTAACTTTCAGAGCACATTTTACTAGTGTTCAGCATTCCAAAAGACTGAAGGTCAAGTAACCTCTTCAGGTCAGGAAGCAAGATACGAAAGACAGAGAGCACTATGTTCTTGTCAGAAATCTCAAACCTATATTCCTGCAGTTTAGAATTTGGGGTTTTTTTTAATTACTATATCTCTGCTATATGAGAAATCTTTGAAAGAAAGTAAGTAAAATTGTGTTTTCCTTGTCATTATTTTATGAGATTGCTTTGCACGAAGGGCTATTTAACTTTTTGAGTAGATCAGCAAAGAAAAGCAGGATATAAAACATTTAAAATATATTTTTAGGTGTACTAATGGTTGTTATATACAAGGTTTGCAATTAGGATTCTGTGAAGAGAATGTTTAATAAAAACCTGCTGTTAACAACACAAACTACGTGGTTTATTCATTACTCATTTAAAGCAAAAAGGTGCCAGACTGCTGCTGGAAACAGTGATGACTTGTTTGGAAAGCTTCTAGTCTTTGCAAATTTGTGCAATGACAAAAGCATATAAAAAGTCTATGATTAATACATGTAATCAACAACAAGATTTTAGGAACATTGAATCAAAGCTCAGACTTCTCTTACTCTTGAGCTCCATATTTGGCCAACTATTTTTCTTCTCAGAAAAATGCATAGTGTCGAGTCACAGGTACAAAAAATGCCAAAAACTTTGTAGCCAAATACTTTCTCTGTTGTCTTGTAATTTGACTCTTGTCCTTCCCATTTAGTAATGCTTCATGGGACACAACTAGAAAAATGGAATTTAAGCAACCAAACAGAAAAATTGTTGGACAATGAGAGCAGACATGTACCAAAGCCATACATCATGCTTAAATGATTCTGAATAAACCATCTGTAAAAATATACCTGTTTATTTACAGATAATCTACAACAAAAGGAATAAAAACACATAAAAAAATTCCAGGGATCCCTTGACCAAGTTCAGTTTTGGGACAAAGGAAACAGTATGTTTAAAACATGCTTACATATTGAATAGTAGTGCCTTAAAGGGTTGTTCTGCAATACTGTAGTTAAGAGGGTTGTTCTGCAATACTGTAGTAAAGAGACTATGTCAGCCAAAGAGTTATACACATGCAGATTTGGGGGAAAAAAAATGAATTGAGTGTAAGGGACTTAACTGCCCTTGATCTTTGCACTTGTTGCCCATTGATGTTCTTCGGAACTGCACAAGTGTATTAAGACTTCTATACATTCTACTTAGCTGGCTGGCAAAGTTCTCCATATATATATGGATTTAATTTTAACTTGGTTATGCTGTAGGGTAAGTATTAAACATTTTCCAGAATTTATGTAGAAAGTTTCGAAGTAATATTTTGTAATTTAAAATGATATATGAGTTTGAAAGGGGGAAAAGTGTTCATTTCCAGTCCTGCAAGTGTGTTTCTTTCTGATAAGTGAGTGAGAAGACTGAAATATCATTAGATGCTGCCAGTACAAAATGGCATACCTCCATGCACAGTCTTTGACAGAAAGAACGTGCTTTTTTTTATTTTCACTGATAAAATTGTAATGGCAGGTATGTGTTCTGAATTTAATATTTCTCTTCTAGTTCTTATGCAGGATGGTTTACATTATTGAACTCTAGGCAGCTGAAGCAATACTTATGATGATAATATATATCCCTTCACATAGGGTAACGGGATTCTGTGGCTCATTTCTGAACAGCAATGGGGCATATTAAGAAACAAAAAGCATAAAGCAATGCTTCAATAATGACTTTGTCAACCTCTGGCTGTTTTAAACTTTGAGATTTTCTCATAGGAATGATTTGAAATGTCTCAGGTAGTTCTTATGCTCACATTAATCAGAAAAGACTTGGTTACATGCTAAATAGGACCAAAAAAAAATAGGATATGATCAGATAAAAGCTTAGGTATCAGTCTTCTAGCAGCAAAAGTCCAAGATAGCAGAAGGGCTGAAGATAATTCTGTCTGAGGAAGGAAAGAAATGAAGCCATTCCCTTCAGAGGATAAAATACTTCAACTCAGAAGGGTGGGGAGAAAAGCAATTAACAGATGCTGATACACCTGAGGGACTAAAAGAAAGATGGGGAGAGGCTGTTCAGTAGGGCCTGTTGTGATAGGACGAGGGATAATGGTTTTAAAATAGAGGGAGGTAGACTTACATTAGATATTAGGAACAATTTTTTTACAATGAGAGTTGTAGAACACTGGAACAGGTTGCCCAGAGAAGTGGTGGATGCCCCATCCCTGGAAACGTTCAAGGCCAGGCTGGATGAGGCTCTGAGCAACCTGATCTAGTTGGAGATGTCCCTGGTCCTTGCAGGGGGGTTGCACTTTGAGAAGTAAGGGGTTTATCAGTTTATAATTTCTTCAGTTCCTGTGAAGCACTTCTCCTTTTATTCTCATCCCGAAGGAAACCTCAGTAGTAGTCAAGTTTCCTCTGTGCACATAAGTCTTGCATATTCTTTGACTTCACTGATGCCACATTTCACTTTGCCCTTCCTATTGCTTCTTTTTCACGTTGCAGCCCCTTCATCTTCTTGGCAATTATTATGAGTCAAAGATGACCAAACCAATCTTCCAAGGTTAATTATTAATTTGATCCATCAATAACTCAAGCATTTTTTTTTCAGCTGTGTGATGTCATCTTTGTTAGTTAAGGACCTTAACTTTAGATCATCTCAAGTCATGCCCTCTACCTCATTTATCATTCTTACTGTCTAGTTTAAGAATATGATCAAAAGCTATAGTGATTCTAAGCTTCCTTATATTGTACTAAGCTTTGACTCATTTAATCTTTCATTAATATTTTTGCAATGCTGCAGGACTCTTCAAACATAGCCTTCATAATTGCAATTATCTTATCTGAATGTTATGTGACTTTGCAGCTTTCCACAATGCTTCCAACCAAGCTGAAAAAAAAAAAAAAAAAGTCAATGAAAATGACCAATGTCATTATTAGCCTTCTCACTTTCTTCATCAACTACCAGAGCATGCATACTCAGCCAGTGCAGCTTCAGTCTGGTTTGAAGTTGCCCTAACTGTCATCCCCTTTTACTCTTTAAAATGGCTTCTATCTGCAAATTACTACTCTCAATATTATTTTCCTAATTTGTATTTCAACAGAATCTTTTTACCAACTCAGTTCACCTATTAATTGAGTCAGTTCTTTCATATTTTTCATACTTCCATCACAATACTGCAGAGTCAAAATGCTCCCAAAATTTACTTTGTGATTCTATGATTCTATGATTCCATGATTAGATTTTTCTTTAACCATTGTGTTTCCACTCAGCTTAACCGTTTCATACATTCTTTCCATTTTTGTATTCCTGATCTCTTAAAGTTGTTGAGTGTTTTCTTTCCAAAACTTTTACCAGTTCCATTTTAGAAATGTCTTCATCCCTTACAATGATGTTTTGATACTTCCAGCTTTCTCCAGAACTCTGATTTCTTTTTGTATCTTAATCTTTGTAAACGTTATCTAACTATTTCTGTTTATGTCTTCCAATAATTTTCTTTCCTGCATTTAGCTTTGCTTCTCTGAATATTTCCTGTCCAGTCTGTAAAGAGATTTCTTGATTACATGAATTAATGGACTGAAAAACTGCCTCAATGTCACCTTGAATGCCTTCCTCATAGAACTTTTCTTTCATCAAAATCAAATTGGGCTTCAACTACAACCACTTTTGGAGTCTCAGAGTTTATCTTTTTTTACTTAATCCTTTTTCCCACAGGCCTTCCATGAACACTGGCATTTTCTTTTCTACTTTCATATTTTTAACAGCCAATGCCTTTACTACTAGTAAAGTAATCTCTCTTCCTTTTAGTCTGGGTAAGTGGTGAATTCCATAAAACCTTCTGATATCTTTATGAGAAATCCACCTGCAGCCTATAATCAAACTGTGCATCTCAAGGCAACTGAACTTTGCCATGGTCAAGATGAGAAAAATAAATGACTAAAGGGATGCAGTAATGTTACCAAGATTTACACGAGTTTTTGCCAAGCAGCTGAATAACAACATCTTTTCCAAAAAAAAAAAAAAAAATAATGGCCACTTTTGAGAATTATCAGCTACCTGCACTAGAATATGTTCTCTTCTGTTAAAATAAGGTTTTAACAATCCATATGGGACCATTGAAATAATGAGTTACCAATTTTTGAGAAATGCTTTCGAGATTTCATCATTAAAATAATTATGTATTTAAAATTATTAGCCCTCACTGTCACAATTTAAAAGTAAACTGTGCCTATTATTCTAGAATTTTTGATCAGTTTTATTTCATGTAATGGGTGAGTTGCTATCAGATGTTTGGCAGACTACAATGCAAATTAAGTTTTTCAGTCTATGGAAATATCTATTAACCATACACATTTCCCAACTTCAAAATGCATGCTTGAAAATTACAGTTGATTAGACTCTTTGTTGTGAATTGAAGAACAAAAGCTGAAAATCCTGGTCTGCTTTTCGTTTATTATATCAAACAATGATGCAATTCCATCATTGTGTGGCATAAAAGGTGTGTTCATGTTTGAAGAACACAGTGTCCATAAGGTTTAAACTGCTGTCTTATGTTCAGAGAGTTTTGTAAATCGATTCTTCACTAGATGCTGTAACTCCTGTGGATTGAAGATAAATTGCTGAATTCCAGGAGAATACAACACAAAGAAAACCATTAGCCCTGACAATTCATAAACAAAGTAAAGAGCATTATTCACACTTTGTTCTTGTAAAATAGTACCTAGGTTTCAAACACTAAAAAGGATGCTCACATTAATCATTGCAATTATTTAGTCAAAATGAGTTTGTTTATGAACAAATGTAGCAAAAGAGTCTGTTTTCTTTATAAGAAGTAAGGAGAAGTAGGAGAGGCAGCAGAAACCTTCATTGTAATCCCAACAGCTAAGTTAACCACTATAGCTTTGTTTTCAGCCTTTTTTCTTTCATTATCTCACTCTTGCTGACCTATTTCTTCGCTGAAAAAAAAGAAAGTCTGAAGCACATTGAATGCTTGTAGGTCAGAGGTTCCCAGCATCTGTGCACCATAGTGACAGTCTCAGAAGATTTTCAACCAGTAAGAGTTTTCACAAATCTCTCATGAAAATCTTCAGGTTATTGTAGGCTACAAGGGTTTGGGCTTGATTCACTATATGCATTTGTCTTCAGCCTTTGTGAATTTGCGATTCCCTGGATCACTCTGCTGCCTAGTCCCAGAAATTAAAATATTTTACTTTTCTTTCTGTGACATTAAAAATGCATTGCAATGAATAATATAGTAGGGCTGTGTATAAAACTAAAGCTTCTGCATCTCTTTTAAATGTTTGTTCTTTAGTAGAGATTCTCTGAGGGAAACGTATTGAAAGGATGAACACTAATTTAATTTTTTATCATAAGCATTAGTGGCAAATAAAGGATAGAAGTACTTTGCAGGGCTGAAAATGAGGGAAAAGATATTTATCATGGGAAAATAGTGCATCCAGGCTGAGTCTCTGGCAGTGCACATTCTTTTTCTGTTCAAAGAGAGGCAATAAGGAGATTAATATTCAAGGTCTAGAAACATTCCCTATTTACGTCGTAAGCAGCAAATACTAAAGTAATTTACCATGAAAGTGTATTTTTAAAAGTGTACAGTTAATAGATTAAAGCTTTTATGAGAAAAGAGGTTACTGAGAAATAATTTTTAAATTCTGAAAAGAAATTCAGTAACTGCTGTTTTTCCCCAAGAACATTCAGGAGGAATGTTAAAAGTAATAATAACAGGTCAAATCATCAGCTCATACGTATCCCTATTTCTGATACAGAGGAAACTTGCACTTTATGGAAGACATCCTATGAAAACTGTTCCAGAAATTTTCCACGTATTCACAGATTTGGAATATCATGCCACGTCACTTCAATTTCATGGGGAAAAATTAAGCGCTGCTGTAAATAGAAGTAATTATTAAAGTTAGTAGAAGTTTAGCCATGTATAGAACTCTTCAGTTCAAGTACCATTTGTGATGTTCTTACCCATGCACAACATTTTTTAGTATCAGTGTAAACATGTACACAACAAGAAATGGGTCCCTGTACACTGCCAAATAGCAAGAAAGAGATAATAGCAGCAATGTTCTTCCCCCTTCCCAAAAGAAGCTATCAGTCAATGTAGTGGAAGTCTAAAAACTACAGCATCAAACCTATTCAGTATTTCATTTTCTTTGCAGATATCTCATTAATTGTCATTCTTTATAAAAGCTAACCGACTCTTTGATTTCAGTATGTCAAATAGATTTATTGTGGCACATACTACCACTCCCTTTCTGCATCACAAGTGCTATCCCAGTTTGTATTTTTTTTCATAAAAAGTGGTTAAGCTTTTTCTTCAGGACAATCTGAGATCAAGCCCAAAGGTACTTTGATATTTTGCTGAGGTATATAGAATTGAGCTAGAATACCAATAAATATATAATAGTGCATTAAATTGTGAATAAAATACTGGAGTTTCTGGAGTACCTGTTTAAAAAAGCCCACCTGTAGCAGTGAATCACTAGTGACTGGTTTGTATTTTATCAGTTTTTAGCAGTTCTAGTAGCTGCACATCTCTTTCTCTCTGTTTCTCTTATACATCACAGAGATATAAGTGAGAGAAAAATAATTTTCCTGTCACAAATTGTAATGATTCTTATGCTTGACACTCTACCTCAAAAACATGACTACTCTCTAGCAATTTGCTAAAACTTGATAATGTTAAAATAAATTAATGACTTGCATATACTATCCTGAGAAGGAGAAGGGAACCGAGTCTCAGAAGAAATCCTTCATGTAGAGGTCTTGACATGAGAATACTAGCTACGAACAAGAATATCCCATATGATGATAATTTCTATGTGAACTGCTTCCAGTACCCACATTAATTTATTCTGAAAGTGCCATTTTCAATCTGAATGCACTGTTACAAAGTGTTGCTACTTTTATTTTTGTCCTTGATATTATTCTAAATAAAATTATCTCATTGACTGGGGAGCAATGGTGTAATTTAAAATTCAAAGGCAGAAAGTATCACTATTAATGCATGCGTTTTGTCACCCTTCTCACAGTAAATCACATGTAATAGCAATGGAGTATAAAATAACAACAACCCCACCAAGCTTGCCTCTCCTACAATTCAGCTTCATAAACAGAAGACAAAACCCGACATTCTGCACTTCAGTTTACCAGCTCAGCACCAGTTGTGGATTAATAATGGCATGACAAAGTCAGGCATGGAAAATACTTTACCATCAAGGCCTTTCCACTCCACAATATGGGGATATTTCTCAGCCACATCCAAAGGGTCGGAAGGTTTCTAGGACAGACCTTACCAATTACACGTAACTAAGAGTGAATGTAGATTTCAGAACACCAATACTTTCTGTGTAGCACATTCCTAGCATTTTTTTCAGCTTTCTGATATATTGAAGATCCTCAGCTTGTAATTTAGATTATTAAAACCTTTTGAAAGAATAAAGAGAAGGGAAGAGTTCACTATGCTCTTTCTCAGAAGAAAGGCTGTGCCCCCAAAAAAGCAGGTTTGGCTAAAACCACTTTCTTATCTAGTGCAATCTGATATAACTAAACCATGGAGTCAAAACCTAATACAGAAAGAAGACCTCGGTCTTGAAACCATTGGTATGGTTGCATTTGTCCTCTGTGTGTGTGTGTGTGTTTCGTTTATGTATGTATACATGCAATCATAAGTTGTGTGGGCAGAATCCAAAGAAAGTCAAAAGTACAGAGTATATTCTAATTACTGTGTTTAATACCATGAGACTAAGCAACACAGCATAAGTAGGAAATCTCATGGAAAACTTATTTTTATACCATAGAACTGAAAAAATCTTCTGGTAATAAGAAGCCCAAGAAAATAAACAATTTTACAGTTTTTCTTTTTTGTTAAAAGAAAATTGAAATCAATTTTGGAAGGAAAATACGGGTCACAGGAAGAACAGGTGAGGACCAAAGAGACAGAAGAAGTAGTTGCAAAGAAAAATGTAAGGTAAGCCTATTTTGTGGAAGTACTCGAAAGCACTTTGAAAAATAACAGTGGTCTCCAAGGATTCCTGATGGAGCAGTCTCACATTCTGCAATTTGCACTGAAGGCTCTCAGATACAAGCAGCATCTTGAAATGTCACCTTTTTTCATCTCTAATCGCTCCAGTGAATGTCCAGCTAAGCACCTGGAGATCTCACAGAAACTAAGCTGTTAATCTTTTTGCATCTGGAAGAGCAAACCTCATCACCTTTTCTCGAACAGAATTTTCTTCATGGGCATCCACTGCATGGATTGGAGTCAGGACCTTTCTACAACTACTATGTAAAACTCGAGTGTTAATATTCTGTAACAAAGACATGAAACAGAGGAGGTAAGTACCTCCAAAATGGTGAGCAGCACATGCAGGTACTGTTGTTACACAATTTCAGAACCCATAAATGATCTCACTGCTAACACTGTGACATTGGGTAAGCAGCCTGACTTGCCCGCATTTCTGTTTCTTCTTCTCTAAATAAGGAATAAACGCACTTTGGTGCTAAAGAGAGATTTTAAGGTGTGTAACCTACGTATACACATAGTTTTGAGGGTGTGACTCTTACACAGGTATGAATTTTGATATTTTGGTATTCCAAAGGGTAACTTTTTTTTTCTCCTTTGGCATATGCTGGTGACTACTTTGTACATGTGGAATCCTGAATAGTTCAGAAAGCCCAAACAGAGCAGGATTATTTTGGAAATTACTCAACTGCAAGGGAAATATGGAAAAAAAGCTACAGAGTTGTGAAAAATGACGTGTGGAAGAGACAGGTAATGAATTATTATTCATTATGTCTCATAAAACAACTACTGAAACATCCTTCCTCACCCTACCACAAGAGTCCTTTAACCAGAAAGTAAATGTAAAAAAAAAGAATGAGACATCATCCCATTAAATACTGTATCAATTAAATCAATCATCAATTAAATACTGTAACATACTGTGGAAGTCAAAAGTAGAAAGGAACTTGAAAATTAATTGTATTCAAGAGAGGCAGGAACTATAAAGTAGATGATCATTTGCTCAGGCAGAGCGTAAACTGCTGACAGCCTGAAAATGAGATTATATTGACAGGAGAATGCTTGCCTTATACTTAAGTTCTTTCTTACAGTTTTTTTTTGCTAGGGCCTTGCCAAGTGGACATGAGATCACTTGTAAGGTGACCCTTGGTGTTGATCTAGTTGAGCCACACTTATATTCTCGCTGCAGGATTAGCTCCTACTGGAAATAAGAACCACAGCACTTTCCCCGTTTCCTCTTTATAGAAGGAAGGAAAAAAAATTATGGGAAGAAAGTGCCTGAGTGCTTGTGATTGTGGTCTTCAAGCTAGCCTAGTCATGCTGCTGGGAAAGTTAGAGTGGGATGTGAGATGGATGAGAGGCTGGGTGAGAGGAGGGGAACCACAGATTCTGCATGCTTGAGATGGAAGTAAGCAGTCACTACAGAGCTGGGCCCATCACCTGTGTAACCTGTCAAGGGAGACTCCAAATTACAGCTTACCCCTTTAATAAGGTCCTAGTGCCCTGTGGACAAAACTTAATGCTCCTTGAGTTCATTTAGTAACATGGAAAAATAAGACCGTAGTCTCTGGTGGATATAATAGTCTCAGGGTAGTTAACTGGCAGTGAAGTTAACTTTAGTGAACAAGAGAAAAATTACCACTGTAGTGGGAATCCTGACTGAGGCTATCATTAGAAATGTCCATGCTGCTAACAATCAGTCTTCTAGCTCTGATCACAAGAGTTGTTTTTCCACATAATAAGAACAGCATGGGGAAGGAAAATCATAATGCAGGTTCTTGTTCACTTCATTTTTTTTTAGAGCACAGACTTGAAGTTTGCAGTATCTCACAAGCACTAAAGATACTAAACATTTTTAACAGAACTCCGCGCTTTATTGAAGAAGAAAGATTTTTCCCATATGAAGGCTCTGTTGAATGGAAATTTTAAAAGTCTAGGAAGACCTGGATAAATAATACCTGAATATTTTTCTTACTTATTCTGTAACAGCTTTTCTCTGACTTCCTCAAGTGATATTTTGATGCTTTTTTTTTTTCCTTTGGAACAGATCATGTTATGCTTTAGTGCAGGTAACAAAACATTATGTATCACATTATACTTCTTATTTTCTCTGCCTGTTTTCTCTGATTTACATAAAAAGGGGGAGAATGACATGTTTAAACTGTTCTGTAGGTCACTGTTAAGCAGTACAGTAACTGAAGTCAAATATCGGAATAAGTTCCAGATGGCTGCTTCTTTTAAGTTCAATAAGGAATGACTGCAGTGAGAGCAAATTTATCATCTCTTTGTTGGGATGCTGCGCTGTGTTGTCACTAACCAACAGCACCACCTTCTGCCCAAGGAGCAACATGACAGCTAGGAAAGGGAACCTAGCAAGCTTAGTTCAGTGACTGCATGCAAAACACAGATCTGTCTTCTCAGTAGCTGGCTAGCTGTGTAAGAAATTTCTTCATGAAAATATGCAAAATGCATTCCGCAAATGTTGCATTCTGATAATCAGGCCTGATACTTACATAGAAAGAAAAAACAAATAGATACTTTCTTTAGAGGTTTGTTAAAACAATTTAATTCTTATTTCCCTACCAGCATAGCCATCATCTTGACCATTCATGGATCACAACCTAATGCCAGTGGTCTAATGGGTGATGCAAATGCTGTGATTTATACATAAAATAAAAGTTTGGGAAGACTGCATTACTTCATGTCATTGCCTAATTCAACAAATGTTCAGGTGAGTTCATGTAGATTCATATCTCATCATGGCAACAGATATTTTTAAAATAGTTCAGTGTACAATCCAGTGGGTATTGATAACTCCTGAAGCTCAGACACTGTGACAGCTACAGAAGTCACTGTCATTACTGCCTGATTCTGTTTAGGCAAAAACCATATGCTAAATTTATGTTTTAAGTATTCCTCATAACTATTTCTGACATCAGCTTCTCACGCTTTTGCTGGCAGCAAATTAAATGGTGCAGAAATCTGATGTACCTAGGGAAACTGCTGAAACTGCTTTCAGGTTGTTATTATTTTTATACATTTAAGCATCTGCAAAGTAAAAAAAAATAAGGAGCAAATAATGCCATCCTTATGCCTATACCTGTTAAATATATACATGCATATAGTTGAGTGCATACATACAAAGCTTCAATAATATGCTGCAGACAGAGAAAGATTAAAATAAAGAAATGATTTCTCTAGAATAAAGTGTATAATGCCAGTGTTTCTTGGCTCTCCCCTTACATTAACTGAAATATTTGTTACTCTCCATTTTGTTACTTGCCAGTTTCTGTTTTCTGGCTTTCAAGAACAGCATTAATAGAAGTGGATATGTATTATCTTGTCAGGACTTTAAGTATTCAAATATCCAGGATGCTCTCATATTATTTGCTTCCCACATAAAAGCTAACTTGGAAAATAGAGACTTTTCTCACCACAATCGATATCTGAACAAGTACTGTCCAACTCAAACATCTATAGTCTAGACTAAAGCAAACCTTTCAGCAGCACATCCTGATTTCTGCTATGTAGCATGAACATGGCAGTTTATTAAAGCATCTTTTTCAGTCTCCAAGTTAACACTTTGTGGTGTGCACATTAGAGGCTCTTTTCCCTGCAAGAAAAGGCATACAATGAAGGATCAAGCAAATAAGAGGTCTGTATGGGGATAGAAGAATGTAATTCAAAACTGCTAATTATCATCTAACAGGATCTGTAATCAGGCTCTGCAACAGAGGCCTCACAAACCCACTTAAATGAGAGAGGAGCAATAACCAGCCCCAGTAAGAAAAGAAAAACAGAAAGACTACCTTACCACTTTTCTTACAAATTTTTGCCCTTAGGGAAAAGCAAAGTGTATGAAAGCCCAGTAACGAAAGTACATGCCATCTTCCTTACATGAAACCAACTAAAGTCATACCCACTAGCAAAGCCTCTCTGTATAGGGTTCCAGAGCTTTTGCTTTACAGCTGAATTTGGCTCATTTAGGTATAATGTCTTCCAACGCCCCAGTACCTTCTGCCTTCACCCAAATGTACAAAGGAAATGAGGATCTTAATACCCAAACCTGCCACAACTTTCAGCGCCTTAGGGAGGAGATGAGCGGGAGACTCACTGGCTTGCAATCACTGTTTAGGAGAGCAAAATCTCTCCCAGTACGTTTTAAGGTATTTTCTAATTGTTTGTGGGCTGTGTTCTGTTTTATTACACGTACTAAGTAATACTATGATTTCCAGTCATCCCAGGATTTTTTACACAATAAGAGGGAGCAGAATCTGGTCCTTACTCATTATAGTTAATGGCATTAAAATACACGGCAAAGACATGCAAGTGAACTATTTAATATTTTAATTTGCAAGGACAAAGGAATTGAAGATGGTGATTACAAATCTCTCTGGGGCACGTGTACAAACCCCAAGTAATCCATTGAAGGGGATAACACTAATATATAATGGGAGCAAGGAGATCAGTACTCTTTTTTCACTGTAATACTAGAAAACATCAATATGCATTGCTCTTCTAATACAATGTGCGTTGTTTAGCAAAGTCAGAACAAAGCCAAAAAAGAACAAGATTAGAAACCCACAAAAGCATGTCCAGTATGATGATTGGCTGGAAAATGCTTTTGTGTTGCAGCCGAGCAGCTACAAACCAGAGATTTGTTTCATTACTACAAAACCAGACTGGCAAAATCAGAACTTCTCTCTATCACCTTGGAGCAAGTTCTCACCACAAGTCACGGCTTTGCTGGCGTGTACAGTAGTCTTTGCTTCCTGGAATTTCACAGGCTGTTTTTCCTAGTAATAATTAAGGTCTAGAATGTTACAAATGCCTGCTGAAAATCTACTGTCCCCTAAGAAATATTTTCTTCCTAACAGTCCTCTAATCATCCAAATTAAATACTGCTGCACAAAATTATTAGAACCAGCTTCCAGCACAGTAAACATTGCTATCCTTGGGCTGCCGTAGGCTTGCAGGAGCTTTGGCTGTGAAGCAGGTAACAGTATTCACAATTTTGGCTTCTGTCACCTAGCACAGCTGTGCAAAAGGCTTCTGTTCCTGCAGAATTTCAACACTGATTCGGAGGATAAATCCGAACTTTTTTCCTTCCTCTCTTGCAGGCCTTAACCAGGTATTACATCTGGTTTATTATTATCTGTTAATAACCCCTAATCCTGTTGTTAGTCTGCTAAATTCACATCCATTTTCCATGTCCTCACATTCTTTTTGGTTTGTGTATATTTACTGGCACTTTTCAATGCTCTTCTAGTGTTATAATATCTAGCCTTTTTGCTCTGGGTACCCTGTGAGAAACGCCCTTTCCTCTTCATTCACAGAAGAGGTAACTGTGTTAGTAGAGCTCCATGAACCATGTGGGAAAATAAGTTTTTATTTGTTTAAGTTTAGCAGTTAACAGGAGTCAAGTAGTGTGAAGTTAGGGGAAATTCACATCTCAAAATGTAGACTGAGTCTGCAAAACCATTAAAATTTATTTTCCGTTGGAGAATTGTGAGGTTAAGTCATTAACTTTGTGAATTTGCAGAGGTTTCCCAGAAGCTTACTCAAATCCAGTGTTTGTATCATGTTAACTCTATTCTACTTACTACCTTAATAGCATAAATGACCACTCATGCAATGGAGAGTGACAAGATATTCCTAACAGTGCCTCTGCAAATTCAGGGTCACTTTGAAACTGGGTAAACTAGAGACAAAAATGTATTAAAGCAATATCATTTTTGTGAAGCTTGTATTCTCTTAGGAACTTTTCCGGTTATTTGGGTTTATGCATAAACAGACAGACTATCCATGACAAACTTTCAGTGGTAAACATAGGGAAGTCTTTAGTGTGGTTTTTTGGTTTTGCTTTTATTTTGTTTAACAAAGGCAATAATAATGAACATAACAGGCAGCCTAAAGGATAACGATAATGAGTACAGAGGCTCTAGATTTCTTATACTTATTTTAAGTATTTAAGAAAAGAGCAAGACTTTAGCATGTTGATTTATTTTTTTTTATTACCTTTTTTGTGGATGTCTGGGCACCTATACTAATTTCCCACAAAAATTCAAAAACAACCTGCTAGTTGCTTCATATTCCACTGGTTGAGTGAGATGAGGGCTGTTTGAGGAACGCTGCATTTCAGTATGGAGGAAGCTTTCTGACCCCCTCTCCACTGGCCTCCAAAGCAGAAATTAACACACAGAAAACGTGCTACACATAATTAGGCCTTTCAGACTGCACTAAGGAGGTACGAGACTGCTCCAAATTGAAGAGTTTATACAGTTTATACAGTTCTTCACATTCAAGTGCCTTGTACTAGAGGTCTGATAGATACAAAAGGAGCCTACCTGCTTAGTCAATGCATTTCTGAGCTAAAATACTTAGAACTTGTAACACAGACCTTTTTGTTCTAGGGCAAGCGAATAGGAGAAAAGTTTAACAAATGTTTCATCTAATTTATGCATTCGAAATCTTACCTTAAATCAAGGTCTTTAGAAATTAAAAGATCTACTCCAGAGTCTTGTCTTGTAAAGACAACAGGAGTCTCTCTTCCCATCTGAAGAACTTTTCTTGAGGACTTGAAACTGTAATCAGCCCAGTCACAAATATCTGTGAGAACAGTGCTCTAGGTCAGTTATTTGTTTGAAGATCCTATTTATAAAAAGGTGGCCAAAACCAATTTTATACATACTTTCAAAAATATACGTTACTCAAGCCTATATGTGAAAGTCAATTCTTAACCTTTGAAAGACCTTATACATAACTTTGCATTACAGCATTGTCAGTAAGGTGAGTTCA
This sequence comes from Tetrax tetrax, assembly GCA_009806455.1. Taxonomy (NCBI): domain Eukaryota; kingdom Metazoa; phylum Chordata; class Aves; order Otidiformes; family Otididae; genus Tetrax; species Tetrax tetrax. Next base: position 95,048 of record WHYT01015573.1, on the reverse strand, counting down.
GACTGCAAAATGCTCATTTGAAGTTGTCTTAAAGTGTATGCATCTGAAACTATTCAGGTTGCTAGAGTATTTGAATTACAGTTGTTTTCAAGTAATTATTTATTTTCTACAGTTATGCAGAGTGCATAATTGTGCTTCTGCATCCAACTGTGGCTTAATTTTAACAATATGTGCTGGTAGCAAAAAAGTAAAGAGAATTTATTGATGGAACAAAAGATATTTGCTCTATTATACCTCCCTCAGCATTTTTCTCAAGAAGGTAGAATTAATGGGGGAATAGGTGATCTCAAAATGTGCCTGAACTCCATTACATTCTGAAAGGAACATTGTCTAGAAGGCTGTTTAAGATAATTTCCTTCAAAGGCCATTGGGAAGCACCTAAACCCCTATTGATCCTGGTCCAGCAGGAAACATCTTAACTTCTCAGCCTGAGCAACTAAAGATTTGCAAACTTCTTAGCTGCACATGTGCCCCAAACTTCTTGGAAGTAAGGAGAGAAAATATTTCCTGCAAAATATAGGGAAAACAAAATCTCTGTGATTACAGATATCAGCAAAACCCTTGACAGAATGAAAAAGTGCCTTAAATGGATGTGGCTGAGAGCACTTAACCAGTCAAGAACATCTTATGAGTTAATTTATTGCATACGTTTTGATAAGGAAAACTAGAAAGTGACTGATGCTATTAAAAGATTATCCAGCAGGAGGAGATGAGATGGTCAGTTAAAGAAGATTCTCAAGCACAGAGAGAGGAAATAGGTTATTAAAATAGAGGTATTTATACCTGCTGAGGATCTGTCCATAAGGATTATTTAAACTAGGAAAGCAGTGAATCCCAGTGTTCCGAGAGGAATTATTTTTTTTAAAGACATTTCTTATAAATTTGGGCATATCTGACTGATGTATAATCACAAATACATTTAGGAATGTAACTGCAATATTAGAAATTGAAGTCCAATCTTTTTGCTTCATTGAAGTTTTCAACACTCCCATTCAGCTGATATGTAACCACAAGTGTTATCTTTCTGGTAGGCAGTCATCCAAGTTTTGATGCCTCCATCAGCCTCTTAGCTGATGCCTAAGCTTATCTTGTTTGTGAAGCATGACACCTTAGTCAAACTGGACACTCACAACAGGAAGAAAACTTTCTGGCATGAGCTGGTGTACCTCTCTCTGTGTCCATCATAGCCAGCTGTGCAGTGATGAAGGCACCCTTGTGAGTAAAAGTCCTCTCACCACAGGAGATGAAGAATCACTTGCCACACCACCACATTAGAAGAGGTGTCCTAACTACCAGGCTAGTGGCATTTGCTTTGCTTTTTTATGAAATTAATTAAACCATGCACTGATGCATGGCAGATGCATCCACCCTCATCTAGCTGTCCCAGATCCTGCTAGTATCCATCTGTAGAGTTGGTTTCTTAATTCTGCGTTTACTCTATCTCAAAGATTGTTCAGTTGGGATCACGCTAAAAGACAGTTCACCCACCTTAGCATATTCCATAGCATGGTGTTTTAGGCACTGGTTCAGATCAGACAGACTGGATATGTAAAAATATTTTTCTACCTCCTAAGTGACATACATGTTGGCTATTGGGTATAACTGAGTGCAAGTGTCCCTCTTTTGTGTTTTCCATGAGAAAGGCATTTCTGACTTAGCAGCCTCCGTCCAGGGAAGGATAGAAAGCTGAGAAACATCAGTATCTCCTGGCTGCTAGGTCATTTCCCTTCTCTGTTTTTAATTCTTGTGTCTGTTTCTGCCTCCAAAACAAACCTCTCTAGTAGGGACTATCCCTAAAGAGTGCACAAGTGCAAACTAGTGTGAAACACATTGTCTCAAAGCCCAGGATCAGTCTTTAGCTGTGTAGTTATAACCTCACCGATCAGCCTGATTGGACTGTTGTGAATTCTGCTCAGCAGTAAACTGCATACTAAAAAGGTATCGAAAACCGTAAATCATTTACAAACCCAATGATCATCCAAAGCATACTGTTCTCACTGATCAACAGAGTTATAAAACATAATAACTTCCAAATACTGAAAAGCTATCCAGTGTTGAAGGGGGTAAGGGGAGTGGAGGAGTGATGTTAATGTTGATGGATCATTAAAAACCAGACCTTACAATCACATAATTTCTGTTACAATGACTTATCTCATCTGTATTATTGCTTTTGGACTAAGATATGGCCTTTGGACCAGACATGGTTTCTTATAATGACTTCAGACAGAAAATTTTAGTAGATTATCTCATTTGAAGCAAACAAGAGACAGTCTACAGACTCCCTGCTTCCTTGTAGGACTCACGCCTATTATTCAAAAGCATTTTCATTTGCCTTTCAATAAGGACAGAACATATTTTTTCTCTAATGTCATCAGCCTCTGAAAAACTTACTCAGAGTCAGAGTTTCTAATGTATAAAATAGTCAATAGTTTATGACCATTTTTACATTTAGCTTCCAACTTTGGCAGAAGTAAGATGTGCAACAAAACAAAATGTACAAGAAATAACAATTAATTAAACAGAAAAAAACACAGGATAGTTTTACGCTAGCAAAAAAAAACCCCACATTGTTACTAAAAGTAAGAAATATGCCTGCAGTATTTATGGTTTAAAAATAGAATGCTGAAGCTGAAACTGTTTCAAATTTAAATGGATTAATTTTAGAATTTTCAGATTGGTCCCGATTGCTTTGGTTCCAAATGAAAACAAGACAATGTTCTAGTTGTAGTTCAAGTATGGCCAGAAAATTTGCAAAACCTTGGCTTTTGGCCAAAAAAAAAGTCAAAAAATTCTTCACAAGCATATGCTCTCCTCAAAGATTTGCCTAAAATACATACTAAATATATACTAAAATATACAGTAATAGTTGATGTATTCATTATTTATATAAGGTAAGACAAATTCAAGTGCTAGGAAAACACCTAGGAAGTTGAAGAGTTAGTTCAAGGTCCTGCTTCAGGGAACAATTAATTATTTATACGAAGTGAAAGCAGGCCTGAAAGAGGCTGAAGGAATCTGTTACCATAATACCTGATAAACTGATAGAGTTATCCCTTGGGAAATGGAAGACAATTTCAGACTACAAGGGCGTTAAGTATTTGGGATATCTTCTTGAGGCATGTTACCACACACAAAATCTCATGAAAAACACCTTTTAAGACTTAGTTGTATCTATTCCAAACCTAATCCCTTATTTGGCTGGGAATCCAAACCCAACATTTAAAATGAGCCAAACATGCATGCAAATACTTCCACTTGGCTCCTAATGGTGACTCATTAAGAAGTGGCTAGAAATGTTGGCATGGCTTGTATCCCTAGGAGCTATGAATGCATTTGTAAAGGTGTTCAGGCACCTAAAGATGCAGATAGGAAATTGGCATGGTTTTAGCCATTAGGCACCTCCTTGCATCTTTAGGTGCCTAAACACCCTGAAAAGCTTGGCCCTGAGACCCATGCCACAGGCTCAGTCAGCCACAGGACTGTTTCATAGGCTTTTCTGCTAGTTTTATTTATCCTTTTGGACAAAAGATCTCCCTATATCCTCCTGCAGTTGACCTGATTCATCTACTTGAAATACTACATGGATTTCACATACATGTATACGTGACATACATAGTCACATGTATGATGGGCCATAACAATGTTATCCACATCATGTTTCTTTGTTAGTAGCTGTTTAGCCACCTGCAATTTCGAGACTGGAAACATCAGGTGCTTTTCAGATTCAGTAATCAACAATGGAGATTCATTTCTGCTTGACAAACAATCCTGCGTTATCCTTCTTCGTATAATACAGTTGATAAGCAACTTCTGAGATATTTCTTCTCAGATCAGAAACCCCAGCAAACTATCAATTTGCTCCTTATCTCATGAGAGGTTTTCAAATCCGTAACTCTTTCCCATATTAAGAAAGACAATGATCACAAATAAAATATCATCACAGTTATCAAGCCTAGAACAGGGAAGACTTGGAAGAGAAAAATCAGGAGGTTATCCTGTTTCTTTCCTTTTATTTCTTGGGGTTTTTTTCCATTTTTTTTTAAATGATTTTGACGGTCAAGCATAGATGCCTAAAGAAGGAACAAACCATGTAAGAAAATGATCTTTGGGCAGAAATTAGCATCTTAGAAAGTCTGATGTGATTTACAACTTATACTCAAAATGATACATGCGTGGTATTTGCTCTGCCCTCTCCTTTCTGGCTTTGCTTTTACACTGTGGCAATCAGCACAGTATCAGTCATGCCTGATGAAAACCCAGAGGATTGAGAGGTTTCTATACGAAAGTTAACATGGATATTTTGAACTTTATCCATTTCTTTCCACCATCCTTTTACCTTCACCAACAGCAATTCTCCTTTGCCCTTGCTCCGTCTATTGGGTACTTAAGAAAGGATGGCCATATCCAACACGAATGAAACAACGAATGACATTTTACTGGAGTGCTCTATTTCACTGTAGATCTCTTAATAAAAACGAACCACAGTTTATAACATTACGATAGATCAAGCATTAGCACCTCTCTTTGCAGATAAAACATTACTTTCAGTGCTTGTCACTTCACTTTCCCCTAAGGTTTGCTGGCTTTTGGTGCTGATCATGACTGATACTTTGTTTATATGGAACATTAAACCTGCGCTTCGCCTATTTCTGGTAAATGAAAAGTCACTTCTTTTCCAAAAGGTAAAACTTAAATCAGTGTTTTACCTCACTCACACGATCACTCCATTTAAGGAGCTAATGCTTCATATGAAAACCTTGCTTTCTTTCCTCTCTGGGCTGCCTAAACTGTAATTGTTTCAAAGGCAAAATTGAACAGAATTAATAGTAATCTGAAGCTTTGGCAGATGATGGCCTAGATTAATAGTCCACTTAAACCTTTAAATATCTCCAAGCACTCAGGACACATATGCTTTTTCTTTGACATTCTCTCAGCTCTTGTATTTGCCACAGCGCTGAAGATTTCCTGAAATCTTTCATTAATTTTCAACCCTCGCATGTTGTCACAATCCTTTACATTTCATTTCTCTTCTGGAAGAACTGTTGGCTCAGAGGCAGAATTAACTACCATTTGTAAGATGGAGAAAATATAAATGTGTCTTTCTTTGTAGGAAAATAATGCTTTTCAGTGGTGTCATGCCCCAAGGGTGATTTTGTACTGAAGAAAGAAAACTGATTTTTTTTTACATCCCAGGTGATTGCCATAAGCAACTAGTTCTGGCATAGTCCTCAGCTAAGCTAGGTGTTGAAATGGTAGGTATTGGATCTCACAGCAGATGTCCAGTGAGTTAGTGCCATATAAAGGACCTGCCTGGCTACAGGTGTGTTGGAAGCCTGCATTGTATTTGTAGAGAGTGCAATGTCTATATGAAACTCAGAGGGAAAGCACGGTATTATGCTGTGCCTGCAGGAGAAGCAGGTCTGTGTAGGCAAATGAGGACCAACAGCCGTATCATAAGACTTGAGTAGTTATGCTAGAGAATAAGACTCTCATTTATTTACGTAAACCACCCCATTCTCCACAAAAGGGACTCAGATAGACTCATCTTGGAACACCTAGTCACCTTGTGGTCATGATCCTTATTCTGCAAGAAGAAATGTCGTTCCAAAGGGTGAGAGAATGGATGTGAATTTCAATATTTTATATCCTAAAAAAATAAACCAGCAGACTAATCACTCAAATGTGAGTTCTGTTCTCTGTTTTTATTCATTGCTTGTTCTCAGGAGCAATGAGTCAGCTAGACTTAGATAGCAAACTTCAAGCAAATCCAAAGTTTTCCTCCAGACTATGCTTAGAGCAGTAACAGATGAACTGTGTCAGAAGCCATCATCCCAACTGTCTAAATGAGTTCTTTCTGAGAAGTTATCAGACTGATGGCAGAAATAGACATAACTTCTATCCTAATTTTTGCTGCATCAACCTAACATTAGAGATGTCTTTGCACATTGTTTGTGTACCTAATTTTGTCTCACTGCCTTTGAGAAAGTAGTCAGGTGATAAGCCTCATCTCTACTTTGAATTTTCTGCCTAGTTTTGTGGTTCCCTGTGTAGTGTACTCTTTTTTTCTTGAACATCCTATATTGAGAAAACCTTTCTATGAATTTTAGGATGCCCTACAGGATGAATTTGGCATTCCAATAGGCTGTGTTGTACCTAAAAACTATGCACAGCGTATTTGTCCTTCCTTTGTTCAACAGCAAATGACTACACTGGATGTCTTGATTTATTTTTTAAGCATTCATTATTGAGCATAATTGCCACATCCCTTATTTTCATTCCCTTGAGCAGCCCATTTTAATCTCATACCATATGGAAGTGATTGCAAGCCATCGACAGCAAAGGAAAACCTGAGGTAGGCTTGTGTTGGGAAAAAATGCATCTGCTCTAACATAACTATAGTTATTTCACTGCAGAATGACATAATCCTGGATTATGTCAATAGCATAAATCAATGTTTTTGACTGAGGAAGAAGATATTTGCAATCTCCTCTATGTAAACCTATTGATCAGATAAAGATAATGACCACGTTTGGCAATGACTTGCCTAGCATATGCCTTTGTTTTGAACACTGAATTTGGACAAAGCAAAATATGTCTCTATCAAACTGCAAACTCCTTTTTATGTTTCAAGACATAATTTTGTATTATATTTTGAATTCATGTCTTATTTCTTCAAAGTCTACAAAATATCTACCCTCTTGAGCTCCAAGGCTTAATACCTCATTAAATTACAATCACAGTAAAGCCCCTAGGGCTATATTCTGAGGTTATCAGCTCTACTGGACTGTGTTCCTGAGGTACAACATATATTCTGAAAAAGGGTTGTCTGGAGCAAGCAGTGTGAAGAAGGAGATGGCAGTAATCTCTTATTATCTTTATGTGCCCTGTGTACATGGAACTAGATGGAAAATAGAAAACAGAAGTTCTGCCTGACTTCTGACTCACAGTAGATATTAGGTCAAGTTAAATACTCCATTAAACTTAGTTTTCAAAAATCTGTAGTACCACTTCCTTGAAATACTATAGATGTCCTTGGGCTAAGCTCAGTTTCCTCGCTTCCTTGTTGACCAAGAAGTTTGTACAGAGAGGAGTCTAGACAGGGCTCTGGGAAGCAAAGGCCACAGAGAGTGGTTTTAAAATATCAGGAAGCCAAGGACTTGATATACAAGTTTTGTGGCTAGCAGTGCATGCTACAGGGTGTAGGTACACAGTGAAACAGAAGAGGGCTACAAAGGAAGGCAGGACTGGGATCTCTCATCATCTGTTTTACTCAAAATGGTGTTCCCTGACCCTGCTACAACATGCTCCAGTTGGCATTCCTCAAGACTGATTTATTTCAGAAGGGATTGCTCCTTAAAATCTGTGAATGGGTGCCAGCTGGGACTTTTGTGGCCCTGGGGCCAAAAGCCGTGAACCTAGCCAGTGACAAAGAGCAGAAAGAACTCAGAGAGTTAATCCAGTCCAGGATGACTTAGAAGCTATGACTACACCCTGTAGCTCTTCTCCAATAACCACATTAGCTCACTGAGCAATATTTCTTAAGAAGTAGGCTTCCTGGAAGCATGGGAGACCTTATAGCGATCTTCCAGTACTTAAAGGGGGCTTATAAGAAAGATGAGAAGAAACTCTTTAGCAGGGCCTGTTGTGATAGGACAAGGTGTATTGGTTTTAAAGTAGAAGGAGGGAGATTCAGACTGGATATAGGGAAAAAAATTTTTACAGTGAAAGAACAGGTTGCCCAGAGAGGTGGTTGATGCCCCATCCCTGGAGACATTCAAGGCCAGGTTGGATGGGGCTCTGAGCAACCTGATCTGGTTAGAGATGTCCCTGCATCTTGCAGGGAGGTTGGGCTAGATGATCTTTAAAGGTCCCTTGCAACCCTAATGATTCTACGATTCTATGATTGACCTATTCAGTTACTTTTAGCAGTTCCCTGATAGCCTTAGAAATTGTCATAATAGTGGATTCTCCGGAATCCAGGGGACTCTACAGGAGATAATTTATATACTGCAAATATTTTAATTTATTGGGAAGTAGCTGAAATCCACAGCTCTAGAAAATATTGACTTTGTTTACTTTTGGAGATCTGTGTCAGAAATTCTTGAGCCAGGTACCAAGGCAATAAGTATGTCAGATAATCCTTTAATTAGATTAGAGGGCAGCAACTATATGTCAAATGCCTATTGATAAATGAAAAAGCTTGTCTTGATGTTTCCTGAGTATATAAGATCTATTTATGTGTCATATAGTTAATTTAAAATTACTTCTAAAGAACTGCATTGTTCAAGGGAATATTTAGGTATATTAGTATAGCTCTAAAAAGGCTAAATCTAACCTGAAAAACCTTGAACCATTTCTCAGTTTGTTGTGTGCACCAGGGATGTCTCTCAACTTAGGGGACTCACATACATCACCTATCCCATTGTCCTTTCTGGGAGCATACTGGAAAGAGATAAACTTAAGCTCACTGCTAGGCAGAACAGATGGGTATCTTGAAACCTCAGAGCTTTACATGCCTAATACCAAAGAGCATTCACCTGTATAACATCAGGTCTCTGACTAGGAAGTAGTTTCTAGCTGAGTTATTTTAGTAATAGTTATACAGTCATCGTTTAGTGTAGCACTTGCCAGTTTTTTTCATCTGATTTTCTGCCCTCTTAAGTCTGAAGCCCACATTCCTTCTTCCAGGACAATACCCTAACAACTAGCCTACAGACTATTCTGGGTAGAACATTTTCCTCCCCAAAATGGGCTTCACTATACAGAAAGGTCCCTTCTCCTTTACTAGCAATATCCAGGCATCTGAGCAATTCAACTGGATGTCTAGACTTAATTAGAACAAATTCTACTTCAGCTGTGTTTTCATTAATTAAGTCTTTTAGTGGCAAGTATATATATATATGTATATATTTATATACGTAACATGTCAAATGCTGGATCATGACTATGGAATATGGAGAATATTAGTATTCATAAAGGCTGACATACACCCTTATGCATTGCCTTATCTGTAAATAAAGTCCTTGTTCCCAGTACTTGGTAGCTGTTTTATTATTCTCTGATTACACAAGTTCAAAGTATATATTTGCATAAATATTCAGCCTGTGTTAATTTTTATCACAAGAAAGCTGTTGAGAAAAGGTTGGGTTTTTTACCAAATTGCTCAGGATTAACCTGATATCTGCTGATGTCATTCAGTGAAAAGTTTATAGTGACAAACACTGTGTTCATGACCTTTACTGTTTAAATGAGCATTTTGAGAGTATCAGCAGTGTTGTTGCTTTTCAGGGCTCAGCAGCTGAAAAGATGTTCCCTGCATCTACCAGAAAATTGTATCCAGGAATGAACTTGTCCGTAAAAAGAGCAGAGCACTGTTTTGCCATATGAATGTGGTGGCGTTCATTCTTTTTTTTTTTAATATGAGAGAAGTCTTAGAGCAGGATGACATATGCTCAGCAGTATAACAAAACCACAGAGTGAACCACTCACCTTCACATGTTCTAACAGTTTCTATAAATGTAATGAACATGACTCCAGAGCTTTTAACTGCCTCAGGCCCTGTACTGGGAACTGAGACTACATGGAAACAACGACATGTCAGAAAGGAAACAGTACTTGTTTTTGAAATAAGTATGACTTCTAACTGTCGTGTAGGCATAACATCTGTGAATTTCTTACATGGTACAAAAATGTTAAAATATGTAGCTTTCTGTGGGCTGAACAGTAATGGAGTCTGACAACACATTATAAAACAAAGCTTTATTTAGACAGTAATAAAGATGAGCTTATAACAACTCACACAATCACTGATAGCATATACAGGATTGTAAGCGATGCCATAGCTCCAGTGGACTGCCAGGGACACTTGGTGTCCAGGTCATCAGGCAGCAACGGCCAATCCTGCAAATGCTTTCTGAAGGCAGGTAAGAGTCCTGCCACTCCTTGGCTCCATCAAGGGTAGTGTGATTTGGGAGAATCATACCTTACATCAATATGTGGGCAGGATCCTGTCTGCACTACTGATTCTGGTCAGAGCAGGCTTTCAGGATGCAGGATGTCACCTTCTTTTTATGAATAGACATTTATTTCCATACATATGTAAATATTTATATATATATTTAATATTATGGTTGGTTTACCCTTGCTGGATGTCAAGTGCCCACCAAAGCCGCTCTATCACTCCCCTCCTCAGCTGGATGGAAGAGAGAAAATATAACAAAAAGCTTGTGGGTCAAGATAAGGACAGGGAGAGATCATTCAGTAGTTACTGTCACAGACAAAACAGACTCAACTTGGGGAAATTAGTTTAATTTATTACCAGCAGGGGGACAGGGAATGGGGGTTGCGGTCAGTTCATCACATGTTGTCTCTGCTGCTTTCCTTCTCACACTCTTCCCCTGCTCCAGTGTGGTATCCCTCCCACAGGCGACAGTCCTCCACGAACTTCTCCAATGTGGGTCCTTTCCATGGGCTGCAGATCTTCACAAACTGCTCCAGTGTGGGTCTTTTCCATGAGGTGCAGTCCTGCAGGAACAGGCTTCAGCATGGGTCCTCCACAGGGTCACGAGTCCTGCCAGCAAACCTGCTCCAGCCTGGGCTCCTCTCTCCGCAGGGTCACAGATCATGCCAGGACCCTGCTCCAGCACAGACTTCCCATGGGGTCACAGCCTCTTTTGGACACATCCACCTACTCCAGTGTGGGGTCCTCCACAGGCTGCAGCTGGATCTCTGCTCCTGTGTGGGCCTCCATGAGCTGCACCATGGGCTGCAGGGGAATCTCTGCCCGGAGCACCTCCTCTCCCTCCTTCTTCACTGACCTTGGTGTCTGCAGGGCTCTTTCTCTCACATCTTTGCACTCTTCTCTCTGTCTGCTGCTGCCTAGTTTCTTTTTTCCTTCTTAAATATGTTATTACAGAGGCAATACCACCACCACTGATGGGCTTGGCCTTGGCCAGTGGCAGATCTGTCTTGGAGCCGGCTGGTGTTGGCTCTGTCAGACATGGGGGAACCTTCTAGCAGCTTCTCACAGAAGCCACACCTGTAGCTCCCCTGCTACCAAAACCTTGCCATGCAAACCTGATACAAATATTCACATCTAAAATTTCACTGAAAATATCAAAAGATTGTATATTACTCTTGGGTGAATATGTGACTAGAAATCTATTTTTCTATTGCTGTTTTTTTCTGCAGAGATACTGTCAAATGTCTCTTGGAGAGAAAAGCAGACAACAGTCAGAAATCGTCATTCAGTGCTAAAGCAGCAGCCTACATCTAAGGCTTGAAAACATATTTTAAAACTTGTAGACCACAAGCATAATTTAAAAAAAAATACACAAGTAGTCCTTTTCAGCTAATCAGATGGAAAACTTGAATATTTGCCTTAGTGGTATTTGTATTATACTTACCATGCAATGATAATGTAAACAAAAATAATTTTCATAATAACTATTTTTCATTCTTTCTCTATTACAAATAAAGCTGCAAGTAAATTAATTTTTCATTGGTTTCTTTCTTTCTTTCTTTGTTCTTCTATCAGCTTCCCAAAATGATAAATGAAGTTGCTTCTAGAAAGGGAAGTTACTGCAGTGACAGAATAGTTCTGCATGCTTCTTTGTATGAGGCAGATCTGTTGTCATTTAGAAGAGGAAATTTTAAGACAATCATCTAAAAATCTCTTTTCATTCTGCCAGTCTCCCTATAATTACCGCTAATTGCATTGTTTCAGAAATTGATGGAGCATTTTAAGAAAGGGAAAGCAGGAAAGGAAAACATCATCTTCAACAAAGCTCTTGGAACAAAAGGACCATCTTTGCCTACAGGGCACATGAGGCAGTGCAGTGCTGAGAACCTGCAGGATAATCTGTTACTTAGAGGACATACTGTCATTTACTGAATTAGTCAAATTATCGTCATTCTCTGTAGTAGGCAGATGTAGTAGGCAGAACAGATATGTTCTGTTACTTGAGTGTGGAGGTAACAAATATACAATTTGTTTTGGCCAGGGCCTTAACTGAACAGAGTAGGGCTAACACATTAGGACTAGCTTCATTATGTTAAAAAGTTAAGCGCATTAGGATGTTTAAGAGCAAGTAAGATTGAAAGAATTAACCAGGACTCCGAGTAAACTTGGGTGTTAGAACACAAATCTCTGTAATGAAGGTAAAGCTGCTCCTGGGTAGCTACTCTTCTATCAGTTTTTTTCTGATACTATAGCTTTATCTATAGCTTATACTATAGCTTGATCCCTCTTTGAGGAAAGTTAAGTCATAGTGCTTCCTGTATTTCCTGTAAATAACTCATTAAACCAGAACCATCTAGCAAAGAACTGATGTCAGTGTCCCTCTAGAGAGTTGATTTCCATGCCTTACACCTCAGCTTTAAGATCTAGGCAGCCCGTGACAGTCAAAAGAGAAACAGATTCAAGATCTGCAACTCGTGACCCTATGTAATGCAGAAATAAGTTAGCAGATCAACTAAGATTAATAGCATGGAGTACAGAAGTAACAGGATCATTCTGACTAGTTGCTCCTTTTTAGAGCATATCTAATTAGGTGCTTGGTAACTTCTATGGTAACTGCCATGATAGCCAGTAAGCTGGCTAGATTGGAAGAGCACATGAGTATGTTTTTGCACCTGTTGATGAAGAGAAGTAAGAGGTGCAGTTAATTGATGCAATATATCACACATCTCTAAATTAAAAAACTTTAGAAATGTATTCAGTTGTTTATTTCTTCATTGCTGAAGACCTGGCCTAATTCAGATTTGAAAGATCATGTGTGATACAAACATGAACAAAAGTAGCAGCGTTTGGGGGAATTATTTTGTTAGAAGATGGAAAATTGATTTAGGTATACATCCAGCCTCCAAATCACAATAAGAGAATTTGAACAAACAACAGAGCTGCATTTTGCCTTTATGCTAGATACTGCACTGTTTATAGCCTTTTAACAAGCTTATTTTAATCAGGAGTAAATAGTAGAAGTTATTTTGAGCAGAGAGAACAATGTCAAAATGCAGAAGCTTGCATGTTTTCAAACCAACCCCCAAAACCTTGTTTCGTAGTACTCCAAACAAACTGAAACAACACATGCAAGTTTATAGGCACTTTTTTTTCATAGTTGCACGCCTGTATCTTCACCAAACACTTTCCTCCATTTTGAAAAAGTGAAATCAGCACATAGAAATAATGCAAAACTAAAAGCAGTCCATGAAGATAAGCATCCCAGCCTGGCACAGGTGTGTGCCTCCAATGACACCCAACACGACAAATGTTAAAATTATTACTCTTCCTTCAGGCCTGAAAAATCCATGGAACCTGGAAGCAGAGGCTTCTGTGGGAGAGGTAACATGGCATCTGTCTATTTTCAAAGCACTGCCTGTTTTTGTTTCCCAGCCACAAGCACTGCCACAAAGGCAGTTAAATAGTACAGTAACAATCTTCTCTTTCAAGAATTTTGTTCTTTAGCTAAAACAAAACAAAACAAAAAATCCTTCCAATTACAGAAATTAAACTCTTTCTCTGCTTGCATAGGATTCCCTACCCCAAACCCTGCAGAACTGAAATTATCTACCAACGTCCTCAAGTCTCATTCACAACAAAAGTAATTATGGGAGACAACGGGGAAAGGGGTTTTCATTTTGTTAGTGCTCTTTGGGGGTTTTTTTTTTGTGTTTTTGCAGAGGGAAGGATGAAAGCAGAAAGCAGCTTTTCCTGTTTATTCTGAGCCATGTGACTACGGATAGTACAGCCCAGAACTGACTAATAATCTCTGTTAAAAATCTCTGTGGCTCTGTGCCGTATGTGTGTGGCTATATGGCTTCTGGTAGACTCAGGGCACAAGTCTGCCTGTGAAAGGCTGAGTAGACATATGTTAAATAGCAGTACCTGGTAACATCTGCCATAATAATTAAACCCTGCCTGAAGATTAGCAGCATCTCCTGCAACAGCTGCTCTTACTCTGTTCATATAGGAAGACACTCATGCAGAGAAAAAGGTTACCTGATTTCTTTTACAGGTTGTCAGGGGATAGCAGGTTCCTTTAAGGGGAGCCAAGGTCTATAAAAGCTTTATTTCATAAATCCGTGCTGGCCCCCTGTAATTAGTTGCCTAGCAGCCTCCACAGCAGATAGTCACTATCTGACTCATAAAAGGTTACTTGGTGGTTAGAGCTGATCCTGGAAGGGGAAGCTTTAATGAAAGAGAGCAAGATAACCTTAAGAAAAAATTCAGTCACTGCTCCACAGGTAAAACATAACTGTAGGAAAAAAAAAAAAAAAAAACAGATTTAAGTGCTTGCAGCTAAAATGTATGGGGTTTGAAGAGGAAGCCAGGAAGATGGCCTTTCTCTTCATCTGTTGAACTCTTGATTAGTGAGATGCTTGAAAAGGAAATTCTGTTACTTTTGTCCCTGTTTCTGGTTGGGATAGGAGGGTCAATAGCCAGAGAGAGGGAAGTGAAGGCTTCTGGCAAAGGGAAAGCTACTGAACTAGCTGCTCAAGAGGACAGTAGAGCTGCAGCAAAGCTTTGGTTAACGTTCCTAAGAGAAATCTGTAGAGATACACTCTGCATTGACTTCCAAGTGCAAGGTCCTGCACATGGGTCGGGGCAATCCCAAGCACAAATAGAGGCTGGGCAGAGAATGGATTGAGAGCAGCCCTTAGGAGAAGGACTTGGGAGTGCTGGTGGACAAGAAGCTCAACATGAGCCAGTAATGTGCACTGGCAGCCCAAAAAGCCAACCACATCCTTTACCACATCACAAGAAGCATGCCCAGCAGGTCAAGGGAGAGAATTCTGCCCCTCTACTCTGCTCTACTCTGCACCTCTCTCTGACACCCCACCTGGAGTATTGCATCCAGCTCTGGAGCTCCCAGCATAAGAAGGACATGGACCTGTTGGAGCAATCCACAGGAGGGCCACAAACATGATCAGAGGACTGGGGCACCTTTCCTATGAGGACAGGCTGAGAGAGTTGGGGCTGTTCAGCCTCCGGCTCCGGGGACACCTTATAGCATCCTTCCAGTATTTAAAGGGAGTTTATAGGAAAGACAGGGAGAAACTGTTTGGAGGCCTGTTGTGATAGGATGAGGGGTAATGGTTTTAAAATAGAGGGAGGTAGAGTCAGACTAGATACAAGGAAAAAATATTTTACAATTAGGGTGGTGGAACACTGGAACAAGTTGCCCAGAGAGGTGGCAGATGCCCCATCCCTGGAAACATTCAAGGCCAGGTTGGACGGGGCTCTGAGCCACCTGATCTGATTTGAGATGTCCCTGTTCCTTGCAGGGCAATTGGACTAGATGACCTTTAAAGGCTCCTCCCAACCCTAATGATTCTATGATTCCTGACTGGACTCTTGGCTACTCAGTTTGTCTCAAGCAATAAAAACTTTTGAAGATGTATTTACAAAATCTATGAACTAGGCCTACGTGAAAACTTTTTAGCAAGGAGAATTCTATTTCCAAGAAACTGTGTCCAGATCTTCTAGCTAACAAGATTTTCAGCCTTTTATCAACTAGCATATATCCTTCTGTAGGACAGACACTCTGAATCAACCTGGCAAGCTTCTTCTTAAGTACCTTTGTTTAGGGTGTCTGAATTGCATTCATTCTTTATTTATTACCCAGTTTGTTAAAAATCTCTCTGCTCAGAAGCTTTTACTTGCTTACAGCTAGATGCAATGGACTGTATAGTGATTTGTTATTTCCTCTTAATGCTGACCTCTTTGAGATCTCTGCCCGGAAGATACTATTACTGAAGCTTTGAGTCAATAAGCAGACACACATATATATATATAAAAAGCTAAGCATATGTTCAAGTGTTGTCTAGTGGGTTCTAGAGGACAGCAAGGAAAATTTTTGGCCTGACATAAATTTATTATTCTGATATCTTCTTCGTCCTAGTGCCATCTCTCTTGCCTTCTTCACCATTAGGTAACTATACACAGCTAGTAACAGATGAGAACTTGGGTCACTGGGAAGGAGGAAGGAAAGAAGAGGAACAATGACAACAAAGCAAGAAGGAAACCAAGTATATACATAAAGGAAAAGACCAGCAAATTAGAGTCTTTAGAGGAAAAGTGAACTGCTCTAGCCATCTCTTGCTACTAACTTAATTAGCAAATGAGAGCAACCTGCACTCCATTCCCCAGGGCTCAGTATTAGGGCCAGTTCTGTTTAACATCTTTTTCAACAATCTGTATGAGGCTGATTGAGTGCACCCTCAGTAAGTTTGCAGACGACACCAAGTTAGGAGACAGTGTTGATCTGCTTAAGGGTAGGAAGGCTCTAGAAAGGGATCTGGACAGGCTGGATTGATGGGCCTAGCCAGCTATATAAGATTCTTTAAGACTAAGTGCCAGGTCCTTCACTTGGGTCACAACAACCTCATGCAAGGCTACAGGCTTGGAGAAAAGTGGCTGGATGGAAACCAGCACCTGATGGAAAAAAAGACCTGGGAGTGTTGGCCAACAGCTGGCTGAATATGAGCTGGCAGTGTGCCCAAGTGACAAAGAGGAGCAACAGCATCCTATCTTGTATCAGAAACAATGTGGACAGCAGGACTAGGGAAGTGATTGTCTCCCTGTATTTGGCACTGGTGACTTTGCACTTCGAGTACTGTGTTCAGTTTTGGGCCCCTCACTACAAGAAAGATATTGAGATGCTGCAGCATGTCCAAAGAAGAGCAATGAAGCTGGTGAAGTGTCTAAAGAACAAGTCTTATGAGGACCAGTCAAGGGAACTGAGGTTGTTTAGTCTGGAAAAAGACTGGAGAGAAAGAGGCTCAGGGGAGACCTTGTCACTCTCTACAACTACGTGAAAGGAGGTTGTAGTAAGGTGGGTGTCGGTCACTTCTCCCAAGTAACAAGTGTTAGGACAAGAGGAAATGGCTTCAAGTTGTGGCAGGGGAGGGTTTAGAATGGATATTAGGAAACATTTAATCACTGAAAGTATTATCAAGCATTGGAACAGGTTGCCAGGGAAGTGGTTGAGTCCCCATCCCTGGAAGTATTTAGAAGACATGTGGTTGTGGCACTTAGGGACATGGTTCAATGGTGGACTTGGTAGTGTTAGGTTTATCATTGGATTCAATGATCTTGAAGGTCTTTTCCAACCTAATATGATTCTATAATTCTATCAGTTTTGCTGTTCGTATGGTTGCACCCAGTGATGTGACGGAGGGAAAAAAAACCTGTGACTGATTGCTTAATGACTGGAGGCTGCAAGCAAAAGAGTAATGGTGGGAATACAGCCAGGGGGCTCCTGCCAGAAAGCCCTCAAAGCAGGCTTGGTTTTGTTTATATTACAGGTGCTAGAACTTGGTAGAGAATAGTTAACAAATGCATCTAGCTGGTGCCTCTTCTTTCTTTCTTGTTTTTAGTTAAAGGCAAATAAAATATTTTAGAAAATGGTAGGAATGTTAATAGGCAGAACAGAAGACATTTGATATAAAATAAAGCTTGATAACCATTCTCCTTCAACAGTCTTTGAAAACAAGTGATATGCACTTGCGTTTTTGCAAATTAAAATTTTCTATACTCTAGCCTTAGTTCACATTTTGCTTTATTCCCTGAAGTAATGTTTTCTATATGATAATTTACTTTCCCTGGGAATATATTCTTTGACCTGAGATGCATACTCAATAAGGGACAGACAAGAATAAAAAAATACCCGAAATTTTCAGGCACTTTGAAGGATAAACACAGATGTTCACCTATTGGAAGATGCCTGTTATGCTAGTCCTCGCTTATCAGTTGCTGTAGATGTGTTGTCTTTGTCATATCTGTGCTTACATTTAATTACTTCTGAACTCCTCAATGTTTATTTATGAAAAAAAAAAACTAATCTCTTTTTTTAGATCTTCTGTTCAAATTATTTCTTTTAAATTAAGCCTGAGCCATGTTAGTGTTCCAGCGTGTTGACCTTTAACTGCCTGCATTAGTGGTAATGAATGCATCAGCATTGCCAGTCACAAGAAACTATGCTGTAGGAGCAGGAAGGCTTCAATTTTCCTCTGAAACAAGAGTAGTAGAGAATTAGTTTGGGTTTGTTTTTTTTTAAATCAGAATAACAGCAGAAAGAATGGGTCTATAATTATTAGCTTTTCATGCCCTTTTCTTAATTTCTTTTTGTTAGCTGTTTACAATAAAATGGTAGTGCAAAATGATAGCATATGGTGACGGGCAAGGGAGAGGAATCATAAGTGAGGGAATGTACCAAGACAAAAAATAAGTAAAAGTCAAATCTGTGCTGCTTGGTCATTTTCTCTCATCTCTCTGTGAGGTTATTTAACGGCCTTATGTACAATAATGTGCCCACTGAGTCCCACAGTAAATGATTCTGTCTTCATCCATTAAATTACAGGAATAGCTTGTGTTTCTCACATTAACTCATTTTAACTGGAGCTGGCGAAACAGAAAAACAAATAAATGGGACTTCAACTGAAGTTCAAAAGTATTTCGGGTCTTCAAAATATGTGACTTGGTGTACATGTGAATCAACAATACGATGTTGTAGCACGTGATTTTGACCACAGATGGAAAAGACATTACTTGTGCTCCTTCTTTTAAATTCTTTAAATGATTAAATGCTGGATACCATAAAAGTTGTTTGCCTGGCCCAGCCTGAAAGGACAGCTATGCTTTAAATAAACAAATTCTGTAGTTCTCATTTGTGTTATCTACTCCATTTAATTTCCTTTGTAAATACATTCTTGGGCTTATTACAAGAAAAATAAAATGTGTTCTGTTTTTAATTTAATTAAAGGAAGCAAGAAGGAGACCATGACTTTTAGTCTTAAAGAGATGCTTCTTCTCTTGGCACATGTGTCAGTAAAAGCAATAGTGTTGCTGGTAGTTGAACTGCTGTGCTTTGACTAGCAGATTACAAATATTCTTGGCAGAATCAGTAAATATGACAGCAAGAGATTCTAGCTACAGTAGAGTGCAGTTTGATAGGATGTAGTGCTACATGCCTGAGAGATGAAAGAACATGCATTTAAGATCCCCACTGAGTCTTTGGATTTTTACTAGCACATACCCTGTAATAGGGCAAGCAGTGGAAAGGAGCACTCTCTTGAATGAGGTGCATAAAGAGAGTATAGTATTTTTTCTCTCTCTCCTTTTACCAAAAGGCAGATCTTGGAGTGCTTTCTGAAAGAAGCAACTCTAATATCATTGTCATAAGTCTAGCTGTACTTTCTCTCTATAAAAGAGATTCTGACTTTAAGGACTATTTGCTAGTTTGTGTTGGGCAGTGTGATGGTCATGTTTGTTCTCTGTCTCTTAGTTTATAAAATGTTCTGATATGTATTTGGAACAAAAGACCTTACAATCAGCTTTAGTCTATAACTTGTTAACCTCATTCCTGTCTTATTTCTTTCTGTGTTATGCATGTGTATAGGGATATATGTATGTTATTATTTGGGCATTTGTTTTCTGTATTTCTGGTTACCATTTGGGTTTTAATACTGAATGAGTGCTCAAATAGTCCTTCCTTACTCATCAACACAAAACTCCTGTTAACTTTCTTCCCAACCTCTACTTCATCAGTAACTGGCCTTCTGAGTGTAAATGTTAAGCTGTGTAAAGCAATATATTTTATGTTCAGTTATGACTGATGTCTGCAGAATTGGGCTCTTGTTTGGTAGTATTTTGTGGCTGTGGTGTTATCTTCAGGTAATCATTCCAATTGAGGTCTGACCTGATTTACTTAGCTATCCAGAACCACACTATTTTCTGCAGTATTTTGTTTCTTAACAAGAAATAGAACTGCTGCATTCCTGTCTCTCAAATATTGAGAATCAATGTTTCTAAAACAGGGAAGTTTTTTTTGTTTAACACATGACAAAAGAGTGGAGAAGACTTCCTACCCCTTATCCACTTCCCAGACTCAAAAAACTGTTAAGAACTTGGTCACCACCTGTTTCTGGAATAGAGCCATCCGAATTGTCCTTAGGACAGCTAGATGTTTCCATAAAGCAATGATTTGCCAACATTTGCTCTATGCACTTTCCATCTCAATGGCTGAAAAAAGCAGTAATGAGTAGAGAGAATTTGGTCAACTTGATGCCACTGTGAGGCAGTGGGGAAGTCTTTGCTGTGCCACAGCCTCCCTGTGTCAGCAGAAAAGTACAGCAGCAAAAGAATAACATGTCATCTTTTAAACCTGAGAATGTTTTCATATAAGAAAAGGAGGAGAAAGCCATATGACTTTCAATCCTGGTCACAGATTATGAACTATCTTACTTACAATCTACTAGTGTTAATGCTAACGGATTATAGACTTCAGCATTGTTGCTGCTGTGTTTTTGGAGCGTGATCTACCAAAAGGTGTATCAGGGTCCCCTGCTATCACTTGATTTAAGCAAAATGAACAGCAAAGGCAGATTTTGGGTTGGTCTGACTGATATGTCTCCTAATGATGTGGCTGGGTAAGATGCAGACTAAAGGCTAGTTTCACTCTGTGCATCTGATGATTGGAGTGACATAGATTAAATATCACTTTCCACTGGCACAGCTATTGTGATTAGACCTATGTGTGGGGTGTGATATCTTCATTTCAGTCTATCAGAGTCTCCACCCAAGTTGATTATGCCATTATGCTGCTTATTTATTTGTGGCAACTTAAGTGTTGTCAAAGGCAAACTGTCTGTTACATAATAGTTTTCCATGCTTTCCTGGGGAATCCACTCAGTTCAGAGCTCTAGAAAACTTCATGAATGTTGTTTCATTTTGTGTGATTTTGTCTCCTCTTTCATAATTACTCAGTATTGGTTACTGCATGACATTGTGGTTTTAAAAATATTCATGTATGAATTACCTGTACAACAAGGAACGTTTCCCTTGGGCTACTGCATGACACCATGTATCAGTGGTCAGTGGACAGTGGGACATAAATCCCACCTTACTGGTGGACAATTCAGCCAGAGAAGTGCCACTGCTCTGCTTACATGTGCGATGCCTTGTGGACTAACGGGCTCAAGCCTCTGCTAGCCTCAGTATCTCTGCACTAGAACCCTTTGCAGAGTATCAAATGCATTGATACAGTTAATAGCTGCCAAGTAACTCTGGAGAACTGGGCCTTAATTGCCATTCCCTAGTGAGGACAGGTCTCTGGCAATGGTATATAAGTGTCCATAAGGCAAGCAAACAAAAACCAAAACCGAAACGTGATGGACTTTCCACTTCATTTGGAGCTATCTTCATTAAAGCTGGTGGACTTGAACTGGAATAAGGCTGATTCTTCTCTTGCCTGCACTTTATTTGTCTGAAATGAATATTTTTGCTGTTCTTGGACAAAATTTCAAGTAAAGTTCTTCTTTCAGTACTGCTTTAAATACCACTTACTCTGAACACCTCCCTTACCTGCATCCTTGTACTTTTCACTAACCACAAAGTGGAGAACAGCATTCATGCATCGTCCTCAGTATCATTCTTTTGCCAATTTATTTTTTTTCTGATTTTCCCTTGAGTTTGAGTAATACAAACAGGTAAGAGGATTTCTGTCCAGCAGAGCAATATTGCTATGTTTTCTGCCTTGTTCAGTAGATTGAACTGGGTGACACTGATTGGTTCTTTATATTATAAATGTGAGGCATGCTTTTTATTTCTGTTAACAAAATTGTTTAACAAATAATAGAGTGGCAGATTGAAAAAAAAAAAAATCCTCTTTAAAAACATTGGTTGATTTGGGGATTTTAGTGGTTTCCCCTTTCACCTCACCACCCTAAAACAAAACTCTTTTCATATTATAAAGGTATGAGCATGCATATCCAAACAGGCAACTGATCTCTAAAGTGAAATAGGAGAGGCAGGAAAAGGTCCTTTATAGAAGAGACATCTAAGTTCTGTTTTGTCTTCACATGAGAATATATTTATTTTACAGTTTGTGGGAATGTCAATGGAAAAGTTTGTCTTTGCTGCAGAATTGTCTATACCTCTGTAAATAATTTAATTGAGCTGTGAATATTCAGTGATTGAAACCTAATTACTTTGTGGCTTAATTTGAGTACTGCCTGACTGCTCTGGAGTTGCGGGCAATTTAACAATGTAGATAGTACGTGAACATGGAATGCTAAACAGTGACTGAAACAGAGTTAAAAATTTAAAAAATATCTCTCCTACAGTTTAAAACTGCGCCACTAACTGGGCTGTTTGTACCATTCAAGGGCTTTATGCAGACAGCTTTATGTGCAGTGTTTTCTGAAATATCTATGGGAATATTTTTATACATCATTAAGTAATTGTTTTCCCCTCCCCACAGAATTTTGTAATTATTTTGCTCATAAAGATTAATGACGTAGCACAATGAATCACATTCAATCCTGTGAGCTTCAGCTTTCATTTTTAATAGCAAGTTCGGTATCATGCAGTTATTTTTACTATGAGTTTCTTTAAACATTTCCACCAACAGTCTCATTGTTTCTGGAGGGAATGTGAAGTCTGTGCTTTTCCTGATGAGGCATTTCAATCATGTTAAATTGCATTGCATGCAGTACTTCTGCAGTGTGTCTGTCTGATACCTGTAAAAAAAAAGCCATTGTTGAATATTCTTCCTATAGAACAGTAATCCCTACCTTCTGGGGTCATGACAGATCAAAACTGTTATCCCTATTATACATGATTCTGTGCTTCTAATTTTCATCTGACTTGTAATAAACTCCTAATATGAATGGCTACTAATATACAGAATTATTATTTAGCTGCCCATATAATAGTATACTTCTAAAGAAGTCTGCATTTAAAATTGCATTCTCATTTCTTAGAAGTGATTAGGCAAAATTCAGGGAGTGTGTTGGGGGAACATTTCATTTGCAAAAAAAAAAATGTGCATCATGTATTCTCCAGTGGAAAGCAAGGGAAATGAGAGTAATGGAAAAACGGAAGCACATGAATAAAGGTAATACCCAATGCTTGTGTTGTTCATCTATTATTCTATGAGCTAGTCATCATAGTGATGTGATCAATAGTTTACTAGCAGTTTACGGAGATTAATAATAAAGACTGCCCATTAATTTATCAGTCTGTTATCTAAGTTTCTGTTCTACGCTTAAATATCTCAAGGAAGATGTGTAAGAATTGGCAGAAGAATGGATTTAAGAGCTATTTGGATTTTGTGAAAATAAGCTAAAAGGATTTCAAGGTTCTACTCTACTGAGGTAAGTGCTATCGCAATAAAAACATTTGTTGAGTTTGATTTTATTTTCCTAACTATGTGTTTATGTGAGTAAAATGACAACTTTTCACAAGAAGTTCTCATCTTTAGTAAATTACCTGTGGGCACAAGGAAGAGGATTCTGCAGTTCAGGCAGGCCTTCAAAGTCAGTATGTGTTAAGTATGTTAGATTACCACATAGGCCTTGCAAAACAAAACCTGTGAGCTTAGTCTGAGCAATTCTTGAGCCAAAAGAGAGACTGACTGTGCTCTGTTAAGAGGTAGCCTCCCCTTATGGGGCATCAAATGACCTCTGAGATGGGTTTTCTGCTATGCTGAACAGAGTTAAGTGATGCTTTTGGTCTTCCTGTGGCACAACAGGGTTAATTCTTGGAAACGACAGTAACAACCGTTATAGTCTGATGCAGAAATAGTCAACAAGATACCGGTGCAGCAGGAAATGTTTCACCCACTGAAAAGAAAAACACAAAACCAAACCCAAAAAACCTCACACACATTCTTGATTGGTTGAGGTGTTTTGATATTTTAATATTTGTCCTATTGTATTTGCAAATCACTGTAATAACACTGCTTAGTTTACATTATTTTCTTACTTTTTTTTAGTCAACCGACACTGTTTTGGCAGTATTCCTAAATCTCTCCTACAATCTGTGCCATGGCTACAACTTTCTTCTGCTCATACCAAAGCAATCTGCCAAAAAAAAAAGCAAACTTTTTAATTTTCACCACATTCTGAAAAACTCACAGCATCTTTAGAAGATTGTATCCTCCTGGGAACTTTGATAGCACTACATAAAGGAGATCAGAGCAGAAACTTTGCTCTGGACCAAGGCTAGCCATTGTGGCACTACACCTCAGCTAAAGAACGTGTAGACGTGACATTTCAGGACATGGTTTAGTAGGCATGGTGATGTTAGGTTGATGGTTGGACTTGATGATCTTGGAGGTCTATTCCAATCTTAAGATTCTAGGATTCTGTGATTCTAATGCTCTCCTCTGAAAGTCCAAGTTTATTCTGATAGATATGTACAGTTTGATTCCTGAACCAACGCCCCTGCCATGTGTTGAAACAGCTTTGCCAGTGTATCTTGCAGAATTTTCTGTTATGATTTAGGTACTGTACAATGATAATGCCCAGGGCTGGAGAGTGTTCTGGTTTTATTTGGTTTAGGCAGCCTCTGCTAAGACAGAGGAAAGGCCAGATTTTGTCCTCTACTGCAGTCTGATGGGCGGCATGCTTGCTTAAACTAGCCTGATGCGACAAGAGCTATACTAATGTGTATTTGTAGCCTGATGGTATCTAGCTCCTTCTAGGTGCTACTCCAAGATGTGTCCACGGGGAAGAACCTCAAAACCTCCTTCTGCTATAGAGCTCTAGAGGTATATAGCAGCTTGTGGAATATATTTTTACCAGAAAGGCTTCCTAGGAGCCTACATAGTGCTTGGCCCACACAAGAGTTGTGCTTAGAGTGCCCAGCAAGTAGACCAGGGAAGGACTCTAAAGTGGTATAAGACTTAAACCATGACTACCTTTGCTGCTGCTGAGAGGGCAAGTTTATAATGTGTGTTAAGGATCTAACCTGCATGTACAGAGAGAGTGAAACCTGTCATACTGACACAGTCACCACACTGGACAACAGGAAATACAGAAGAGCCAAGTATCTAAAACCTGTAATCCATGGAGTTTCTGCAGCCTATGCCTTCCAGTAAAGTTTTTTAGACTGAGGCTATTCTGTGTATAGTGAAATAGGGCAGAGCCCTCAACTCACCTGCAAGGCAGAGGAGAGAATAATTCATACACTGAACAGTACCCTGGGGACTAGTGTGTAAGCTCCTCAAGGAATGGTGATATTTCACTATCTTATTCAATAAAAAATATGTAAGCTGTACCTGGATTAAGGCTCTAACTACTAATTTTGTGATATTCTCTTACTGCTCTATCTTATCAGCATTTCTAGTATGTCACAATAGATAGTACAAAAAACTCAGACTCCTTGAATCCTAAAACATAAACATCTCTTCCCTGAAAAAGTTCTCTGCACTCCAGACAATGCAAATAGCATCTCTTTTTGGTTCTTCCCTCCTTCCTTCCCCCATGAAACAATCTGTGGTGGTATTTATAAAAAAATGTCTCTGGTACAAGGAGACCTGAACCCTTTTAGGGTGTGCTTGCAAATGTTTAAATCATTTTGTGGTGTAGTTTTCAACTTCAAGGAGAACCTGAGTGCCTTTAATATGATATATTATTTCAGTTACCCTTTCTTCAGCTTCTACCCTTGTCTTTAACTCTGAGGACATTTTTCAGACGTTGTGTATATGCAGAGAGTGGCCCCTTCAAACTCTTCAGATGATACAAAATACAATCCCTTTACTCCTGAAAACTCTGTAGAACAACCTACTGGCCCAGATATTGTTTCCTAAAACCACTTTGCAACCCTTGAGGTGCACAGAGATGAGATTAAATGCTGTTTTGCACTGTAAGACTACATAGGAACACAGCAACTTTCTGAAGTCTGTCAATATAATGAATATTCTCTGGGTTTGTTTTTTAAATTTATAAATGCTCTTACAATGTATACCAGTAAAAAACATACTCCAGAAATTCTACTTTTCCAGGAAGTGTTTAATTCATAAGTTCGATCCAGATGACATGCTATAAGAAAACTATAAAATTCTGTTGAAAAGTAGGACATGACCAAGGGTTTTGTTCTCCTGTATTTGAGAAGGTGGAAGGAAGAGGCTAGCCATAAAAACATATTGCATATTTCAACTGTTTTTTGAGACAAGAAGGGACCTTCAGTCAAAGCAGGGGCAACTTCTAAGTTATATCAGGCTGCTCATTCCAAACATAATTCAAAGTACTGGATGTAACATTTTGGAGCTGTATCCTGCATTTTACAGGAGTAAAATACTACATGCAGCTCCGAAATGTTACATGCCATATTTCTGGTCTCACTCGTCCCTGGGTCTTCTTTACTTGATGCGATTCTGCATAGTAAACGGTAGGTAACAAGAAAAGGTAGCAGCATTCACATAAGGAAACTACAGGTATCTGAAGTTAAGCTGAGCTCTTATGTTCTTCATGAAGAGAAAGGCTTATGCAGAGCACCAAAGTTGAAAACCTGCCCTGAGATATCCTCTTGAACTCTCCATCTCTACTGAGTAGGAGACTAATTTCCAAATCTAGGCCCCTGTCAAAAGTGTGAATGCTTCCCAGGGTGCAAGCTGGTGTCAAATCAGAATACCAAAAGGCCTAGATAGCCTTACCATCCTGGAGGTCACATATTCAATAGCCAACTTTTTGCATGTTGTCAGTGCCTAACTGCTTGCTTGTGTCTTATCTGGGTAATGCAAAGATTATTCAGATGTGTATAAGCAATCTGGCCCAGTACTTTAAAGATTATACAGTCCCTTTACACCCAGTAAGTTGTTGACTTGAATTTAGTGGAAGGAATTATTTTTCTCTGGCAAAATCGTCTTCATTGGTTTTATTCTGATGCTTCTAATTGTTAAAATACTTAGTCATTCTAACGTGCTTCCCTGCTCTACTCACTTTTTAGAATCTGAGTAAGTGGTAAGTGGAAATATCCAATTAACAAATATTTCTTAGCTGTATTTTTCTCATTTTAGGAAAGCATTCTCTTAGGCAATTTTGAAACAGATAGTGCAGCTTCTCATATGATTTGACACTTCTACAAACATGTTCCTCATGTAAGAAGTGATGTCCAAACTGGCTGCAAATTGAGAGCTTCACATCTAGAGGGAATGGCAAACATTGCTTCGGAAAGACTGAGAAATTCTTGTGCTATCCCCTCTGTACTTTTGCAACCCCTCTAAAATGAGTTTCCCAAAGTAATTGGTATTTGATGAAAGGATATAAGGAAACTTTTTTTTGTTTACTTATATTCCCTCAACACTTCCCATATTTTATTTGGCTTGGACCCCCCCACATATATATGCCCCGCTATGAAGGAACAGTAACAATTTCTACTTCAAATTATTTTTTCCTCAGTACTCGTAGACATTTTCGTTATGACTCAGCCCTTCCCTAGACCCGTGGTGACTAGCAGAGATTCAGATGAGCTGTTTCCTATTCACATTGCTTCGTGGACCATTGGTCTGGGAAGTAAGAAAGAAGCCTGGTTTCTTTTGTTCTCTACCCCTGAGCATTGCTTTCACCAGCATACAAATAATCATCATAATTGTAATGCAAATCTGTGTATAAATTCCACTCATTTATTGTTTGTTTGGTTGGGTTTTTTTTTCTGTACTGTTACCTTCACGTAAAAGGGAGATTTTCTAGCTATCAGTAAATTCCATAAAGGGTTTTGAGTAAAGCTCTTCTTGCAGTTTGAATAGCAAGTGATCACTTGTCAGATTTGATGCACATTTGCCTCGGGTAGAGATAGGCAATGGATAAAGCTAGGGATTTTTCTCACTGTCTCACACATTTGATCTACTCTTCTCACTCTTGCAGCAACAGTAGAGTAACACGAGTGACTACTGTTTCTTTCCAGTGTCATAATGATCTGAAGGTCTCTGTTCACAGTTCAAACACAATACCGTCATGTAATACTAATTACTCTTCCACTAGGATTAGAGAACTACAGTCATGCAATTTAACAAAAAGGATGCTTAAATAGGGCATCTTTTGACTTCTAGCTGATGGACGTGAGTGAAAGAAATGTCCTTGAAAGGTTCTTGACACAGGCAAAAACCAGAGGGAAGTAGATTCAGCCTACTCCAGGGCCAGCTGACAGTGGGTAAACTGTAGGACACTGAAGGGCACCCTGCCTACAAGTTCAGTAATAGAGTTCCTGCTGTCAGATGAAGGGAATTCAAACTACTTTATTTCTCAAAGGGGCTAATTTACCACTTATGGGCAAGAAAGGAATCCTGTTTGAACATGGAGACTACACTTAAGAAGTGTTATGTGCTAGCATGTAGGACTGAGCTGGGGGAGAAATGTTTTTCTTTGAACTGTGTAGTAACTGAAAAAAAGCTTATTAACATACAGCGTGGTTTAAGGTAAAATCACTTAAGAGATCTAAAAGTATAAACTGTTTTCTTCATATTAACTCTTTAAGAGCAGACAATGCTAAAACATAGTTTTAGAACATTAGGCAAATTCAGAAACAAGAGATGTTATTTACAATGTTCTTCAGGGCAGCTATTTTTGTTCTCAATAATTTTTTTCTTTTCTCATTTGCCAGTCTGCAGTTAATCTGTAAAATACTGTTGTATATAATAGTTTTCTGCCTTTCAGGACATAGATACAAGCAATTGTTTAGGTTCTGCTCACGGCACCAGGGGAAAGGAATTTGATACTTCATCCTTCTGAGTGCCACAAATATATAGCATCAGAGAGTGAAAAAGAGAACACCAGTACTTTTGGGCATAGAAAAGAATTGAGAAAGCACATGCTATTACTTTCATGTTTACTGGATTCCCTAGTCTTTCCTTTTGACCTGATTATGCCTGGGATTGTTATGGGAAGCTAAGCATCTGACTGCTCTTAGTTCTTGCCGATAGTCTCTGTAAAAGCCTGCAAACAGTAACAGTGCTTTGAAGCACTGCAGCAATTCTGAAATTTGAATTTATCTTTCTGTCTTCAGACATATTCCAGAGAATTGTGCAGGGTGGCTTCACAAACTTTTTTAAGAGATGTCTGCAATGACCTTTGTCTCAGCTTTCCAGAATGGTCCAACGTAGCCAGTGAAGGACTGTTATACAGCATTAACAGTATAATATTTCATTCTCACATACTATTTGACAATATTTGGGATTAATGGTTTTTTTGGTTAATTTATTTGAGATTTATTCTAATATTTCTTATCAATGAGGACAGGAAGAAGCAATAAACAGTTTTATTTAGAAAACAATTTTTTTAAAAGGAAAAGCACACAAGCAATTATTCATCAAGTATGTTTGGGTGGTTTTCTATGTTTTGTAAGTAAACATACTTACAGTACAGTGAACATTCTAACAAAGTATGCTGGAAATTTTTTTTACAGAACCAGTGTGACTGTGACAATCTTATTCAAATGATGTTTGATAGGAACATAAATTTTCTTTAAAACTAAGTTTTGGAAGTATGACTGAAGACCTCAGAGTCTTATTAGGAATCTAATATGTAGACATGTAGACAAAGTTTATGATTGCTTTTTTCCCCATCAGTGGTCATTATAAGAATGTCCATAAGCCAAAAATGTAGTATGACTACTTTTGATACAATTTTTCACCTTTTTTTCAGAGATGTCTTCCAAATGTTCTATTTTTCTTTATTTATAGGTGTCCCTCTGGTATCTTAGGTCTAAGGTACCTCATGATGAAAAGTTCAGATGTTTCTGTGCTTTTGCCAACTGTAAAGTTGTCAAAATAGCTTATTTTTAACAAATACAATCCAGCAATATCAGTATTATCTGTTCCATCTTGTTCGTATTTGATTACTTGTGAATACATATTTGTTTAAATAAATTTTATAATCACAGAATAATTAAGTTGGAAGAGATCTTTGAAGGCTATCTATTCCAACCCCTGCTTATAGCCAGTTAAATCAGATCAGGTTGCTTAGGATGGTGTCTAGTTGCACCTTAAACATCTCTAAGATTCCTAGCCTCTCTGGGCACCATTATGTTTGACCAGCCTCTTGAGGATTGGGGTGGGGTTTTGGTTTGTTTTTTTTTTTTTATGTTTTCAATAACAATAAATAATCAGAATTTCCCATTTTCCAATTTGTGTCCATTGCCTCTTGTTTTATCACTGTGCACCTGCAATAAAAGTCTGAAAGCATCTTCTCTGTATCCTCTGATGATGTAATTATAATATCCTTCCTTAGAACTCCATGAAGAAAAACATTCATTAAAATTGCCAATAATAATAATTGTTTGGGTGACCAATTTTTAAATGAATTGATCATTCCTGAAAACAATACTGTGTAGGCAAAAATATATAGGCCAATATAAGTCCAATTATTTCATCAGCTGATTTATTCACTCTCTGCTTTTTTGTGAAAAGTAAAAAAAAAAAAAAAAAGTCAGAAATCAGCTAGAATTCATAAAGCTTTCAAAGCTTTATGAAATCTAACTTAATTAGATGATTTATTCCTAGGAAATAATTTAGCCACTTTGACTTATAATGGGGCTTGAAGTGGGGAAAACAGTATCCTCCTAAAAGAAATCAGACAGATTGGTTCCTAATTACAATGTTGTATGTTCCAGAGCCGTGTAGTCTTCTGGGTTTTGTCTGTATTTTTCTCTGAGAAGAGACATACATATAAAACAGCTGCAGCTCCAAAAGGACTTTCAGTGGTAAATTGATTTGATTGATTCAAATTTGATTACATACTGGAAACACATTTAGTTCAAGTTAAGCACATTAGCACACATCAGCTAGAATAAAATTCAAATTGCTTCTTTGTTATTCATTAATAGAACTTAATGACTCCAACAAAACATTAATGAAGAAAAAATATTGGCTTGCATAATTCATTTGGAAAAATTAATTAATTGTTGTATTAAGGGCAGCCTACTCCATACAGTAATTACTGAAGCTTTGGTGGGGAATTACTTCATGATATTTGTTTTGCAAGCTGTTGTTTACTCCTTTCATTTCACATTGATTTCGTTATGCAGATAGTATATTTTTCTTGCAGAAGGAAATTAAACACACTTTGAAATTATGATCATAACTAAGTACTTACAATTGATAGGGTGACTGCATTTTTACACTCAAGCTGTTAACATGATGTTTTCTACATTTAGTATCTATTGGAAATATGAGAAAACATGAAGTCAGGAAAGACCTTTGCAAGAGCTAATTTAGTAGTTCCAGTGGATGACCAAATAATAGTCACTTTGGCTCAGCTGCACCTTTCTAAAAAGTAGAGAATAACTTTGTGGGGCCTGTTTTCTTCTTGATAAATTCTATTAAGAAATACTTGAGAACTTCCCTTAAGATCTTAAGACAATGAAGGCATCTTCTAGAACCTTTTTTTTTTAACTTTTGTTCACATATTACTTGACAGCTATAATCAGAAATTTTATTTCAATGGACAAAAAACTTCAAGATGGAAGTCCCTACAAGAGTCGGGTAGTAAGAGTAACAGTCCAATCTCCTTTCCCTTACACATGTTTTAATCCTATGGATTTGTTGGGTTTGATAGAAGCCTAAATCTAATGCAGGCATTTACAGGTGAGCATTGCAGTGCTTATTTTTTTCAGCTTCTAGCATTCAGAACAAGGTCTTGGTCTGCTGCTTACCCAGATCAGGACTTGGTCAAAGTACTCTGCAGCTCTTGGCATGTGCTGTGGGTCAAAATTTCCTTAGCACGGAAATCAAATCATCATGGAAAGAAAGGGAAGGAGGAGATTTGTGTAACAAGTGCGTTGGGGCTTGCCCTGAACCCTGGAAGAGGGAAGTGTTGTGAGGTTCCAGCATTTATCCCAACCATCATGCTATGTAAACAAAACACCTCATAAGGGGGTCCAAAAATGCAAGCTAGACCAAGCCAACAAAAATGCTGCACAGAAATTTTTTCTCTCCTTTTTGTCCTGGATTCATGATTAGGTGTGCAGCTCCTTTTACATTATATTCATGGTAGATCAGTTTCAGAGGAAGGGAAGTATGAGCCAAGAAACCCTTCAGTAGGGCACTTGTCAGTAGGAGATGTGGACTGAGCCTATGAAGGCACTCCTCTTCCCCAGCTGAGCATTCTGTGCTATTTCTTCATGCAACAATTAATTTGTTGGAAAAGGTAGATATTCATGCAGGGAGTATAAGTGTTCATCTTGGGATATTGGCTCTGTTTTGCAGCTAAGGTAAATAGAAGCTCAGCATGTAATTCCTACTTTTAAAGGAGTCTTAGTTCTTTACTGGAGCTAACCCTTAGCTAAGAAAATTAATTTTTAATTTAAACTGACATGAAAGTGATTTTAGGTTAAATAACAAGCAGTATCATCCAGCAGTCTTGTTGAGAGCAAAGCCAAAGTTTGCCTGGAGGGATGCAGTTGACTGGAGCCAAGTGTCACTTACCTAGTAATGGACAGCCAAGAAGGAAAAAAAATTACTAAAAAAAAACCCAACACAACACTTCCTTTAAGTATTTCCCCAAGGGCAGTAGGATTTTTGGTTTATTTTATTTCCTTCCCTGGAAAAAGAAAAGTTCTTTTATCAGTGTTAGGTGAAAGGGAAATGTGTGAGTGAAAATATTACAGACTATAAATATTACCAGACTCCCAGAAGTGCCAGTTCATTGAGCACTTGGAACACTCTGCGAGCTCTAGATGTAAAGCAGAACCATATGTCATCATATTGATAAAACTACATAAAATAAATCAGAGTTTTGTTCTGTAGTTGGCTTCTCATTGCTGCTTAGAAATCTGTGAGTTTTAATGAACAGTGCTTGGCTATTTAAGTTTTGCTTTAACAGAAAGGTAAGATCTGTTTCTATGTCTTTCAACATTTCAGTCACAGCCTATGCACCAGGTATGGTGTGGCTTTTCTTTTTTCCACTTCAGAAACTAATTTTAGCAACTCCTGTTGCCTAACCAGCAAAGAAACTGCCTGACCGCCAGAGATATGATCCAAAGCTTACTGTAATTTATGTGATCTTCAGACTGCATTTAGTAGGATTTGCATTAAATTTTGTACTTAGCAATATACATGGACCGTAGTAAGATAGAAAACAGGTACTAGAGTTGTATTAGTTTAGATGGTCACAGTTGGAATGAATTAGTAAAATCTTCTAGAAATAGTTTTCTTGGGTCACCATTTTTCTACAGATATGAAGTTCTCTCATTTTACTACTGAGGCACGAGAAAAACCACTGTAGGTAATTCTCTTCTGTGATTTGGTAGGATTTAAGAAAGGACTTTTTTTTCCCACTTGCTCCTACAAAAACAGGGCATATTGTTTATGTAAACTGAGGTAGAAAGTGCAACTCTACTACCAAATAAAGCCAGAAGTTTCCTTCATCATAGCTGGGGGAAAAAAAAAAAAAAAAAAAAC
>WHYT01015573.1:24397-61599 GCA_009806455.1 Tetrax tetrax | reverse complement strand
CCAAAAAAACCCACCCCCCCAAAAAAAAAACCCAAAAAACAGAAACAGAAAAAGAACAAAAAAACCCCCAAAGGATAAATCCCTTTATCTGCATATGAGATAGTGGTGCCTTTTAATTCTTTTTCATCCTAAAACGATTTGTGGAAGATTCTTGTGGTTTAAGAGTTACTGCAGTGTTTAGTCTGCATCTCGCTTGTTTGCGGTAGCCCCGGATGCAGTTTCGGGCTGGAACAGGGATTTTAAACTCTGCGGTTTTTGCCATCGCATACTGCCATCCTGAGGCCAATTCTTGCAGAGCATCTTAAACCGTGCAAACAACTGGCTGGCTGTGCCGGGCTGCACAAAGGCCGTGTGTGCTCCATGCTTTGTGAAATACAACTCCAGGTCACCATTTGAGTGTGCCATTTCAGAGACAGCTCTGTATAATTTTTTATTGTCGTTCCAAGCAGGTAAATTCAATTTAATTTTTAATAAATACACAATATTCTATTGTACTTTTGGCCTATATTTTTTATTTGAAACTGCAATAATTAATATTTTTACAGTTGAAGCCTAATTTGATGTACTCCTTCACTAAATGCATATAATTCTGCCTAATATAACAACTCTTTCCCTTTGTGGATCATAGATTAATCTGTCTGTAAGTGGTATATAACCTATAACTTGTTCTCTTTAAGTCCTAAACACTGTCCTAGAATTTGAGGGATGAGTATGTTATCTCCATAGTTGCACACTATTTCTGATGTATTTGGTCATAAGAAAAAAAGCCCTGAAATCAAACTTAATATTAAAGTTAAGCAATTAAGTATGGAGGGAGGGAAACTGGGAAGATATATTTTTTATGACTACTTAAAAAGCTTAACTACATAACTGAACTAGTAAGAAACTTTGTAGGCTCTTTCCTTTGTGAATCCACATGCAATACCTTCCTCATCTCCTTTCATTGATTGAGTCATGGAGAGTGATGAACCTATTTTACAGCATCTTTTTCATGGAAATAGTCATCAAGGTACGCATTCTTGCACCTACTCTCCTTTCTTTTTTCTTTCTTGTTTCTCAAGGCAATTAAGAATTTCTTTGGGTAGAAGCTGAGTCCCACAAGCTTCTATTACAACTCACCATGGCAGAACCAATGAAAGATTGGGTGTAAGGTGAGATTTGCTCCTCTGTTCAACTGTGGATTCCTGGGTACCAGGGAGATCCTCTGCTTTGGCCCAATTGGCAGAATGGGAGTTGAAATGTCAACCATGTCTTGTTACACATTGGACTAGTAGTTAATGTAGTCCTACATTGTGTTTCTAAAATCGACTGCAAACATTTTAAAGGATGAAGCATACAACTTATTATTATTAGCGATAAAATAACTTGTTTTCAACTACTGTTGGTCTTATAGTCTGAAACATGATAGCTTTATTGTCTCTGTCATCCTCTCTAATATAACTACAGTGTTTTCTTCTTTGTGTATAACATTAAATGCCATAAGAGTTAGCCTGTCTTCATGTGCCCTACTGCATTATTTAAGATCAATGGAATATGTTCAGGATGGAGCTCTACTTACAAGGAGCACAGGATGGAGCTTCAGGACATGTACTTTCTGTAGGAGGACTCAACTTTCCCAGGGTCTCCTTCAACTAGTCTGAAATAGCTGCTGTCAGGATTATCAAGAAACACTGAAAAAACTCAGCTAAACTTCTTCCCAGGGGGTTGACAGCTGGGGAGAGGAAAATGTAGGAGTATGAAATTGTGGGACAGGAAAAAGAGAACTTCCAAGCTTTCCATGCTTACTGTTGTGGAGTACACTGAGCTGTAAAACTGGTGCAGTATCTTTATGCTGTGGTTTTAAGCTGGACCAAGAATGCATACAGCCTGTACCTTGATGCCCTTTTTAGCTCTTCTACAAACACAAATACATTAAATATGGAATTCTAATAGTTTTCTGCAGGGATTTCTTTGGAAAAACTTGAAGGGCTAGACCCAGTGGAAGTCAGTTCTGGAAATACTACATCCTCTTTAAATATGAATTGGTATGAGTTGCCTTTATCTCTGTAAGTACATGCACCAAGATTTGCATTAATTATGATTTTTTTCTGTAATGTAAATTTGTGATTTGATCCAATTCTTGCTTATAGAACATTTCTTAGGTAATTAATTGAGAAATGAGCTTGGAGAAAAACAGCTTGTAACAGATTTGTGACAATATTGTAATTAAAATATTAATGGTTTGTGGAAACTTGTATAATTATGAAAATCAATGCAGTAAAGAAATTCATATATGAATATTAGGAAAAGAGAGGTACAAATGTACTCAATTGGAATACAGAAAAATTCTGTCCCTTACAGTAACATGAAATAAATTAAGAAACGTGAAGCTTGTGAATAAGTGTTTTACAAAAACTATAATTGTAATTTTGATTTTAAAAGTAATGTTTTCCATTGTAAGATGAATGCAA
This sequence comes from Tetrax tetrax, assembly GCA_009806455.1. Taxonomy (NCBI): domain Eukaryota; kingdom Metazoa; phylum Chordata; class Aves; order Otidiformes; family Otididae; genus Tetrax; species Tetrax tetrax. Next base: position 59,149 of record WHYT01015573.1, on the reverse strand, counting down.
ATATTTATACTCTTAGAAGTACACAAGAGAAATAGCATAGAAAATAGCATCATACGATAAAAGTCAGGTGGAATATCGCGGTTCTGCTACGTCTGCTGACTGGAGAAGCAGCCAACTGTGTTAGGCAGTGTTATACATCTGATAATGCTGTCCTTCACCTTTCAATTAAATGCTTCTTTGGTTCACTTCTGTCATGGTTTAACCCCAATAAGCAGCTAACACAGCTGCTCACTCACTTCTCTGCAGCGGAACAGGGAAGAGAATTAGAATAGTAAAAGTGCAAAATCTCATGGGCTGACCTAAAGACAGTTTAATAAAAGAAAACCAAAAGTTGCACACATAAGCAAAGCAAAATAAGGAATTCATTCACTCTATCCCATCAGCAGGCAGGTGTTCAGCTGTTTCCAGGAAAATAGGGCTTCATCATGCATAGTGGTTACGTGGGAAGATAGACTCCATAACTCCAAATGTCTCTCCTTCCTCCAGCTTTATATGCTAAGCATGATGTTGTATCATATGGGATATCCCTTCGGTCAGTTGGGGTCAGCTGGCCCGGCTGTGTCCCCTCCCAGATTCCTGTGCACCCCCAGCCTGCACACTGGTGGGGTAATGTGAGAAGGAGAAAAGGCCTTGATGCTGTGTAAGCTCTATTCAGCAGTAACTAAAACATCCCTAAGTTTTCATCACACTGTTTTCTTCACAACTCCTAACCATAGCACCATACAAGCTACTATACTCCAGCCAAAATCAACACAACTTCTGTAGAATACACACTCTGTAGTGTAGGTTCTTCTTGTTTGCTATCTACTGGTATAGATTAGGCACAGTGAACTTCTGACCTGTCAGTCTTACTATTGACTGGAGTAACTTAAAACACTGAAGTCTTTGGCTACAAGGCTGGTGCCAGCCCTCTTACAGGAATAAAAGATTGAGGTAAACAAAAATATCAGCTGCAATCTAAAGAGCATAAGCACTGCTTCTTCAGCATGTAGCACCTTTATACTTTTTTACTCCTAGCCTTAATTTCAGTGGTGTCGGTTCCTTTCCTGATGTTTCTAATATATTCCTATGTTCCTAATAGTTTAGACTAACACCTTGGCAAAAGTGGTTGTCTCAGGAAAAAAAAAGAAAAAAATCCCATTATTGAATGGATTTTAGAAAAGTTACACTACGTTAAAATGGGGAATTGGACAAAGGTCTCATTCTATCTCTCCTAAAGTGCTTCACTGTGTTATCAGCCACGTACTTAGATAACAGTGAGCAACTTAAGTGGCTGAAGGAATCTATAACTAAATCAACATTTGTTGCCAGCTAAACAAATGGATTTAAAAGTAAGAAGCAGGATGTGAGTCATCTACATTATTATAAGAAATCAGCTCCAAAATCTCAAACTGTCCAAGAACAATCTGCCCAAGAGGTACTACTGACCGATTGTACTAGGATGACTATGACAGAGTTTTTCCACTGTGAGTCCCCAAGTTTCTTTCCACATAAGTTCTCTGTCGGGATAGAAAAGCTGCCAACTGGTTTATCCTCGAGAATGAAATGAGAAGTTGAATATTGAGGGTATCAATGGAGATTTCAAGAGAACCTGATATGTCTTGCAGTGCAACTCTTTCAATAAGATCAGTGTAGGATGTGTATATTCTGCGTTACTATAGTAGCAATCCTATTTACAACACTAATTCTGTTTTGTGTAGAGACAGTCAATGCACTGGGCTGAAATAACATCCAATACAAAGCCATCTTTGGCTCTAGGTAAAATCTCACTCCCTTGCAGGAGTGTAAGGGTTTTTTTGTGCCTTTGCAAAGTGTTTCCATTTCTTCCTGTCAGAAGGTTTAACTGTTTGCACCCCAGTAAAAAATCTGCTCCTGAGACACTTTGACACTTTTTTAATGTGCTCATACAGCACATTGCTGTTTAAGATCAGCATGTAGCTGTGAAAAGGCGACTGGCCACTGTAAAACTGCACATCACTCACCATTAAATCCAGGAAGCAGGTGGCTTTCCACTAATTTTGTCCCTGCAAAAGTGTCTTCACCCACAGCCAAGAGCAGAACTGACACCTGCCCGGTCTGTGACAGGATATGTGCTCTGCATCCAGCAAAGTAGCTCCTGGTGCTTTACCCTGCTGTTCTTATTGTAGAGATTCACTGGGAATCAGCCCAAGAGATGAATGCTGCAAGTTTGGAAGGGCAGAAAACTTAAAGAAGGACTGCCAGGTTGCTCTTCCTTGCATTAGTATCTTAGGTAGCAGTGAAGTCTATGCACTCCATCTTAGTTCACTTTTCCCGTGAACCTCAAGGTTACTACTTATCCCCAAGAGGCATTTTTGCCATGGTTTCTTTGGCTTCTAGTCTGCATTTCCTCTGATAGCTACTATACTGCAATATTTCTATTTTACATATGAACATCATAAAGCATTTAAGAATGCACTTGAAAAAAAAGTGAAATAGCAGTTCCATCTACACAGCACACTGCAGACAAATAGGAACAGATTTGTAGAGCAAACCAACAGATGTTGAGGAGCAGCTTCCACCCTCTATGTGTTTCAGGGGAATTCATACTCAGCTATGGCTATTCTGATCCCATGGGCTGTATGTTCCTGTGTGTTCCTCTCTTCAAGGTGAGGACCAAATGCAGGACGATGAAAAAGAAGATACAATGGAAGAACAAAGAACTTTCACAAGCAAGAAATAGAGATTAGGGTGATGACATGGACCTAAGCAAGTTAAAATAAAGATCCACCTCCTAGCTTCTGAACTCCTGCTTCCGGACCTTCACTAATCCCATTTGTAGTCTGGTGTTCTGCAATAAGTTATTCACTTTGAAGAGTTTAATCTTCCTTCTAGTTTAATCTTCCTTTCAAATATGATTTTCCGATTATTGTGTTGGCCCAGTTGCCTCACAGGGCATTGTACTTTAATGTTACTTCCCAGGAGAGTAAACTAAAGAGTCTTACGTCTTTCGGCAAAATTAACTTTAGTGAGTGTCTCATGTGGCAGGAGTCAGCCTTAGTTGCTCAACATCTCTCTTCTTCTCTTGCATTTATGTTTGATCTTGTCCATGGCTGAGTCATTGTTGTGGGAAATTTTGCAACAATTGTTCTTTGAGAATTTTTATTATCATAGTAATTTTGTTGAGAGCCAATTAAATCAGGTTAGTAAGACATGTTTGGACAGTAAGAGAAGACTGCCTTGTAACAGCAGTGTCAGTGTCAAATGACATCAAGTAGCAAACCTCAAGAACAGATGTATGAATTTCAGCTTGCTTTTTAAAGCAGATTACATGACCAAAGTAGAGACTATGAAGCAAGTTGATGTCAATCTATTATTTGTACATCTGCTGACGGATGCATAGGTGGAAGTAATACTTTTAAATTTATTTCTCTCCTTTTTCTCTTCTCTCCTCTTCTCTTCAGAAATTTTATTCATTGAGGAACTAGGAATTTTAACATTTTGAAGGGGTTGCTAGAATACATGTTGTCTCTGCTTGTTTCCTCTCATAGCATTTCTTTCCTGTGTTTGCCTGGAAGGGAAAGGAGAATTCGATGCAAATCTCAAAGTCAAACAAATCAGAAATACCACTTTGAGAAATGGAAAATGTTCATTTCAGAACATCAGGAGATGAAGATGGTATTCCTTCTGTAAATACAAAGAATTACTTTCTCAGTGCATTAACGTCATAATGATTTTTAATATAAACTCAAAGATATGGTTGGTGCAATACTTCAAACTTTTTTTTAAACTTGGCTTGAAAATTGTTTTGAACAACTCATATTCATACAGTCATTATCTACATTTAAGCTAACTAGTTTTGATATGTGCCTTCTGCCTTGATCTTAACTTTTAATATTCTCTTCATTCTTAGTATGATGCTATCAGTTGTCCCAGATTCTGCACCTATTATGTCATCAAAAGTTTTCTATGCTTCATTAGCAAGATGTTCACCAGTTCCTGCACAGCTATAGACTTACTAGTTGAGCCAGACAAACAAATCCTGTTTTCCTTGTGCATTTGAGTTTCACAGGCTGGGGTGCATATGACCGTGACTTAAATAATATCAATAGATTTGTCACTTGATGTTTTTTATAATATTAAACCTGTCTCCTTTCTGCTCTTGTTGCAATGAACCCATCTTTCTATGTGGAGTGTCACAGATAAATATGGTAGTTGTTGCTGAAGGCAACTAGAAAAGCATTATATCCCCATGTATCTCTAAATTTAGGGAAATTTGGTAAGAAGTCCATGAAGAACCTCATGCAGTATTAATTTAGGGATAGCTTCTTACTATATCAGACAGAAGAGAGGTTTATAGCAGATCCTAGATCTCACATTCCTTTGACAAGCTCCTGGGTTGTACCATCCCTCCATTGGGCATAAGTGCCCCAGTCATCAGAGCAGTGTCTACATTGACACAGAGCATTTTGAAGTGAATGTCCCAGTCATTCCCAGTTACTGCATGCTGGTGCAGTTCTCAGACCAGTTTTGGTACCAGAAAGCTGGATTTGTTTAGGAGGAAACACAATTAAAATCTCTGTTTTATGTGTTCATCAAACACACTCATCACCCCTAACATCTTTGTTAAAATAAAAGCTTTAGCCAGTGAGCAACCCTCTAATCACAGGAAGGGGACATTCAGGTCAGGGTACTAGGCTAAACCTTGGCTGAGGCCACCTGAAATTGCCCTAACCATCTTCAGTGTATAAGCAGAGGCCTTGGCACCACATGCTTTAACCTACTGATCCAGTGTTGGTGTGCCAGACTGTTTGCTAATGTAAAAGTAGACTGAGACTCCTACTGTTGGATCAGTCTTTGGGGTTCTGGTGGCCCTTTGGTGGAGTATTCTGGAAAATTCAGCTCATGCTAGCAATTTCCAGCACTATCTTGCAATGGATTTTAAAGATATATAAAAAAGGAGTGACTGGTCCTTGTAACCAAACAGATCTATACAGACAACAAATCATTTCCAAACTCAGTTTTTACTCCACTTCAGTTTTGTCTTGCAGTGATTAACCTATTCCATGTTTTACTTGTGCAAAAATGTTTCAGTTTACTTTCAGTAAGACAGTAAAGCATGTTTTCAAAGTTAGATTTGTTCTCAGGATACTTATTGACTAATGTTCTCTCTAACTCATTCCCTCTAAAACAGACTGTATGTAAATGCTTATTAAAGCATAAATGTTGAATGATTTTCCCAGTTTTTGTTGCAATGTCCATCATAGCGTGGGCCATAGAGAGGAAATATACAAACTGCATAGCCTGGGATGGATGTGCTGACTATCAGTCTGCTGTTCTCATGTTAAAAGTCAATTAATACTTCCATTTTTTAATCTGAATTTACATGCATCATAGTACATTTACACTCTACCATTATACCAATAGCTAAATAATGTTCTGTTGCTGTTCTTGTTGGCTGCCTTTTGCAGTTTCTGTTTCTACCCTATTCATGTTCCTATTATTAATGAAACCAACTTTCAGTAGCTGTGGTCCTTGTTAACAGCAGCAGTGCAGCGCTAATTACTTCATGCACAAATGGCAAGGAAGGGAGTACTCTGTCAGTCAGGTCTGTCAGTCTCTGTGCCCACAGATCTTTATGTACATACAGTGAAAAACATAACCACTGCTTCCAGGATCAGTTGATTGCACAGGCTATCTCCTGCTTAAATCAAACCCTGCTTCTCAGTTGCAGTAACAACTAATCAAACTGTAGTTTGTTTTATTACAACACTTAACCCGCTTTGACAGACTAAACCATCTCTTATCGTTCAAGAAGAAGTAACTGCCTTGTAACTGCTTAACTGTCCAACAGCTTTCAAGGTTCATCCTTCCCGCTAAAATCACATCAAATAGACTCTTCATCCCCTCTACATATATATTATCATGGGCATGTATATCTCCTCCAAAAAGATAGAAAGCATTTAAAGGTCTAGAAAATAGTATTCAGGAATGAGTTCCAGCCTACCAAGTTTCAGAAAATTTATAGGGCTGCATTTCTGGCAGGTATATATTGCATCGCTAGCCGGACTCTGCTCTTCCTTGCAAACCCAATCGCAGAAACACATCGCAGAGCACAGCAGGCCTGGCATGCTCTCCTGGGGTTGGCACCTCCCATGATGCCTGCCCGTGGCTCAGCAACAAGGGCTGCCTCGCCAGGGTGCAGAGCTGAGAACAGGGTAGAGACATGCCCATTGCTACAGAGAAGGATGCGAGAAATGAGGCAGGCACTGCTGCCAGAAACTCTCATTTGTGCCAACAGGTTGTACTTGAGTAACAGTTTCAGACAGCCAGTGCTCTCACACGCTTCCGATTTGAACAGATGAATTCTATAAAAGGAGTACTGACAGCAGCAGTAACTTTTTTTAAACTAGGGTACTTAGAAATAAATGCATACTCTTCAAAAGCAGTGGCTCAGAGATCTTTCACATCATGTCTCACCTTATTCTGAGACATGAAAATGCAGTACCCAAAGAGGGACGTCAATGCAAACGTCTAACAGACTTTGGCAAAATAAAATCATTTTAACAAGAATACTTAGGTAGATAGACTTTCATTAGTCAGTCTTGACACCTGACTTAAATCAAGGAAAAGTGAGCCTTACAATGAACAAAGAGGACACAACTATTTTCAACATCTTCCTGTCACCATTTTTCTAGGAAGAGGGAACCAGGCTTTCTTTTTACCTGATAATCATGTTACTGATCAGTGTGATCCATGCAATATTGTCATAAGTACACAAGCGAATTACACAGCTACCCTAGGAAACAATCTTATTATATAAAACATCATTAGTTAAAGAAAAAGTTTGGATTTTTTTTTGTCCTGAATCTATACTGCATGCTAGGCTTAATATTTTATCAAGCAAGGTTTTTTTCTCCTATATGATTTCTGTAAGACAGACAAAAACTAATAAATCTAACACTGCAGAGATTATGTCTGTCGTGCTACCTCATATAATGGTATGAAATTTGAATTTTCATTTTGATATTGATAATTACTTCATAATTTTTAAGTGTAATATATTATATGTAGTGTAAATGTTTACTGTCTGTCAAAAGCACTGTGACTAGAATTCTAGCTGTCAACTGGTTAAGTTACAAGGAAGAAACTAAAATTTTACTTTCAGAAACATACTGCCATTGATCATGAGCAAAGGCTCTTTTGTGTTACTACAGAAAAAAAAAAATCTATCCTTTGATTATTATCTAAAGTCTTCCTGTATTTTCTTTATATTAGTGTTACATGTTTAACATCTTCCCTTTATTTTTGTAACTGATGTAGTGTCAGCTTGAGCTGTGTACAAAACAAAACCCAAGTTGTAAGGCGATCTTAAAACCATGTGTTAGGGTGACAAGGAAAAGGTGCCAACTGCTTTTGTGTTCTAGAGCACAGGTGGAGCATAAAAACTCATCATCTACTCTTTGATCTGGTCAAATTATAGCCTCATTAAAGTGGGAGTAAAAGAAATGGGTCTTTATGGGCCCATTTGATCTATTTAAACATTGATGTGATAAGTCTGTAGTGGTTTGGTTGTAGTTATGGGAGGGCTTAATTATAGGTTGATCCAGCAAAGCTACCTGTATTTAAAGAGTTGCACAATGCTTCCTTGTTTGCCCAAGACTACTTTCAGTCACCCATAATTATTTCAGCAGGTGAAGATAGTTTGCATTGAAAAATCTATGTTGCTGGGCATCAGGTGGAGACTGATTTTTTTCTTGACAGATTATTTACCTATTCAAAAGTTCTGATGTCTCTAGTTTTTTAAATAAAAGCTTGACTGTTTCCCAGGGATTACTTTATTGGCAGGTATATGTGTACTGATATTCCTGGGAAAAACATGGTCATGACTGTCACACTTGACCATATCGTGAGTCTGATTTGCACTTTGCAGATGCCTCATTAGTGTCTGTTGGCTCATATGCAAAGGGTGACCTTTCTGAAGTGTTTTTCATCTAAGAATCTTTGAGGTTGACCAAGGCTTTCCTTTCAGTTGTCACCATAGCCATGGGCCTCATAACTGAAATTACACAGGTGAGAATCGTTTGCCCAAATAGAGACCTTTATCTTCAGATTAAATTAATCATGTCCCAAAACTCCATTGTCTAAATCACAGCTAACTATAAATTCACTGCAGGATGATTACTTCATTTGTAGATGTGTACAATTTAGATGTTCATGCTAACTTATTTCCTTTTCCCTCACATACCCCGTACTGCCTCTCCTAGTGTGCAGACAGCCCACTCAGATGCAGATGGCACAGCAGCTGAACTGGAAGAGAAAGTAAATCGCAACAAAGATGTTTTCCATATGAAAAAAAAAAAAAAAAAAAAAAAAAACCTTTTGGGAGGTAAGAGATGACACCAGTATTTACCCAGAGACATGTCCTGGGGCCAGGGTTGAGAACAAAGAAAGCAAAGGGGAAGAGAGAACTAGGGTAAGAGAGGGATCTGGAATCCAGAGCAAGGAGGACAAGTCCTAAAGTAGTATGAGGAGGCTGGGCTCAGAGAACACAACAAATTGTTTTGGAAGTTGTTTGAACACAAACAATGTTGGTCTTCAGGCTCCTCCAAACCATATGAAGCTAATACTTTGAGGCTGCAGATTTCTTCAAGGTACTTGGTTATGGAAAGCATTGCATACAGGGTTTTCATTGTGCTCCAGCCAAAGCAAGACTCTAGATGTTTGAAAACTGTGAAAAAAAAAATGCATCACTTCTGTAGATCTCGTTGCTTAGGTTTGCTGAGCATCAGTATTAGCTGAGCAACTTTTATGTTGCAAATCTGATTTTTATACATAGCCCTTTTTTAATGTCACAGATTTATCTGAAGACATTACAGAGGTTTAAATTGATATTGTATTGTTCTACAGTACATATCCAAGTTGATATATACTGAAAGAATCAATGCATATTTGGGTGGAAATCAACAATACTTCATGGGAAAACATACACTGTCCGCTAAGAAAGATAAATCTACTGATGCTGTAAGGTCAAAACAAAAACCATGGCAAATGATGATAGATTTCATGGTAGTCTATTTTCAGTATAAATAACTCTAATAGACAAGTCCCTGCCCTTCTCATCTCAGGTACATTTCTGTTCTACTAACACAGCCCTTTTAATCTAAAAATCTTGCCTGAGATGCATTCAGAAGGCACTGAGTGGAATTAAAAGAGCAAGAACAGTGCCTTTCGTAATAGCCTTCTGATAAAGAAAGCTTTACCTCTTTGCCCTTCTCCTGGGAAAATACTTAAAACAAGGTAAAAAACAAGATCAATGGGAAACTTTGAATCCCATTTTCAATATGATGCTTAAGTATAGCCTCAACTTGAGGTTGACTGAGGTTAAGGTGACTCAACTCACTTTCAGGCCTTTTTTCTCTCCCACCAATTTCTTCCCAGCTCAGTTGCCCCAGCACTCAGCACTGTGGATCTAACAGCCCTCCATCTCATGGATATGGCCAGCACTCAAATACTGAGCTCAGCCCTCTGACACTTGCTGCTCAATGAGGCAGCATGAAGTACCAGGGCACATGGACCCTTTCCAAGCTGCCCATGAGCCCACACTCCTCCTCCTCTTACAGGCCACAGAGCATCAAATAAGAAAGGGCTGGAAAGAGTGGTACTCTTCGTATGAGCTATAGCTGAAACACATCAATTGCCTGAATATTGACAGCAGGTAAGTATTAAGGCAGGTTCTCTGCCCTGAAAGCTGAGGAGGAACCAGTCATGCTATCAAGAGAAGTATTTGGACAGGCTGACCCTGAGCCATGCAGAAGCACCAAGAGGAAGCAGTGAGTGACAGCAATGCAGACACCCTGCTGCAAGGGACAGACATACCCATCTGCCAGCCCAACCTGTTGTTCAGAGAAGTTTGCTGCTTGCCAACTGAGAGGTCATGGGTGAGGATTAAAGAGCAAACCAATACAGGTGACAAGGTAGTGAGTATCTTCTATGTATCCCCTGCCTGGCAAGAACAAGTGGGTGAGGCCTTCTATGGACAGCTAGAAGCAGCCACGCGTTTACGGGCCCTGGTCCTCACGAGGCACTTTAACCACCCTGATATGTGCTGGAGGAGCAACAGAGAAAGGCATAAGCAATCCAGGAGGTTCCTGGAGAGCATAGATGACAACTTCCCAAAAGAAGTGATAGAGGAGCAAGGGAGGTACTCTGCTGGACTTCATACTCACCAACAAGGAGGAGCTTACCAGGGATGTGAAGTTCAACTCATGGGTTGAGATTAAGACAGTTTACTAGGATAGCAAAGGGAAATTACAATAATAACAGAACATAAGGATACTAAAATATACAAAATGAACAATGTACGATTTCTCACCACTTGATGTCCCAATGACTGATACAGCCTGTCCCAAGCAGCAATCACAGAAATGAAACCAAGCAGCAAGCAAAGGAGCAAGAGGTAGCGAGAGAGATCAATACCCCCCACCCCGGCCAACCCCCACTTAAATACTGAGCATGATGTTTATGGCATGGAACGCTCTCTTTAGCCAGTTTGGGTCAATTATTCTGGCTATATCCCCCTCAGCTTCCTGCACCTGCACATTAGTGAGACCTGGAAAGCTGGACAGTATCCTTGGTCTCATTAGCAACAACTCATAACATCAATGTGTTTATCAACATACTTCACATACGAAATCCAAAACACATCGGCTACTGAGAGGAAAATTAACTCCATTCATGCTGAAACCAAAACAGGGGAGCTCAGGATGCTCAGTGGATGGAGCACAGCAAAAAGCAAAATCACAATGCTGGACTTCTGTCCTGGTTTTATTTAGTGAGGGGGGCCTAAGGTATCTTAGAAGTTGCTCCCCCTTGTCCAGTGGACTCTGCCAGACCCCCTGCTCGCCAGGGCCGAGCCAATTGGTAGCAGAATGTTCTGTGATAACGCCTCTGCGCTAACATATTTAAGGAGGGGAAAACAGAAAAAAAAAAAAAAAAGAGAAGATATGAAGAAGCTGAGCAGGGGCAGAGATGGGGAGCCATGAGCCTTGTGGGCCTTGCAGGCCTCACCCCCTGGCCTCCCACTGGGCAGCTGTCTGGCTCCGACTTGGCCCAGCCAGGCTGCAAGAAGTGGAGAGGAGATGAGATGGATGATGTGAAGAGATTCCGAGAGGCATTTGCCAGCCTGTTGTGAAGATTTTCTTGTGAGAGGAACAGCTGCAGATACCAAGGTCAGTGAAGAAGGAGGGGGAGGAGTAATGCTGCTCCTGGACAAGATTCCCCTGCAGCCTGTGGTGATGACCATGGTGGAGCAGGTTGTCCCCCTGCAGCCCATGGAGGTCCATGGAGGGGCAGAGATCAACCTGCAGCCCGTGGAAGACCCCACGCTGGGGCAGGCGGATGCCTGAAGGAGGCTGTGGCCCATGGAGGGCCCGCTGGGGCAGCCGTTCTGGAGAAACTGCACCCCATGGAAAAACGACCCACACCAGAGCAGTTTCACGAAGGACAGTAGCTGGTGGGAGGGACCCCACGATGGAGCAGGAGAGGAATGTGAGGAGTTCTTCCCCTGAGGAGGAAGAAGTGGCAAAAAAGCGACATGTGATGACCTGACCATAACCTTCACTCCCTCTTCCCCCCTGTGCTGCTCAGGATGGGGGAAGGAGGTAGAGGTCATGTTAAGCCTGGGAACAGGGAGGGGTGGAGGGACCTGGTTACACAGGACATGGAAAAGGCTGTAGTACTGAATGCCACCTTTGCCTCAGTCCTTCCTAGCAAAACTGTTCTTCAGGAAGCTCAGGTCCCAGAGATTAGAGGGAAAGGCTGGAGTGAGGAAGATGTACCCTTCATGGAAAATTATCAGGTCAGGAAATACTTAAGCAAACTAGACATATGTAAGTCCATGGGCTCTTATGGAATGCAGCCCAAGAGCTGAGGGAGTCGTCATTGCAAGGGCACTCTCAACAATCTTTAATCTATCATGGTGACTGGGAGAAGCACCCAAGAACTAGAGAAAAGCAAATATCTGCTGTCTTCAAGAATGGCAAGAAGGAGGACCCAGGGAACTACAGGCCAGTCAGCCTCACCTCAATCCCTGGGAAGGTGATGGATCAGCTAATCCTGAAAATCATACTTCAGGTACATGAACAAGAAAATAATCAGTAGTAGTCAAGCATGGCTTCACCAAGGGGAAGCCATGCTTGACCAACTTGATATGCTTTTGCAATGAAATAACTGGGCTGCTATGTGAGGAGTGAGGACATTGTCTACCAGGACTTCAGTAAGGCCTTTGACACTGTCTCCCATAAGATCCTCACAGACAAGTTGTTGATGTAGAGGCTGACCAAGTCCAAGAAGATGACCAAGTGAGGTGGATTGAAAACTGGCTGAAAGGACAGGCCCAGAAGGCAGTAATGAGCAATGCAAAGTCTGGTTGGAGGCCAGTAACTAGTGGTATACCTCAGGGGTCAATATTGGGTCCAGTCCTGTTTGACATCTTAATTAATGATGGGGCAGAGTGTACCCTCAGCAAGTCTGCTGGTGACAGAAAACCAGGATAAGTATCTGCGACGCCAGAGAGTTGTGCTGCCATCTAAAGGAACCAAAGCAGGCTGGAGAAATGGGCTGACAGGAATCTCATGAAGTTCAACAAGGAGGTGTGCAAAGTCCTGCACCTGGGGAAGAACAACCCTGTGCACCAATATATGTTGTGGGCCACTGGGATGAAAAGCAGCTTGGCAGAAAAGGACCTGGGAGTCCTGGTGGAAACCAGGTTGAACATGAGCCAGCAATGTGCCTTTGCCACAAAGGAAGCTAATGTCATTCTGAGCTGCATTAGGAGGAGTGTTGCCAGCAAGTCAAGGGGGGTGATCCTTCCCTAATACTCAGCAGCAGTGAGCCTATACATGGAGTACTGTGTCAAGTTCTGGGCTACTCAGTATAAGAGAGATGGACATAGTGGAGAGAGTCCAATGATGGGCTACAAAAATGATGAAAGGACTTTCCTTCTATGAGGAAAGGCTGAGGCACATGGGAATGTTTAGCCTGGAGAAGATTCAAGGGGGATCTTATTAATGTATATAAATATCTAAAGAGAGACTGCAAAAAGAACAGTTAGGCTCTTTTCAGTGGTGCCCACTGACAGGACCAGAGGCAGTGGGCACAGACTGAAACACAGGAGGCACCATCTGAAGACAGGAAACATGTTTTTACTGTCAAGGTGACTGAGCACTGATCAGGTTTCCCAGAGAGGTTGTAGAGTCTCCATCTTTGGAGATACTCAAATGCCACCTGGTCCTAGACAACCAGTTGCAGGTGATCCTGCTTGAGCAGGGAAGCTGGACCAGATGAACTCCAGAGGTCCCTTCCAACCTCAGCCATTCTGTGAATTTACCTCTTCCTTTGAAGATAGATAACCAAAACCAATATTCCACTGGTCCCCCTCAATCATACTATTAAAGGGATCATACAATCCCTATGATACTTATATCCTGCAGCTTTATTACTACCAAACATGTAAAAGTTTGGGTTATCTGCTGTCATTGGTTTTCCTTAGGGGCTTTTGAAAACAGGTACAGTGTAGTTTTTGCAATTTTTAAGTGAGATGAGAGAGTAATGGTTTGTACTTTAAAGATCTTTAATTCATCAGGTGTTCTGTGATCATTTTAGAAACACTAAGGAAGCCGCACAGACAAGTGGCCAGTTTGTGCTGTAAAGCTCCAGCTAGAACTCACCCTGGCTCATGCTGCAAGGCTAAGTACTGCTAGCATTACAGCAGTATAACATCCCAAAAACACTTCAATGAAAATTTAAAAATACAATCCCCTTCAGAAACAGGCATGCTCATCTTCATATTCTTCATAGTCTTCATAAACTAGAAATGAACGGGTTTTGTAGAAGTTCCTTTTATTTTGAAAAAAATTTATTACTCACTGTTGTACAAAATATACCTAAAATATGATGTTAAGATAATGTTGACACAACTAGATAGTCTGAAAATTACCTAGTTGAGAATAAATCTTCACAATTTTTAAGGTGATTCAAGACAGTAACAACAAGTGAATTATACATTTTGAAATATTTCATTTTCAAGCTTTACACAAATGTTATTTGGTACTCAGTATTTGTAAACTGTAATGCTTTATATAAAGTTTTCATTCACATGATTAGAAAAACCAATGAAAATAATTTTTACAGCTCATTTTTTAAAGCATCTCCATTACTTTTCTACTCTCAGTTTTACAGAAACAGCTGGTTCAGTTCAGAACTTTATTTCTTAAGACACAAGTTGAAGTGATTCCAAATCTATGCTTTAAGAATGGACAAAAAATGCTATCTTCAACATATGCAAGTAACTAATTATCTACGTTTGTTGAAATGTAAAAGAAAAAAAAAATTTTTTAAGGTAAATTAGACTAGAAAACATTACTTTGATTTCAGTAAGTTATTATTTTAACTCCAGAGTGGAAAGTTAGTAACCATCTACTTAAAATAGCCAATGTCAATTCAATTAAAACTCATCCAAATTTGGTCTATTCTTTTAGAACAGTACTACTATTGTATTTCATGAAGAATGAAACCATATTTCCAGAGGTTTCTCTACACCACCTCCCAAGCAGTTTTCAAAAGAGTGCATTCTGTTATTTATCCTAGGTCCTTCTTAACGATAGGATTTTTATATAATTTAAAAAAAATAAACAACACCAACATTAAAAGGGGGGACAGAAGACATTACCTTAAAAAGTCTATAGGAAATAACTGAAAATGAAGATGCAAGACACAAAGAAGCAAGGAAACCACTAGGGGACAGATCTTCACCTAGCATCAAGTCAGCACAGCTCCACTTGCATCAGCAGAGCTATGCTGAATTACATCAGCCAGAGATCTGCTTATCCGTGTACACCAAAACTCATTTATGTTAGCAATAAAGAAGAGTAGTGTTCAGAAGAGTGGTGTTAGCATGTGTTTTTAAAAAAAAGTAAATTTATAACACCTTGATTCTCATCTAGTGTTTTGCTGCTGGTGACGGTCACTTGTACCACCAGCAGTGTATGGATGTTCAGGATGAATTCATCACCACTTTCACATAACAGACTAAAATACATACAATAATGGCCTATGAAGTTATTAACCACAGCTAGTTCTTATCAGAAATATTCTGAAGCCCATTTACAGCGTGAAACAGAAGGTTTTGAAAGTACTGTTTTATAACTGTGGTAAGGTTTTATACTGTTAAGGGTTTTCACTGACCATGATCTGCATGGAATGAACTGCAACCACTGGAAGTCAGCAGCAGCTGTGCACTGAAATTTAGAGCAGCGAGACTCTTTGTTGTTACTAGTAATTCCTTTTTACAGGTGATTAGCTATAGTAAATTTTTAAAAAGATATCTCCCTAAGGCATATGTTTACAGAACAAATCCTAAAAGCAGAATTATAGCAACAGAAATAAGTAATTGCACAGGTTTCTCTTTCTCACAGGCAGGAAGACGTTCTTTTAAGGCACAAGAGAATTCCCAGAGCACAGAGGACAGATTATTTAACCAGGAGTGCAAATATTAAAAACATAAAACCTGGGAAGCAGAGGCTGAATTCCAGAAATAGTTATGGCAGTATTCGGGTCTCACTACTGTCATCTGCCAAAGGTATTTCAGACCTTTGTATATATATATGTATATAACGTATATGTATGCTTAATCTAGTAAAATAAGAAATGGGATTCAGATGATTTTTGCCAGAGATCTGTGTAAATGCTTACCTCTACAACCACCACATAACGCCCTCAAAACAGTTTATCCCAGTGTAATTTTTCATCTCAAATAAAGCTATCTTTAAATCACATTATTAATGCACTGTATGCCAAATCCATTTGCGTTGTATCTTCTGTCCAGTTCTACTTACAGAACGAAACAGTTCAATGAAGTCTGCAACAAGGGAAGCAAAAAAAAGTAGTGGTGGGTACACTGGACAAAATACTTGGCAATGTTTGCCACTTCTGCAATGATGCTATGTTAAAACTCACTTACGTCAAGCAAACATGAGATCTCTGTCTTGCATTCATTTGAAGTACCATAGTTACCCTTATTTCCTGATTTTTTTTTTTTAATCTTTTATTTCCTTAAAAGAAAAATATATACTCGCATACAATGCTGATACCCTATGTGGTGATGCCATAAATCCCTTAGGATAGCAAGTCTGATGGGTGGTAACCCATTAGGAGAAAAATATATTCTTGAATATTATTTTACATATATACAATATATATATATAATTTTCAATCAAAATATAAATTTTCTAATGTATTCATCAGTATTTTAATGTGAAAATGAAAAAGTGTTTTGTATCTCAGTTTGTATAAGTTAAAAATTAACAAGGTATTTGTTATCCACCAGTAATGTTTTTTCCTACAGAATTAAAAGAAAACAAAGAAAGAGTGAGTTAAAAAGCTTTCCTTCTCCAAAGCCAAATACAATAAAATTTTGAAGCTGAATAATTAATTAAAAGAACAACACCAAGTTTTGCATTTTAAGTAATAATAAAGAACAGGAAATATAATCTAAGTAGAAACTATTATTACTATATTAACATAGTCTAAAGAAAAAAATATTTTTACTCTCTTATTTTTGATGGAATGTGTCTAGTAGAGATAAAAAAATTGTTGTAAATTTAAAGTAAGAGTTACTTAAACTCTCAGTAGTCTATATTAATTTTGATAAACCTCTCCCTCTCTCAACTCCAAAATACCTAATATCACAAAAGTATGACAGCCACTTATTTACAGTTTTTTCAGCACTGTGAAAGGCACATTTATCTTTTTATGCATGTTTCTGCTAATGTCCTAAACTTGGGTTCCAGCTGATCTAAGAAGTCAAGTGCCTCTTCTTCATGCTGATCACTGCAGCAGCCTACAGAGCCAGCCAAGGATCCTTTTCCTTCATAGTTATATGAAAGGAGATAATCTTCAGAATGCTTCTGTTCTTCATCCTGTCTGCATAGGTGCACCTTCTGCATAGGAAGAGAACACACCTTATTATTTTCTTAAATTGTTATCCTAAACATATTGCATAAAAATAATTTCTTTTGATTTACCTTTCATTGATTAATTTTTAATCAGAGTGTGTCCTCTAATGGATTCCTATATACAAAAAATGCACATGATTGGTCTATATCATTAAGACTACAAAATATAAGTATTTAATAAAGAAATCATTTCTATTAGTCATGTATGTAACAATAAAAGAGGAAGAACCTGTTTAAATAACCTGTCAAGCAACTAAAATCCACTCGAAATTAAAAGACTGATTTACACATAACTAGTTAGGCAAGCAGTGAGAGTTTTTGATCTCCAAAGCACGGAGTAATTACATTTCTAATGCTGTACATTCATTCCTGCACCATTGCTAAGATAAGTTTCAGGTTTAAATTAGTACAAAGCAAGTAGTTAGAATAAAAGCAGACATTGTCAGAAAAACTCAAAAAAGCTTGAGTAAAGTAATTATTCTAAATGAGTAAATATTCTAAATGAAAAACATCATACTGCCTATAGTTTAAGGAAAAGAAAGTCTTTTACACTTATGCTTAAAACATGTAAAGGATGACTTTTCAAAAGGCCAATATTCCAAAGGGAAGGCAGGGGAGCAAAGGAGAGGAAAACAAAACAAAACCAAAAATAGCAAGCCACCTTTCTACCACAAATACAAGTCTTCCTTGAAAAGTCTGCATATATTGATCATAACCTACACTCCAAAAAAAGTTTCAGAATACTTACTTCACCTAAACGAGGATGTGTGAAATTATGCCATTCTGAGTAGGAGTATCTACACGTATCCATCATAGCCTGTCCTCCTCCTTCTTTGACTGATCCCAGAGTCTGATGTCCACCTCCCTTGACCGATTCCAAGGTGTGCCCTCTTCCTTTTACCACTTCAAATGTTTGTTGATCTCCTGTTTTTATTCCATATCCTCCTTGATCACATGTATTTTGTAGAGGAATTATATTGTGATCCTAAAAAAGACGCAGCAGTCGGAATATGTTTACTTTTCTTTTAACCTTTTTTTTTTTAATTCAAAAGATGAAACAGCATTTGGGAACTGTCAATACTGAAAACTGAAAAGTCTCCAGCTATGCGCAGTGATGTTTTGAATAAAAAGCTATCCTTAGTACTTAGTATATAAAGATCAATAAGTGGTCTTTGGAAAGGATATTATGACAAGGGGAAGAAAAAAAATCTGCATTTAAGTATGTTATGAGATCCAAAAACTGAATCTTTATCCCAATAAAAATGGTACTATAATCCATATGCTACATTCTTAAATTATTATGTGAAAATAACATTTGGTTTTCAAAGTCAACAACCTGTAATCCATTAAGCCAGATATACAGTCATATGCATAAGTTTCATTCTGTTTCTTCACACATTAAGTGTGTATACTGAATGAAATAAGGAAAAACCAGTATGGGATCACAAATTGAAAACTACATTATCAGTTTATAATGGCACTACATTATGCTTCATAGGCAATGAGAAATTTGACACTTGTCATCATTAGGATTTCTTGGTTTTCAAGTTAAAGTAAACTCAATGGTTTTTAAAGTAATCTCCTTTTCTTGAGGAGGGCAAAATCATGGGGTGAGGGACAGAGGAGAAGGAGACAAGTATGAAGAGCTAAGTCCTTGTGTAAGAACACAATGCTGGGTTGGACTATGTTTCAGAAATTGCACCTGTGATCTACAACGACTATCTGCTAAATTTAAAAATCCTTCTCCAAGGAAGAGCAATAATGTTTTGACATAAACACACATTCAACATAGCCAAAATAATAAATTTCCCTCTAATCTCAGCATTGAAAATGACTGAAGTTATTAAAAAGTTCACCTGAAAATTCCAACCATAGAATCATATAATGGTTTAGGTTGAAAGTGACCTTTAAGGTCATCTAGTGCAACCCCTCTGCAAAAGGTAGGGACATATCCCACTAAATCAGGTTGCTCAGAGCCCAGTCCAACCCAGCCTTGAATGTCTCCAGGGATGGGGCATCAACCACCTCTCTGGGCAACCTGTGCCAGTGTTTCACCACCCTCATCATTAAAAATTTCTTCCTTATGTCTAGTCTAAATCTACCCTTTTTTAGTTTAAAACCATTACTCCTTGTCCTATCACAACAGGCCCTGCTAAAAAGTTTGTCCTCATCTTTCTTATAGGCCCCCTTTAAGTACTGAAAGGCCGTAATAACGTCTCCCCGGAGCCTCCTCTTCTCCAGACTGAACAACCCCAACTCTCTCAGCCTTTCTTCACAGGAGAGGTGCTCCAGCCCTCTGATCATTTTTGTGGCCCTCCTCTGGACCTGCTCCAACTGATCCATGTCTTTCTTGTACTGGTGGATGCAGTACTCCAGGTGGGGTCTCACCAGAGCAGAGCAGAGGGGCAGAATCCCCTCCCTTGACCTGTTGTCCACCCTTTTTGTTTTTGATGCAGCCCAGGATACAGTTGGCTTTCTGGGCTGCAAGCGCACATTGATGGCTCATGTTCAGCTTTTCATCGACCAGTACCCCCAAGTCTCAGCAGGGCTGCACTCAATTAATCTCTCAGGCTGTAACCAAACAGTTAAAGTCTGGAAGAACTATAAGAAGCCAGGCTAGCAACCACAGGATATGTTTAAATATGTATGGTACTACCAACTCTGCCTAAGTAAGAATTTTCAAATTCTTGTTAAATAGCAAAGCATATCTAATGATCCCTGTGCTTATTGCTTATTTCCTTTACTAAATCACTTACTTGCACATGGTCCTGATTTCAAACTGAAATGCTATGGATATCTTAATTACATGTTTCTACATTAAAGTAAATAGACAACTTACCATCACTTCTTCTCCTGGAGCTTCTGTATTTGAAATTATTAAGTTGTGATTGGCACAATCATCAGTCACATGCCTGTGCATTACTCCAGAGCCACAGCAGCCACAAATGGTGATCAGGATTACTATGGAAAAGAAGTAAGTGAGGAAGAGACTATGACCTTTACCTCATAATGGTATCTACTTCTGTTTGTTAATGAATTTTGTTGTATTAGCCTTTTAAAATACCTAACAACAAGTATGGTTTAAAAAAAATCATTTATTTCCAATAATGCCCATACTCAAAATTGTACACATATACATTTTTTCAAACAACGTATGGAATTTTCACTACACTGTTGAACTATTTCATTCTTCTAAAATACACCTTGGTTTCCCTGAAAAAAATGCAAGCATGTCCTATGAAAACAGTGACTGAAAAATTTCACAGTAATTAAAAAAAAAATATGGTGAAAAATCCTGTCTTATGCCTACAACAAGGTTGTATGCATACACAGATGTCAAATTATGTCATAGGGAACTAATATGCAAGCTAAAGGTCCCAATACCAGAAACTTCTGCTTCACATAAAAGGTTACCAGAACCCTGGAGGACTCCAAGCATTATGTTAAAAAACAGTTTTATTTAATTCCTAATATTTAGCTTATTCCTCTTGTAATACTACTCAGTGTTGTCATGGAGACTCGGACAGAAATGACTTTGTATAAAAGAATCACGAGCAACTAATGCCTCTCCTAAACAAAGAACTAAACATTTAATTCAGAAAACCACTCTTTCCTTTTCTTTTCAAGTTGATAGCTTAAAAATAAGGAAGCCCAGGAGAAATAGAGCAGTTCTGCCTAACTGCCCACTGAGGAATCTGATCTCTGAACACACAAACTTCTGCAGAAATTGGCCAAGAGGCACTTTCAAGCTCATTTAGCTTCTGCAGCTATCAGGAAGATCTGCATCAGTGGTTCTGGTGTGTTGCCTCATGATGCTGACAGATGGGAAGAAGACATCCATGACAGCACTGAGTAGAGGATACACAGGGTAAATCCTAGCTACAATAAAATAATGAGTCTATCTGGGAGGAATGCATTCAAGGGCTAGTGACCAAAAGCCAGGTGATGTTTCACACAAATTCCCTACTAAGCATCCCTGTATCTGACAGTTCCACCACCGGGCTATATCACTAATTTGGGTACCTGCCCTGTTTAGATAAAACATGGATCTATCCATTTTAGATAAAACATGGATCTATCCATTTTACAATAAGGATGGTGGAAGACTGGAACAGGTTGCCCAGAGAAGTGGTAGATGCCCCATCCCTGGAAACATTCAAGGCCAGGTTGGACGGGGCTCTGAGCAACCTGATCTGGTTGGAGATGTCCCTGCTCCTTGCAGGGGGGTTGGACTAGATGACCTTTAAAGGTCCCTTCCAACCCAAACCATTCTATGATTCTACGATAACCTCCAAAACATGTGCAGGTCCCAGTGTTCTGTCTAAGAACAGCCAGCTGGGACTGAACAGGGACCAGACAGGTTGACCAGGACCAGAAAAAAATAGAAAAGAAAAAAAAAAAGAAAGGAAAAAAAATCCCAAACTCTGAAGTATTTGTTACTGTAGCATATACTCTGGTGATTTTTAAAGATGTTATTAGTCAGACTATGTCTGATTCTGGTAAAAAAAAAATGACCTGGCTTTGCTATTACATCTCTGTCACCATGTCACTGGTTAAGAGCAGCATTAACCTGCTAAGAATCCATTAGTCTTTGGGCAACTCCAGTAACACAACATGTATTCAACAGTTTGGTCTGTTGTGGAAGTATCCAATCTGTCCTTCAACACTACGCTGGCTCTTGTAAAATTCCTTGTGAAATCTAATGTCTCAGATACTCCTTGTTTCAATCCATGACACAAGAAAGGTCACAAAAAACTCTAGGAAACTGATTCCAGCATTGCTACAAACAGAAATATGCATCCCAAAACCAGCACTAAACTGACAAACAAACTTCGCTATACTCCCCTCAAGACAAGATCTGATAAGCACTATAAATCACATCTTCTTTCAGTTCAAGTGCTGA
This sequence comes from Tetrax tetrax, assembly GCA_009806455.1. NCBI lineage: Eukaryota > Metazoa > Chordata > Aves > Otidiformes > Otididae > Tetrax > Tetrax tetrax. The sequence continues at coordinate 37,273 of WHYT01015573.1, read as the reverse complement.
ATGCAGTTTTTTTGCCCTTGCTAATGGGAAGACAGAGAACATCTTACATAAAATGTAAAAAGAATAACCAGAAATCCCCACACAGTAACTACAGGACAAGATGAGAGCAAGAAGTCTATGATACCAATACAAATAGAGAAGGTACATTAAGCTAGTGATGAAGGCTGTACAACTAACTGCTTAAATAAAAAAAAAAGGAAATGTTTGAATCAAGTTTGAAACAGATTATCTCAGCTGATTTTAAAATTAACTGTTTTGCACTTCATGTTAGAAAAAAACAAGTGTACTTACGCAGCAATAATAGTGATCCTAAGATCATTGCAAGGATGGCCCACAGGCCAACAGTAACAGTTCCGTCAGAAAGCTGACGGGCCTTTCCATCGCATTCAGTTGGAGTAACGCAATCACAGAAGTTAACTCTTATGCGGTTCTCTCCTACCTTTCCTCCTTTATCAGTCACACTTACAGGAATATCGTATGTTCCAAATGGAATATCACCCTTTGGTGAAAGATACACAGAATTATCTGTAAAAAAAAGACAAAACCATATCTAGTGTTAACAACTTATACTTTCAGCACCTTTAAAATGCTAGAATTGAAAAAGAAAACCTTATACAGCCTTCTGACCACATATGATTTGAAACTCTGAAGTTGATTCAGTTCATGACAGTAAATTTAGGTTTAGCAGTAAAGACTATCAACTGAACTGACATTTATTAAAAGGACTTCTGGTAGTGTGATTAGAATAATTAATCGTAAACTTAATTTATACGATTTTCACTCTTTAGCTCTATTGCTACACTCAGTGGGAATAACCATATCCAGTGGGAAGTACAATCCACTTAGTCTTCTGCCTTGCTTAGTGGCAATGATTAGTGACCATGTTTTTTAAAGGGCAAAAGAAATAATTTGGAAAACATATGTACAAGATAGACACTGATGTATATAATGGTTGCTTTATGATGAGGTATATGAAACCACATGTACTGTCTAAAATGTTTTTTCAATTTGTCACATGTAAACGTTGATATTCTGGATGTCTTTGCTCTCAGACTTTGCTGTCTTTTGCTGTTCATTAGTGAATTTCTGATGGAACACTTCAGAATCAGATCCTTTTCAGGCTAATTCATCACAACATAGTAGCCAATGTATGTGCTGCTCTCGCTGCCAGCATCTGGCACCCACCAGGAAACCACCATTAGCTATAATTTTTTATATTAGCAAATTTTAGGAAACAGTAATTCCTCTGGTAATAAACTGTTTATCTACTTCTATCAAATTTATAAAAAATTAACATAAATATATTAAGGGAGATACTAAATGTTTTATTCACTCAGACCAGCTTTACCAAAAATGTGCTGACTGACCACAGTACTAAGAAAAAAAAACTGCCAGGGTTTTTTTTAGTCAGCTTCTAATCAATTTTAGGTAACATTTCAGTTTTTCAGTTCTCCACCACAACAGCAGCCTAATAAGAGTTGTATTTTTCTTTGGAGTACTAGCCATTTCATTCTGAAACTCCTTATGAATTATGAATGCATACTTCCTTTTCCAGAGATGTTGACGCAATGTATTACATCAGTTTTTGTTCTTCCACCTCATCTTTTTACATCATAATTTCAGACAGCAGCTCACTGCTGACCCAAAGATGCTGGGGACAGATTTTTTTCTGTGCTTTACGAGGCAGAATATAATGTGTTTCTCCTTGCCTTTGTGATGGCAACAGTGCCACCTTCTTAACTTCTGCAAAATGTTTCAAACCCGGGACAGTTAAGATAAAGAATAATTTAGCTGTTCCCCTTTATTTCTGGCACAATCTTGATCTCCTGTACAGCAAATGAAACTGAGGAACTGCTGGAATCAGGCTACCTTGTTAGTCCAACTGACAACAACAATTCCCAACATACATTCATCCAATCTATTATTACAGTCCACCCAAGGCAGAGGTAGCAAAGCCTCCTCTGGCAACCTACAGCTAAGTGAGGAGGAAACCTTCACATACCGTTATGTCGAGTTATCTTCCATGAGGAAGCCAAGTTACGGTCAGTTATGCGATATACAAAGGGTGCGCTGTAAGGAGACTCATCATCATCCTGGGCGGTAAGGCAGATCGGTTTTCTGTCTCTGCACATTATATAGTCAGTTTTAAGGATTCGTGGGTAATTCTTGTTCCCAGGTTGGATGAAAACCTGAATTGTTCCAGTGCCTGTTTTGCCATCTATGACATAAAAATAACTACTTTTAGCGCTTACTTCTAACATTCACATATTTATTTCTAGTCCAAACTTTCACAATGAAATACCATCAACTGTAATATCCAAGTTTAGAAGTAAGGTGGAAAGCAGCTGATAATTTAGCCAGAAAGAGAGAAGGACTTCTCACAGCTCTCTCTTGGCTGTTTCTCTTTGCTTGGCTGGTTGTAAAACAGACCAACAGCTCCCAAAGCTCCATATTTTGCACGTGCAGACAATGTATTCTGTTGAGTGAGTGCGTCTGTGTGAGGACAGATACTGTTCCAACAGGAGGAGGAGAGGAGAAAGAGCCCATAAATCAGGGGTAAAGGATGCTAAGCGAAACTGAGAGTCAAAAGCAGAAACTGAAGGTGTCCAGTCTTTTTACTTCTGGAAGGAGAAAATAAATTACACTTTCCCTACCCTCATTTCCCCTGGGACCACAAACACTTTCAGCAAAAGGAGGCTTCTTTCTGTTCACTTCCCTCTGAGTCATCTCGCAGTAGCAGGATTCAGCAGCGACACATATTATGTCACCAAAGCCCCCGTGCAAGAAGTGAATGAGCTCTCCCTCCTAATTATGTTTTTTTCCAATACAGGAATAATGAGTGCTTGTATATGCATTTCAGTGAAATTACATCGACTCTACTTTTTAAAACTTTCTCTAGAGACACCTGATTGCAAATGCATATATCATGTTTACATGCAACAGAAGTTCTAAACAACGTAAATTCATATTATTTACATTTAATTTTAATATGGAAGCTTTGGACAGAGTTAGAATGTTTAGCTATAAAGCAGCTCCCAAATGTCTGCTCTTTAGTCCCACTGATGTTTAAGCACATAAGGGCTCAAACTAAATCTTGCTATGGATTTATAAAGGCAGCTCATTTTTCCTTTTTAATGGAAGATACACATTTTAGAATTAAAAGTGTGGCCTACAGACTAAGATTTTTCTTTGATAATCCATTGCTACATTTAGCATTTGGGTAGTGAAAGATGTATTTAATCTTCTTGGCTAGATGATGTTGAGGCAGAACTATGTCTTTTCCTACAAGAAATGCATCTACCCAAATTAATCGGAAAGAATAGATGATCACTTACATTAACCAGAACAGAACCAAAACCTGTTTTAGAATGAGAATCTGAGTGTACAACCCTTCCTTTACAACCAAAGTAATTTGAAAGAGCTCATAACCCAAGCAATACATAGTGTCACACTGTTACAGAACCTAGATGACTGAGAATAAGACAGCAATAATATACAGTAATGAATGCAGATATACTTAGAGGTCCTTTTAAACTAAGAATTTCCAAAAGCAAAACACCAAGACGTCAAACAGAGGAGCAAACAGTAAGAGTTGCAAGGTCAACAACTTTTTTTCAAAGTTGTTCTCTACTTCAAAGTTCTTTCTACTTTCTCTGTTGTCAATTTGGGGCTGACAGGTGCTATCACTTTAAAAAAAAAGTCAAGAAATAAAAGGAATACAATCCACAGGACAATTGGTCAATTTAAACTTTAAAGATTTTAAATAGGAGCAGATAACTTTTGAAAACATGGAGAATTTGCCCCAATTTCTGAAACACTTTCCCTTACGTATAATATTCCCTAAGCATTTGATAGAGCTATCTCAAAGACAAGACAATGCAGTAGGCAGACCTCTGGTCTGAACCAGTATAAGTGTCCCCACACTAAATTTGAACATAATTGTCTGTTATAGACCACAAAGAATACTGACAACATTTTATACTCACTTCTGTCTATTGCGAGGACTGTGATATTGCATTGACCTCGTCTCATTTCTCCTATATCTCGGTCCAAGACTTTAACGGTTCTGACTTCACCCGACTTTTCATCTATGTTGATCCAATTACATTGGCCAGGTGGTATCCGGTAGCTGTCAAGAATGATTTTTTTCTTTAGTTAAAGATCTCAAATGTACATAAATATGTATGTGTACATACACACGCGTACATATATAGATAAATGTATTCATACACACATGCACATATATAAAGTATCAACAACTATTTCCCCCTTCCCGTATCCTGTCCACGCTGTACTCCAAATAAACTAGTAGATAGCATTGTTTCATACCATATGCCTTCACTATTTCCAGTTTCTGGATCTTCTGCTAAGTATCTCCCAATTTTCGTCCCAATATCCTCGCATTCTTTAACGTCTAGGCGTAAGCGACAGGGTTGGAACACCGGCCCCTCATCCACATCCATGACATGCACTGTAACAGAGCTGGTGCTCTGGGAAAGTTGTTGTGAATGCGGTGCTAGCATGTAGGGTGCCTCGTTGTTAACTGCAATCACGAGGGTCCTTTGCTTGGCACTTTCATAGTCCAGTCCCTGTAACAGAGGTGGGGTGTTTGGTTTTTTCCTTCAAACCAATAAAAATCCTTCTGGAACATCCAGCTTGAGACACAGTAAAAGGACATGATTTTTGAAATGTTAAGTTCTAAGTTAGTCAAAGACGAACTACCCCTAATAAGGGGAGCAGCACTGCTACAGAATTTTAGATGAATACTCTGATAGTCAAATACCAATAGAATTGAGATAAGAATTAAATTACGTGGGGGGGTTTCTCCTCCCATATCTAGTTGGCCATTATTTTAGGTTACATATATTTCCTTTCCAGAAGAAGTCAATCACACTTCTTTCTAGGACCTACATTTATTTCCTAGTCAGATTTCACCCATTGCAAATACATCTGAACTTGTAGGGTTGACGAGTAAGTATCTACCATTTATTCTTCAGACATCTTCTCCAAGGTCACCATATGCCTTTAATTAAGCTATTTATATCCTAAAGTCATAATACTCTCTAGTCACTACAGGGTTACACTAAATAGAAGAAATTTCAACTGGGTTCGTATACCAGGGACATAGCTTTAGAAAAAGCTCTAATGATTACCACAACAAAAACCATAATAAATAAAAAACTCAAATTTAACTGGCACTTCTACCTCTATGATTTACATCTTAAAATTTTAATATTAATATTTTCTGTTGCTTTGAAGTTACCTGTTATCACAGTTTTAACAGATAACGAAAAAGACATGAAGAGGCAAAGGGACAGGCTGGAGTACAGTGTTCTTTTACCTCACATTTGTAAAGTACTGAGTATAACAAGTAACTAAGCTAACACATAGTCTTATGCATATGTGGACTCCCTCACACCCCAGAAAAACAAACCTAAAGTCACTAATCTACAGAATAAAACCTGGGGAGTTTTATGCTGAATTAGTAAATTTAATCAACTCCCAGACAGAACAAGACTAGAGGAGCTGCTCATCCCTCCCCTCCTTTGCCACACTCCCATTTCTGTTAAAAACCCAGCCATGAGGCATTCCTCAGTTACATCCCTAAGACTAAAACAATTCCAACTCTGGAAGCAGGCAAAAGCATTAAGCTTTTCTGGAATTATAAAGCAAAGGGAATTCCATTCCCTTTGCACACACAAGACTGAAGAGTAGTCTGGAAGACTGGAATTTTTTTTTATTAATTAGTCTGGAATTTTGTAGATTATGTACCACACACGAGCCCCACTGGCAGTGCATTATGCAATCTGCTCTAGAAGAGAGTTCAGGTCAGGAAGAAAGTGTGATTTGCCTGATAGTTACAGATATTCCTTAAATAAAAATTAGTTCTAGATTATTGGTTTTAAAAGCAGCACCCGAAGACAGACACATTTTCCTCTAGTAGTTTCATTGTTACTTACCTTAACAACACACAGTATTCCTTCATTTGTGTTTTTGTCTGTTGTAATTTCGAAGGATTGATCATCATTTCCTCTTATAATTTCATACACTGCTCCTGAGCCAGGTGAACCGAGTTCATCAAGATCAACAATAGAGACCCTCAGTATTTCTACATTCACTCTGTTTTCCTCCACTCGTGTTTCATACTTGGAGTATCCAAAAAAAAAAATTAAATCAGAGAATATGATTCCACAATGTGGAAAAACATTGCATTCAAATAAGACCACTTAAATCCAAGAGGTCAATTTACCAACCTGCTGTTAACAGTTTATTTTGTTTTCATATATTAGCATATTTCTCCCATTCCTCCCTTACATCCTAAGTGAAACTGCCAGCACAGTTGAAATCTCAGCTCCTTTGTACACTCAAATTATCACTGACATAATTAAGTCTGGAATTCTCCTTCCAGGAAAGGTAAATTAACACAGTTCCCCTCAGTTACATCAGCTATAGATGCTAATTTAAGTACAATTTAAGTACAACATGATCAAGCTGAGCATTAGAAAAGGCATTGTGGTAAATTAGAAATATATATAAACAAACCACAGGAACTTGAAGCAAAGTCAAAAAGGCTGAAATACATCTCTACTTGGATGGCAAAGAATTAAAGGATTTTTCTTATTTTTTTAAAGAGCTGCGTTATTCTGTACAAGCTCAAGAAGCACACATAAGAGTGATTCTGAATTAATATTACTGATTATATTCTACAGTAGTGAGTGGAAAGGATAAGGTACGTGTATTCCTCAAGGATTATGAATTATGTTTCACAAATTTGGTATTACAAAATCTCCCGTGGTAGTTGAGATCTATACATCATTATTGAGACATACTCTATATCCTGAAGAATTCAGATGGCTGCAATAAGCAAAGACTTAAGGCTGAGTTATAGCTATGGGTGAATAAGAATTGGTTTAAATAATACTTCTGTAGAAGAAAAGAAAAGAAAGTTGAAAAAGCATAGAAAGTCTCAGTGAAAATTCTTACATCTACTTCACTGACACTAACATTTTCATTTGCAACAGAGAAGTAGCCAAAAGCTTGTCAAATGGCAACAATATCATGACAATGCTTAGGAGTGAATCTCTCCCCTCCCTGAAAATGGTTAAATTATGGGATTTCTAAGACTACGCATTGCAGCAGAAGTGAATGAGTGAGTCATGTCACCCTTCTCTGAATGGACATAAGGCAAATGACTCAAAACAACTAATACACCAAGAGGTCTAATAACAAAATAGCACAACGACCAAGAGGGCATTCTCAACTGTCTACATTGGCATTAACTGTCTCAGGGCACAAGGCTTCACATTTGACAGGCTGCCCATCACAAAATTAGAAAGAGGATAAAAATAGTCTTTTTTTTACCTTACCTTACCTTACCTTTTTTTATAGAAATTTTGTTTATGCAGACTTACTTGCATTTGTTTAAAGGATGGTGCGTTGTCATTTGTATCTTCGATTTTAATGACAGCTGTTCCTGTAGTGCACAAACCAAAAGGCTGACCTGCCATATCTCTCACTTCAACTAACAACGTGTAACTGGGTACCAGCTGAAAAGATTAATAAAAGCATACAGAAGTTTGACATACTCATTTTTTAATAATATAATTACACAGAAGAGTAGAACTAAATATTTTACTCCCATTCCCCAACTCTGTTCTAAATTCAGTGCTCCACTACAAAATGAGGCAATTAGCTTTGGGTTTCCTCCCTATAGTTCCAAAAGGAAAACAAGTGAAATATTTTTCAGTGGCTAAGCAACACTGAGTTCAGCATCTGTTAGAAACATTTATGTTATATCATGTATCAAATAAAGCTTCCTACAACCATCAGCTTTATTTTCCAACACCTGAAGATGCAAATGATATGCTTTCATCTCCTATCTGTGTTTCCCCTTTAGAGTGGCATAGTATTCCCTCGGGTTTCCAAGCAGTGGAGCGTTTCAGTGCATGTCTCTTATTGCAGTGAGGATGTCCAGAAATGATGCTGCAATCAGCCTTCATTTGGGCTATACATGACAAGGCAATGCCTGCCAGCTGGCATAGGGATGCAGTCGGTGCCCTTATCAGTTCCAAGGGGATCACTGATAAGCAGCCCACTTAAATCCCTGACTTGAGTCACAACAGCAGAAGGCCTTTTTCAGCCTTAATAATTCCTGAACAACCCAGGGAAGGGTGACCGAGGATGGGACTGGGCACAAAAAAAGAATTTGTAAATCACGACAGTAACTCCAGTTCTGAATGCCTGGAAGTAGCATTAGGTTTCTCAGGCAGAGGAAAGAAATGTCCTGTTCCATTTCATAAGTTTATCTTTAAAAGATAGGCAGTGGACTCATTTTTCAAGCCTTCTTTCCCTCAGTAGTCACTGTGATTGTTTTCTCAGTAGCCATCCTGACTCTCACAGTTGCTGCATTTTTCTCTTGCTAAAGAAGTTGAGCAGTGTACCTGGAAGCGCACAATTTTGCAACACACTGCTAAGGCAGATTTTCAGCCACGAAGTGACACAAGTGTGCCAGAATATGACTTTTTTATCCTCAAAAAAAAGATGTGCTCATAACAGTGTTTTTTTTCTAGACTGTCTTATGCTAGAAATATTATTTTGAAATACACATGCCTGTCAAGTTTTTCTAGTGTAAACAATCTGTCTCACATGACATTTTATCCAAAACAAAACCCCAAATAAAATAACTAATAAAAAACCTCCTAACAAACTAACTAATAATAACTAATTAAAACCTCCCATATCTTATTTACTTGAAAGCTAGATCATAAGAATAAATGGTTCACGCTTTAATTTTAAGAAATGTTATATTACTGTTCAAGTTTTAGATATTGGAGATATTTCTGTTGAGTACAGGATGACTGACTACTTCCAGAAAAGCTGGCTCATCTTCCCTGTAAAGAAGTAAGAAGCACCTTAAATCGAGCTTGATAAGGAGGAAATAGTCGCTCACAGAACTCATGAACAGAGAAAGAATAAAAATCCAAAGGATTTTCAATCCAGAGGTCAAATAAGAGAGCAGCAGCAGGTGTCCCCTGACAAGATTAGCTAGAACATGGTAGATGTATGCAAACTCTTTGGATCAATTACAGATCTCTGGAAAGCTCTGGAAGCTCCTTAGACAGGGAAACAAAAAAATGGGTAACAATTATTTTTCTGGTGATTCCTGTGCCAGCAATTCAGAGTTAAGAAGAGTTAAGAAACTGTACACCCAAGATGACAGCTAAAGATGCTTCAGGAAAGCTTACCTCTCTATCCAGCTGCGGTGATGATACAGAAATGATACCTGTGTCACCATGTAAAGAAAATACTTGGGGTACTGGCGGATTTTGTGACACAATGCGGTATTTCAACGCAGTATGCAGGGTATAAGGCTCATCTTTGTCCTCTGCAAACAATTGTCCAACCATTACACCTGTGAACACAATACAGCAATTTTTAGTTACAGAAAAATCTGTAAAATAAAAAAAAAAAATATTTTAACAGGTATTTCTATTGTAGATACATTAAAATAGCTATTCGGTCATCTAGCTCTAAATGAAAATAATATTGAAAACATAGTAAATAGTAGTGAAAATACAGTAAAAGTGTAAATTTGTCTAATGTAATCCTTTGACTATTTTTTCCTCCTTCTTAGACAAAGTTGTAATTATTGCAGCTGCCACAAAGTATAACCAACAGAAATACTAAAAGTTTAGATTTCAGTTAGTGGTTTTGACCCTGGCTTCTAATTGAGCATCCCAAACACAGCTGAAAAGGAGTCACCAGGGGAGATAAGGGGGAGATTCGGTGCTTTCTGACATGGTTCAAACTGCAGTACTGCCTCTTGGGAAGCGCTATTTTCTTCATCCCTATAGCCTGAGTAGTTCTGGAATTTCACTCTAAATCAGTAACTCACTCAGTAAGTAGAACAGCTCAGAGAATGAAATGCAATTGGCATTTTGGGGTAACACTTTGCTTCCTCTTTTGTGAAGCAAGTTAGGCTCTCCCCATTCTATATCTCCAGGAGATGAGTGAAGAATGGTAAATCATGGCTGTTGTACTCCTTATTCTATGGGGTCCACCTTCCTCCCTGCTTTTGTCCTTTGTTTCACAGACACACGAAGTCAGCAACAGGCAAATCCCTGTCTTTTACAGATATGGGCAGAACCAAAACTTTCTTCCCCTGCCACCCCACCCCACAAAATGCCCTACCTTAGTTTATCAGCTCCAACAAACACCGTAAGCTTAATTAAAGGCATTTTATGCCTTAGAACACCAGTGATTTAGTTATTTAGGAAACTAATTTGCTGTTCTCTCAATCAAAACATTTTATGGAAACAGTTGATTTTGGATAAAATTAAAAGAATCATGTTCTGAAGTTCTTACACCATTCTAGGAACACTGAATAAAAAAAAAAAAAAACCAAAAAAAAACCAAAAAACTTGTTTACACAATACTTTTCACTATGATTGAGATAGCATTTTTAAGATTTCTAATTATTAAGAAATCCTGAGCTGCTCTTTGTGAATTCAGCCTTTTCTCTAAAGAAATACTCCTTAGAAAATCCCACTGAAATGTATTAAAAGGCAGAATTACACCTAGTCATACAGGTACATAAGTGAGTGAGCAGTGGTAACTGTGTTCACCAATTTAAAACAACTCTTACCAGGTTTAGAATTTTCAGGGACAGAAAACTCAAAAACGTCCTGTGTAAAATATGGAGAATTATCATTGTCATCCTCTATCCTGATTGTATGCACAAGTGGTATCTCCGGTGAATAACCATCTGGAGTAGTTGCAAAGCAAATGATCTGTAAGACATAAATTCAGTCAATCGCTTCATGCTTAAGCAACATGAAGCATTATTACACTTTCAGTTCAATTGAAATACAGTGTGCCAAGCATACCCTTTTCAAGACCAGGCTCTTCAGTCACACAGAAGGTATTTTACCTTACCATGACAGCAACATCAAAACTTTAAACGCTTTCCAATCTTTCCCCTTTACATGCTTCGCACTACAAGTATTTGAATCAGTGTCTTTTTTTTCCCCTCTAAACTCTGCCAAACGCATTTCCCAAGTCTCTTGAACACAATTTTTCCAGGTATCTATGAGGTAATCTCAGCCTTACCAAAAATTTAGATGTAAATACTGCTATTTAGAACAAAATAAAAAACAACAGCAAAACTATTTGCTCCTTACAACATAGTGTAATAAAATGTAATAATGGATACTGCAAATTAGCTAACTATTTAGAAGTTGTTTCTACTAACTGCCTTCTTACACTTCTCAGCCAGTAGAGAGAGCAGTTTACCTTGTTAATAAAATACTGAAACTGAACAGCTTGAGAAAGAGATGCTCAAAAAAACCACAGCTGTCTAGAGTTTCTCATGATGTTGTTTTTATGTAGATCTTTTCAACCTTCCCTGAAAAACTCTGGAATAACTTCAAACTCTCCCCAAAAGTGATGCAAATCCAACAGCTCACTACATTTATGCTTTAATCAGAGTCTAAGCAATGAAAAGGAAAACTACTCTCAAGATATAGATGGCCAGCTATTGCTTTATTTGTCACTAATCACATTTCTACAACACCACAGATAACGAGATATTATTCATAACAGATACCTGATTCCAGATCTTACCTGCTCCCGTTTTCTTGTGTAACCCAGCTTTCAGATATATGCATGACAGAAAAAAAAAGATTTAATGATATGTACATAATTTAAGTCTGTACCTGAAAGCTTGGATATTGTTCACGGTCTACTGCACGAGTAGCGAAGATATTTCCAGTTTCTCTTTCTATGTAAAACAAACCCTTCGGATCTTGATCAATTCCTGGTCCACTTGCAGAATAATAAATGGTGTAGTTCTGAGCTGTGTCTGACTGGACCTACAAACAACGCGTTTTTAAGCCCAAGGAAAAACAGCAATATCATTCCAATACATTTTCCCTTTTTCATGATGATATTTAGCACAAGTAGGAACTCTTTAAATCCAAAACTTGATTTACTGCTACTTCTTTAGCAGCTTAAACTTCACCGAACAGGAGAACAACTTGCCATGTAACTGCTTCCCTTTATAATGAGAAGGGGTAGTTAGTTCAAACTCAGAAATGTTTAGGACTGTTCAACAATTAAAGAAATGCCAGTGTGCATAAAAAAAAAATAAATATTTTGAAACCTAATCTCTCTAGAATACTGCACATATGAGGCACATTCAGATACAGATGGCTTATTACTTCTGACCCTGTTCAAGAGATTTTGGTTTTAGTGCGCTCATTGAGAATGTGGTTTGCAACTACAGAAGAAAAAGCAAAGAAAAGAGAGAAAGAAGGAGAGAAAAAAGGCGAGAAAGAAGGCAAGAAGACCATCTAGAGTATAGTCCAACTCAGACAGCCTCTCTGGACCTCATTATATGCTCCAAGGAGGTAACATTAGCAGTTACCTATTTATTAACACTTTCCTCCCCAAATACTTTCCTTACCTACTGAACTTCAGAAGTTAGGAAGGTAAGATTAGTAGAATGATTGCTCTGCACAGACTGTTATTACACTTGTCTCTACACATCTGCTACCAGCCACTCTGTAATCTAGTGAAGGCTAGATGGATCTATGATAACTTTAGTTCTTGCATTTCTCTTTCACGCCTACTTGTTTTCTTACAGTACTTTTCCTACTAATACAGGCCATACTCAGTCTTCAATGCAACAGGTATACACCTTGAGCTCCAGAAAGGATGCAGACACTGATTTCCAGGCCAAAGAGCTCTCTTCTGATAGTAGGCCTCTCTCCTTTTTACAACTCTCGTACATTTCCAGTTCATCCCAACAACGATGATCACAAGTTATTTCAGCTACAAGTCAAAAGATGCACAGGACAGAACAAGACAGAGGGAATA
>WHYT01015573.1:0-15304 GCA_009806455.1 Tetrax tetrax | reverse complement strand
GCCTCGGCGCCGGCTGTGCGGGGCGCGGAGCGGGGGCGCGCCCGAGGAAGATCAGTCCCGTCCTCCCCACCTCCGAGCCCCCCATCCCGTTCCGCCGTACCCCCCGCTCCGCAACCCGCGCAGGGTCCGCGCAGGGGCCAGTCCCGGCGGGCGCGGTGTCAGCCCCCAGCCGCCGTCGCGCAGGCCGGGCCGGCTCGGGAGGGGAAAATGCGCCAAGGCCGGTTGGAGGAGCGCGGGTGGTTACCGCGAGCGGAACGTTTGGCCCAGTTTCCTTTTTTTTTCGGCAAGGGGAGGGTTGTTCTGTTTCATTTCGGGCCTCCTGCGCTTACCTGTGTCTCCTCGCCTTGCAGGTTTCGGGGAGGCTTCAGATGGATAAAAGCAGAAATAATAATAATAAACCCAAAAGAGTGGGTGCACACATGGGAGGTGGGCTTTCCAAGGAAACACCTAGCAATGGAGAACTTTCCAGCCTGAGCAGGGAACGGCATTTCCGTTGCAAGCTGGGATTATTATTTCACGCTTTGCTTCAGAAACTGTTATTACTGGTTTGTAACTTCTTTTATCTGCCCATCATAAAGCACCTCAAAAAAGAGATCAAGTGGATTGGAACATACATTTCAATATTTGTTCACATTCAAATACACAATTAAGAAGCAAAAGTTTTAAAAAAAAAAAAAACAGTTTCTCACTATTTCAATCTAATAAGGGGGATCAATGACCTTCTTGCATCTGAAAGCATAAAACTTGAAGTCACCGACATTGTAGGTGGCAACACGGCAGGCAGAGATGTAACCATCAAGTAGTTGTGGTGGGATATTTGCATGCTTGTGTGGGCATGAGAAATGCTGGAATGGCTGAAACCACAGCCATGCCCTGCTCCAGTCATGTGAGCAATCCATAGAGGTGTGTGGCCTATGGATTGGTTACCAATGAGTGCATCCTGGGCCTGGTGCGCTGGGAAAGAGAGGTGGACTGCCAGAGTTTCTTGGGCACAAGGCACTGTGGTCACCCGTGGTCACCTATGATAACATTCGCAAATGAGTCTTGCAGTACTCTACGGCACGTTGATGTTGCAGGCTGGCTCTGCACCATAAATACAACACTGCCCTGAACTCCATCATACAGACTCAGTGGAAGAAGAGGAAAAATGGCTGCAATGTTTCATATTTTTGTTTGAACGGGTAAAGCCTGATTTGCCTTAAGAAGCAACCTCATATCCCTGGCCTTGAGTTAGCCTCCACGTCCCACCTCGAGTGTTCATATACGCACGTGGTGAGAGCCCACAGCCCCCGCAGTCCCCTGCAGCTGTATGCTGCCCTTCACTTTACCACAGTGGGTTTCACAGCTAGGTGGGAAACACAGGGCCTGATTTCTAAGTATTGTAATTCATTATACTCCATTCAAGCAATTGTGGACATAGAAAGGGAATGAATTTGTTTGGACCTGCAATAATTTCCAAATACAATAACCCAGAATACTAACCTTGTGGTCAGAACTTTTATTTTTTTGAGCTTTGTAATTCTTTGTTTAGTGTCAGTGTGAGACAAACCCACATCTGTCAGAACAGGTGCCTAGAGTCGGTTGACCCAGACTGTCAAAGCCCTAATTAACAGTCTTAAAGCTCTGGCCTGGCTTTGTACCACTTGTGTTTTCCTCCTTCTCCATGCCCTTCAGTATCTGCAGCAACACACTGCATCCCTACACCGAGCGTGAAGCCCCTTCTGTGGTTGCGAGTTCTGCAAGTGTTCAAGGGGAGACTGGGCAAATACTGGCAGGAGAGAGACAGGCAGAAATAGCAACAGGATGGGGTCATGGTACCCTCAGCCCAAGGGAAGTGTCATAGCTGGCAGACTTCTTCTTGCTTTTCCTGGACTGAAAGCCACAGCTGGAGAAAGCTCACTGGGCTGGGTAGGCCGTTGGGTCTGACACAACATGGTCGCTCACTCATGTGCTCCTGTGCTTCCATGAGCTTCTCCCAGAAAATCTGGAACCTTCCTTCATGTCAATATTATCAAAGTTGCCCTGCTGCTCAAAAATCCAGTTGGAAATTCCACTCGAGTGAGTAAATGCCTTTTCATTGCAGCACTTTTTAGAGTCATTCATGCTGCCTTCATCACCAGGAAGCATTTGTGCAGCAGAGAGGTATTTGAAATTGGGCTGGCCTGCCCATCAGAAGAGTTAGATTGTGCAACTGCAGTAAGTCCCTGCCCTGTTTGCTATGTATCCTTGAGCTTATGGACACATTTCAAGGCTTTTTAGAATCATAGAATAATAGAATGGTTAGGGTTGGAAGGGACCTTCAAAGGTCATCTAGTCCAACCCCCCTGTAAGAAGCAGGGACATCCCTGACTAGATCAGGTTGCTTTTCTTGGAACGTGAGGAATCTCTCATTGCTGGAGCTCTGAATTAACTTTCTTCCTTTGCAGGGCTTTTGACTGTGAGCATGCATGGATGTCCCATGAGTGCATCCTTAGGGCTAGAGGCAAGGAACACGAATGTGAGCGGAAAAGCAATCCTTTGTTTCGTGGTACTTTGAGCACAGACACCCTGCAAATGTCCACAACAGAGTCACATTGTTGCAGAATGAGTCCTCCAACAGTGTCAAGTTACACTTTGATAGCATTATGCATCATAGACTTGGAAAAAAAAAATTGAAAGTTACTTTTATTTTTATTAGCTTGGAGCTCACTTAGTATTTGGGATTATTAAAGTGTAGGCTCAGTGAACACATGAATACATATGAAATATTAGAGAAGAATTAGAATTTGTAGAAGGAACTTACATCTCCCATATCAACTGCAGTGTAATGCTGGAGCCAATAAGCGTATTGCCAACTTTCACCTAATCAGTGCACGAGAGTTCAAAAAGTTTGATAAAGCCTATCACCAAAAAAAATTCTAGTGAAAACTGCAATAGGAGAGTGGTTTTACTGTGATCATAGGTGGTTTAAAATGGGGAAAGAATTATGGCAGTTCTGCTGTAGGGAAGGTTGATGGCTGGAACCTGTCCATATATTCATAAAAGAGGTGGGAAAGGAGATTAATAGTAACATAATAACAGTGGAGAATTAGTCATATTTATGACAAACAAATCTAAGACTGACTACCCAAAGTTATGCAAGAATATTACTATATTGAGTGGACAGGTATAGATTGATAACTGAAATTTTAAATTAATATAATACTGGAAGATTAACTAAAGTGATAAGAACAGAATGACAGACTCTACCTTGCCATTACCTCACTGAGAATAGATTTGGGATAGTTCTCTGGGAATATCATGAGCTCAGCCTTCAATGTCAATCAAAGGGAAATAAAACATCAGTAATTATTTGGGAAGAAACAACATAACTTTATGTTTAATTTTTATATTCTCTGCAACCACAGGTACCTTCATATATTAAAACCAGTTTGCAATTCTATTAACACATTTCATAAAAGGAGTGGTAGAAGCAAAAACGGTACAAAAAAGCAACAGGAAAATACTGTGGTTATGAAGACTAAGTGGAGCAGGATTCTTGAGCTTGGAAAAAAGAAGTGGTATGGTAGAGGTCTACACAATTGGTAATGATACAGAGAAAATGAGTTGGGAAGGACTGCTAACTGTTTCTTATAGTCCAAGTACCAGAATAATTAGATAACATATATTAAGAGCCGTACCACCTTGGGTTTAGAGAGTTGTACAAGCCTTATTGTTGGAAGCTGGCAGGGTATATGACAGGAAAAAGCATTCAATATTTTCTGATTTCTACTCTTTTTCTCTAAAAATCAGCTACTTTCTACTGCTGAGGGCAGCAGACTATTGAGCTAGAAGAGGAAAACAGTTCTTACTGCTTCCTCAGGTAGTTCCTCATGTACTCCTCTGGCTGGCTGTGCCCTCACAACACAAGGAACAACAGAACATGGACAAAGGATTGGGAAAACATCGGAGTCACCTTTCCCTGTGCAGCAGGACGGTGCAACCTTTGGTAGTCGAGTAACCAAAAACCTGCAGCCAGATGTTTATGCTGGAAGCATCCTTGGATGTGAAATTTGCTTCCTTGGTAGGCCACCTCAAAAGACAGAGGCCCAGCACATATTTTGGTCAGGGGGGTTCTGTTACTGTGTATTGTTAATAAAATGTGCTAAATGTTCTTAATTTAGGTCAAGCATACTAATTAACTTATGGGTGCCTGAACAATAAACAACAATGACCTTAACTGAGAAACTAATTAGCTTTGAAAAGTTGGCTTTCTTAGTCATCAAAGAAGATGGGATAAAGCTCATCTCTAATTTAGAGAATAATTATTACCAGTGGTCTGAAGCTTCACACATTACTCATTCCCACACAAGGGCTGAATTGAATAAGACTCTGGAGCCTATAGCCTCATGCTTTTGCACTTCTCTTTTTGTCATAATAAAATGCAAATAAACTCTGAAATTTAAGATAAAATCTCAATTTTGAAATTGCTTTCATTTAAATGTTTTCTTGTTTGCACTTAGTAATTCTTATTCTTATATGAAAACCACTATTTGCCTAGCAAAAGGTGCACTTTTCACGGTCTTAGTGTACCTGTTGTCACAGCAATCTTAATTTTCATGTGCTTTTTCAGAACTAGGAAATAATCAGATTTTTCATTGTGCTATTTCAAACAAATACTAGATAATTTCTTTCTTTGCCGTTTAAATTTAGATACCTCCAGATTTTTATATAAAAAGAGCTTTTTTAGAAATTTATACATGTTATTAAATAATTTGTATTTTAATAAAATCAGTTTAAATACAGATAAAGAATATTTACATTAAATTGAATAATGTATTTAATATTGCATAGGCATATTTAACACTTGGATAAAAAAATGTTTCTTCTGGTGAAATGCCAGGAAAATTGTGGTTGCCATGTCAGTTTATTTGGTCAGTTTATTTGGAAGTGAGGATCCAGAATATTCTGCCTCTAAGTGACATTGAAGGAAATATTAAAGTTTTTCCTACCATATTCA
Organism: Tetrax tetrax; assembly: GCA_009806455.1. Lineage (NCBI taxonomy): Eukaryota > Metazoa > Chordata > Aves > Otidiformes > Otididae > Tetrax > Tetrax tetrax. The sequence goes on along the minus strand of WHYT01015573.1, from coordinate 10,326 downwards.
GACCAAAATCAAGAACAAAAGAAAGCAAAGACCTCACATTAAAAGTAGCTTCTTCAAAATTAGATTGACAACTTGGTCCAAAACAAAAGAATTTAAGAGATTGTTGGTGCTAACCTAAAGCAGAAAATTGAGCAGTAAGAGTTGAAATATATCTTATAAAGAAGAAATTCAGTGCAGCTATTTTGTGTGCTTAACAAGTTCCTCTAAACGCTGCTTCTTCCTCTTTTCTTTTGATGTGAGAAATGACAGAGAAGGATCTACCATAGGTGTTATCATCTAGACAGTCAAGTGGTAGCTATGTTAAGAACTAATGTTATTTATAACCAACTAATCTTCACTATTACCAAAGTATAAATATTTGTTTTCTAGAATTGTACACACCCAGTCCTGAATTACAGGAAAAAACATAAAGAGCTTTCAATTCAGAAACCCCTCACAGTAAAGGCTACTGTTTTTTCTCAGAAAATCTTATGTCATTACTCAGAGGCATTTGAAAGGCAAGGGGAATCTTAAACATTATTAGGAAAGGAAGAAAGGATGCAAAATAGAAAACACAATGATGCCACTGTGTAAATCCATGGATTTACACTTTGAATACTGCATGCTGGTCCAGTAATCTCAGAAAACACCTACAGGAGACGGAGAAACTATCAAGAACGGAAATAAAAATGAGTGATTTTCATATAATGAAACTAAATGTATTATCAGCAGTGGAAGACCATGGCTGGAAGGTCAGATGTGTGAGGAAAAGGACTATGACAGAGATTTGCAATGTAACAAGTGACATAGAGAGAAAAATACGGAATGTTTAGTCATGGTTTCTTGCAAGCTGAGAATTTAGAATGTATCAAAGGAAATTATCAGGAATAGAGCTAAAACAAATAAAAGCAGGTACTTTTATTTGTGCAGTAAATGATCAAATGGTGCCACTCAGTGCTATCATATTTAGGAGGAGAGAGGCATAAATATGTCAGAAAAAGGGTAAGAAAAAAATAACTCATCAGTGGTTGCTGGAGACACAGGTCTGAACCCTTGACTTTGGAAGTCCCTAAATACTGATCTGCAGAGTTGGAGAGTATGCAGGAAAAAAAAAACCACCATGCCATACGTGCTTTGCTTCTTATACTTTCCCCCTAAAGATCAGTTACTATCTGTGGTGGCAGACAGGATGAATTTAATAGACCTTCACTAGGATGTGGTAAAGTAGTTTCATTTTATTCTCCTCATAAAGTCTGGCTGTTGAATTTTCCTGGAGATCTAGCAGAGGTGAGGGTGTTAAGTGATATGAGACAAATGGGATTTCTTGTTTTTTAAAAAGGTCATAGGACACATTTAAATTCTGGGTTTAGTTCTATGTCAGGCTTTTACCTCTATTTTCCTATTATATATTAAGAAAATTATTCAAGAAAGTAGTATATCTAAATGGAAAAAGTATAACAGAATGGAAATAGCTTGTTGAATGGTTTTAAATAGGAAGCATTTGTTCTACACAGCTTTATTTTGTCTTACATCAAAGATGCATAATAAAATTGCATAGGAAGGGCTGATATGAGAGTTGCTTGAGTATTATTCATCAAACACTTTTTTTCACATACCGTCTTTACTAATCCTATGACTCCTTTTTATTCTCATCAGGTACCAAAACTGAAACTTTCTATATCCATATTTCTTGCATGCAAGAGAACAATTAGGTAGAAATCGGTTGAAGGAGAGGGTATTTTAAGAAGAACAAGAGCACTCCTTTAACACATTGGAGAGTTTTTATAATCTGCAAAACAGAATTAGATAGGGGTTAGAAAACTCTTTGAAACTATGGGAAAAAAAAACATAGTAGTCTGCATTATGGGAAATTTTAGATTTCTTAGACGCAGTTTTGACAGAAAAATGCTAACAGGTTACAGTGGTAATCAGTCATACCATGATAGCAGCTCAAGTATCCTTGGACACAGTACCTGACAGAGTTCTTTATGCAGTAAAAGAATGTAACTTCTATGTTACATTTACTTTAAAAGTCATGAATCTTAATTTAAGAGCGGGGACTGAGCAGTGAGAAAAGTTGTTTGAGAAAGTAATCTTGGAATATGCGAGCACAGATAGATTCAAAACTGCCACAGTAGGTTGAAGAGCAGAGTAGACAAACAGGTTGGTACTAATTAAAGCTTCATCAGACTTCAGGAGACCAAATTTTGAGGCTATAAAGCAACTACGAGGCACCCATGGGCTAAAATGTGAAAGAGACATGGAATCACATGAAGATAAAATTTCAGTAGTCTGGGCTTGAGTTTCAAGCAGAAGAAGTATGTAGCTAGGGAAGAACTATGGACCTGCCTGGACCACTAATCACCTAACACAGGACATTGTAGGTAATCAGGGAATTTACTGAAAAGAGAAGGTTATCAATTTATAGGTCAGAAAGTACAAAAATACATTGAGGATGGCGAAATATCTACCTGAGCTGTATCCCTCAAAGAAACTAAAGGAAATTATAAAGTTTCTAACCACAATACTATAGAGGTAATATGAAGGGGGTAAGTGAGGCCATATTCTGAGGCTCAGGTGGAGATTAAGGAATATCAGATGTCACAGACCTTAACACTTTGCCCCATTTTAATAGAAGAAATTATGTATATGATTAAGGAAAGATTATTCAACAAGGATAGGAAATACAAATGATCATGACTATGGTGGATACGAAAGTAAGCATGCTATTGTATGAAGTCTGAACAGCCTGGATAATGTCCAGTAACAGTGATTTTAAAAGAACAAGCAGTTTTGGGAGTGGTACTTTATTTATTCCCATTATAGAATAGTAAGTGTGGTAGGTGTACCTGAAAAGAAAAAGTGGGTTATCCAAAAGAATTCATCATTTATCCTTAGTACCATATGCTATAGCAGATTTTGAAAGGAAGAGTAAACAAGAATGTGGAGCTTAAATAAGATATATTCAATACGATTTTGGGAAAAGTACACTGTGTCATGCTACAGTGCATCTTTCTTTGATATGCTTTAGATGGGATCAGTGCAGTCAATTTAATAATCTAGATTTAAGTAAAGCATTAATTCAAAGGAAATGAAATTAATATTAAAGAAAATGAAATGAAAATGGGAATTAAAACAAGGACTATGGAATGGTTAACATGATAGCTGAAGGGAAGGCTACAATGAGATACATTGATAGGAGACTTGTCTGGATGGATAGAGACGAGAAATTATATTTTCCAAGAACCAATCTTGGAACAAGTTCTGCTTATTATCGTTATTCATGATACTACTTTTAAAAATTCAGATTAATTTTTGCATTAATAATCCATAGTATGGATGATGCAACCCTTGAAAAATCCTGTCACTGTTGATAGAAACAGGTGGGTCACACATTGTAAACTGGAGTTACAGAAGTAAGAAGGCTAAAATAGCATAGTAGAAATAGGGAATAGAATAGAATAGAATAGAATAGAATAGAATAGAATAGAATAGAATAGAATAGAAATCCCCTAATGCATATAAGGACTAAATCCAGAATTTTTACTCTGAAGGCTTATTAACTGGAGTTGGCACTTCAAGAGAGGGAACTGGATTTACTGGCAGATCACAGGAGGACTATCCTGTCTAGAATGACAGGGACTCATTTTAAGGTCACAAATATAATTTTCAGTAAAGACTGAGTAATTTTGATGTTACAGTGCATAGTATTAGCAAGATGTTCTTTAAAATATCCTGCAAGTTTTTACAATCCATGCTTATAAAATAATCTACATTTGAACAGAGATAGAAAAAGGCTAATATAATAATAGGAGAAGGTATTTTAGAAAGTTAAAAAGTCTATTTAAGCTATCAGAGTGGAAGTTTTAGAGATATGATTATTCTTTAAAATTCATCTGGATTTGCAGAGATTTTTAGGCGTTAATCTTACAAAAGGCATTGGATGTATAAGGTCTGTAACTATTAAAAGAGTTAAACTCTGTAGGTGCTTTTCAAATGAGGTAAAATACGCAAGAAACCTTCATTGTTTATATATGATGCTCATAAAGTTTATGAAGTGTTTTACAGACTCATACTTGCTTTTAATATGCTGGCAATATTTGTTACCATGTCTTTTATTGAATTCAGTTTATCCCATGGATCATGAATTCACTTAATTTGTACATGAAACAGGAAGGAATTTTTACAAGTTTTGATGCACAGCTTAGACTCCAGGGGAATTTTTATTCCCTTACTGGCAGCAGTAGGGGATAAGATATCATCAATCATTAGACTTACGATCAGAAAGTAATTTTCCCTCAGCTCCCAGTATCATAAACCCTTGTTTTGGAATTCCTCCTTTATTTTTTGCATCTTTTTCTAGAAAGTTTGATATTTTATTTCTTTGGTTCAGATTTAAGAATATTTAATGCTCTGTATCATTCTTCTACCAGAGGCCAAATCAACATTTCTTCTCTCTCCAGGTCGAGAGAACATACCCTGAGACACAGCTTTTTACTAAAAACCTTAACTTTTTATAACAAATATCAGGAAGTGTCTGTGATATCCTCCAGTGGATGTGCAAGGAAGGACAGATTAATTGTAGTTGCAAATGGATTTTTCTGGAATTAACATTGATTACAGACTGTAATATTGATCTCCACTGTGATGGTGGAGACTTAGCTAATTTACAGCACAAATGAGTCTCTGCAATACTATACTGCAACCTCCTCCTGAATGTTGTATTTAACAGTCCTGTTAACTTTAGTGAAAATAATTTTGGGATGCCCAGACACTTGCTAAGCAATGTAGTTATATTTTCATTCCTAATGAAAAAAAAAAAAAGTCCCTGATTTCCTCTTTCGAACTGAACAAAGATAAAAATAAATGTGCTGCAACTTTCAAAAAAGGTCAAATGAGAAAGAAACAAACACATGTGGGCAGAGAAAAAAACAGCAAATAGGAGATGTTAACTTTGTTGGTTTCTGTTACTGATATTTTTGAGCATGTGAGAACAGTCATAGCAAGGAAAGCCACCTTGCTGTTAAAATAAAGGACTTCATTGACACCAACTGCTTTTCTCAGTCATGAAGAAACGAGTGAGTAATGTCTCAAGGGTTACACGCAGAGAATGAAAAACCTTTGAAGAATATACAGCTTTGCTTTGGACACTGAAGAAAGATTTTGCATAATTTTGATTACTTTCATACTGAGTTGACCAAGTATGTATTATGTATGTCAGATAATTTTAACAATATTTTATCCATGTGACACCTGATATTGGTATTTTTCCACTTTAATGTGTAGATAACTGTTTCTATTTATTGTTGAAGTTTTGGGGTCTTGGAAATGTCATGATCCACATGGAGGAGTTGCTGATATGCCATGCTTCCATCCAGCAGGATCTTGACAGGCTGGAGAAATGGGCCGACAGGAACCTCGTGAAGTTCAACAAGGAGGAGTGCAAAGTCCTGCACTTTGGGAAGAACATCCCCATGCAACAATATATGTTGGGGGCTATCCAGCTGGATAGCAGCTTGGCGGAAAAGGACCTGGGAGTCATGGTGGAAACCAGGTTGAACATGAGCCAGCAATGTGCCTTTGCCACAAAGGAGGCTAATGTCATTCCGGGCTGCATTAGGAGGAGCGTTGCCAGCAGGTCGAGAGAGGTGATCCTTCTGTTCTACTCAGCACTGGTAAGGCCACATCTGGAGTACTGTATCCAGTTCTGGGCTCCGTAGTACAAGAGAGACATGGACATACTTGAGAGAGTTCAACGAAGGGCCACAAGCATGATTTGGGGACTGGAGCACCCCATATACAAGACAAGGATGAGAGAGCTGGGACTGTTCAACCTGGAGAAAAGAAGGCTCAGGTGAGGACCTCATCAATGTCTATGAACACCTACAGGGAAGGTGCAAAGAGGACAGAGCCAGGCTCTTTTCGATGGTGCCCAGGGACACAAGACAAAGGGATGGCTCCCTAAGCTCTCTGTACTTTAAAGTGTGGCTGTGCAGGTCTCTGTGGTTAGGACTCTGCATAGCTTCAGGTATGCAGGTATGAAAATCTGCTCCTGAAGTCACAAAAATCCCAGGATTTCACTCTTGGACTTTAACTGTAGCATTTGTCTGGTAAAAGACAGTGACATGATGGAGCAACTCTGAGAGTTTCCTGAGCTCCCAAAGCCACAGAAAGTTAAGCTCTAACAGGACAGATTTAGAAAACAACTGGAACAGGGCATTGGAACAGTGTGAATGTAATACTACCACTGTGATACAAGTATTGCTATGCTTTTCTGTGAAATTACACTGCTGATTGTCCTTAACAAAAATTCTGTACTGTCTTACTCCTGCCTTCTGTCCTTTCTATCCCTCTGACTCCCTTCCCTTCCCTTTTGCCTTCATATTCTTGCTGATTTACTGATGGTACCCCATCAGGCAGCATATCCTCTCAGCTGACTAATAAGCTATGATCTGTTATTTGTCTTGCATTCATGACACTATATGTATTCTGGACTTTGCTTAAAACTTCACTAAATTCCCCAGCATAAAAAGTAAGGACTATATTCTTCTGTCATTTAGCCTGGTACAATTTTCTAGATCTTAATTTTTGCGCTAGTGAAAACTCAGGAAATTTAAGAAGAGAATCTGACATAAGCTTTCTTTAATTCTCTGCTCTGCAAAAATAAAGTTGAGAATACTTTTTAGAATTAATCTATATGCACACCTGCATATGAATATTACTTTTTTTTAAGCTTATCAAATATTGGGCAAATATTTAGACATAGAGTATGTAATTGACAATGTGTTATTAAGGATGCTTTTAGAATGTCAATTGCCATAGAATAATTTCCAATTGAAGTGTAATAGTAAATATTAGGGTATCATTTTTGACAGAAAATACTGATTCACTAACAAACTTTTAAAATAATGCTTTTGCTTTGATTATAGTCTATATAGCAATGTAGTAACTGATGCTGTGGCAATGAAAGCAAGATAATAGTATAGCAATATTGTTATATGGGCAAGGTAGAACAAAGGGTAAGAGGATTTAATGTGAAGGACCTAAATCTAAACATCTGTTTTAATGATACAGAGTTCTGATCAGGGTATGTGAGACAACTATTATAAAAGTAATGAAAGAACTTTGCTGGAACTCAGCAAAAGGCAAAAGTTGCAGTCTGACGTTGAAAGCTTGCCAGAACAATTATTATTTAACTTCAATTAATGAATCAAACACGATTTGTTCTAGCAAATGAGGGACTCTAGTTCAAAGTTACATGTTATTATTTTTCTGGTAAAAGATTTGGCTAAGTTCCTAGTACATTAGTCTATCATTCAGACTGGTTTCACTTGAAGACAGAGCTATAATCTATGTGCATATCGTTGAACAGTGGACACGTTCCCCTGTTCTCTTTTCGATAGCATCAGATGAAACCTTTTTCTGCATCGTGAACCTTCCTGAAAGGCAACTCTCTAGAAGATATTTCAGTACTTTTATATACATCAGTAATATCACAAAAAAAACCCCTCAGCAATTGCCAATGAGAATGAAAGCTAGAACAAGAATGAGTTGCAACCATTTGGGATTCTGTGTGCAAACAGAATTGCCCAATAATGTTTTTCTCTTCTTTGTTTTTCTGTGTAAATTGATTATTTTAGTAATCTGACTATTTAAACAAAATCACAGAGTTAATTTAACAATGGAAGTATGACTTTAACAAATGCAAGTATGTCCTCAAATTTTAATTTTCTTATAATCAAGTAGAAAAACTATTTAATACTGTAGAGAAATAGTCATTTGGCAGCATTTATATACTATGGTGTGTCAGAAAAATAAAATAGTTTTACAGACACAAGGAAGAAAGTAGAATGACTAAACAGGTTTTGAAAATACTACTACATCGAGTACTAGTTTTGTAGCTATATTATTTTATAACCCTATTACTACCTATTGTACTGCTACATCTCGTACTGCTACATCTAGTACTGCTACATCTAGTCTGCTCCCTTGCTCTACTGGATACAAATATCCTAGGGAAGAGTATCTATAGGTGTGTTAGAGAGAGGTATGCAAATAGTAGAAAGAAAATGAAAAATGTGTTACAGAAGTGTAATGCCTCAACTAATGAATGACATGAATTAAACTAGCCTTGAGAATCTAAAAATAGTCATTTGCATAGTAACCAAAAAAGCCTTTCCTTTGGCATCTGTGCATAGATGTTTTCATTCTACTTTCATTCTATTTCTTTCATTGTTGAGTCTCGCTTTCTCGTCTGTAGGTGAAGGTAGCAAATGGAGATTTTAGCAGTTAATTGTTTTACAGCATTTTGTCTTTTGTTAAAAGAAAATAACTAAATCCTAAGGTTCCTGTGGCTCCTCTTGACTGGTAGTTGGAAGTCTGTACGATTCTAACATACTTCTTCGTTTTCCTCTCACATTAATATTTACATATAAAACACTTTCCTAGGACACATCTACAAAGTGGCCTCGAATGTGCCCTCCTTTTGAAACAACATAAACCCCAAGGGCTTACTTCTTCTTTTTTTTTTTTCCCTAAAGAGTAGTAAAATATGGAGATACGAAGGATTTCTGAGAAGTGCAAGATTTGGAAAGATCTCTTTGCAGGGGACTGGAAATTGTGAAAGGGCAGTAGTATTTTTTGTGAGTGAGGAAAAAGATAACTGTTGAGCTCAAGGAGAAGAAAAAGGAGGAAATTGAAAATTTTGAAACCCAAATTCCAATGTTGTGCTACTGAAATCCAAAATAAAGTGGTAGATACAATATTCATTTCACAAATATGCTTTAGACATATTACAAAATGTTCCTTGCTTTTTAACCATTTTTTATTTTCACTCATATGAACTTCCGTAAACGTGTTAGTGTTACTATCATTAGGCCAATTCAGTCAGTATAAATAGGAATGTAGGTGAAATGCCAATGTCAAATAGCAACTGGAGCTTCTGTTAGTACAATGAAATGACACAATGCTACCAATATAGGTGGCAGCTTGAAATATTGCCAGTAATTTTGTTGTCTTACTATTACTATTCTGTATGTGTCTAGAATTGCTACCAAAAAAATATGGAAAAGTTTTGCAAAAGAGCCTAATCATCAGTGAAATGATTAGGGTTTTCTTAGAGAATTGATTAGATGATGGCTGAAATAAGCACTCTCTTTATCCCTGTTCAAAAGTATACATTCACAATCAAACAAATTCTTATGTATCAGTGTGGCAAATTTTAGAGGAAAATGTTTCAGAAAGCTTTTATTTTTATACCTTCTAGATTTAATTCCATGAAATAAAAAAAAAAACAAACCCAAAACTTTCTTTAATCTGTACCATGTAAAGTTTCGTTCTATGATCTGAAATTAACATTTTAAGAGACAATCTGTGATCTCACTAGGGCTAGTACACTATGCACAACATACACAGAAATTGTATACCTAATCAGCTGATGTTTCTAAATGAAAACTTCCTACTTAGATCATTTACATTTGGGTTCTTCTCAGTTTTCTGTGGCCAGTAAAGAATAAAAGCAATTAAAATATTTAGATAGATTACTTAATTTCAAAAAAAAGAAACTGTTTGCATTGTTGATTTAAGAAAAGCAAGTAGATAATATATCGTTTTGTGATTCCTAATCTTGACTTGAATGGCTTGATGTTGGGTATAACCAATAAAATCTGTACTTTCAGAACTAGTACAAGTCTTTAAGATTATTTCTCTATATGTTTACTGGACTCTTCAGTTGGCTACAGCACTACAAAGTAGGGTTTGCCCAAATTGATACTAATCATATGTATATGATCAACACTTGTCCAAAAAGTCACTTGAAGTTACTAGCAGCTTTTAACTCTAGTATGTGTTGATTTGAAAGACTGGCCAAGAATCTTTCTTCTGTTCTTCAGACACTGAAGTCACATTAAGTCATGAACACAGTCTCCCAAGTTCCTTCACTACTCTGTAGGGTGAGATAGGCCCCCTGCAAAGAGGTTTGGTGGTGAGGGGTTTCATCTCTGGGAGATGCTCCTCTCTGCTCTAAGTCACTACTAGCATTGCCTAGGGGTCTCAGCTTATTGCCCTATATTAGATGGTATAAAACTAGGCAATTCTGTCTTTGCTTCTTTGGAGGAAAAACAGTATATAAAATGATATTTTAACTTCTATTTTTGCTTTTTGGCAACCTAGAGCTCTTACTTTCCCTGTCACATGGAAACATCTTGTATCCAGCTTTAAAGCTCTTTCAAATTTCTACTTCTTTGCTGTCCTATTATTTGTTCTGGCCCTAACATGATCTTTTTGCACTGTTTTGTGCATCCTGTAACATTTTTTTTCCAAGCTTGGAATACCATTATAAAATTAGTC
>WHYT01015571.1:239172-259152 GCA_009806455.1 Tetrax tetrax | reverse complement strand
CTTTTTTTTTTTTTTTTTTTTAATATAAAGATATGCTTTTCCTAGCTCTGATGGCAATTCTGTATCATATAATCTGCCTGGATCTGTAGAGTTGAAAATTCTACCCGTGCCACTGAGACATATTTCTGAAGAAAGGGGTGCAGAGATTCAGAGGTATCTGTGAAGGTGACCTAATCCAGAACATTGGTTAAAAGGAGAGAGCAGTATCAGAACCACAGAAATAGCAATAGCTCCTAGAAATTTTGTCCAGAAGGAAACACAACAGGGAACCTGTACTCCAGTGAGGGGCACCCATCAAAACTCTTACGCGCATGCAGAGCTTGGGGCAGGAGGGGACATGGTCACTGTTTTGCTGCCTTTGGCGTGGGGTCAGAGCTCATCATAGAGAGAAGATTAGAGCTCTGATACAGATGATCACCACCCCAAGCCTCCACACCGCAGGAGATCCCCAGAGCCTAACAGTGCTATCACAGTGGGTGGTCATTCACCACAAGCAGCAGAAGAGGTTTCAGAGCCCGGCCCTCTGACCCTAAGCATCCCCATCCCCAAGGCTGACTGTCAGCTTAACAATGGGGTTGAGCCATTAAAAGCAACTGCAGCTTATTTAGGAACTGCTGCTGCAATTAGAAAATGTCAGAAAGCAGCATTTTGGACCCAACTAAGTATGAACTTGGCTCTTTTACCAGAAGAGTGAGCCACAAAACAGTAAAAGACCACACACATCTGAGAGATTGGAAGCTCTTGACTTCCCTTGGTTGACCCCCAGCAGGACCTGGCCATGGAGGTAGCTGTCAGCTCAGCTTCTGGGGCTCACACGTACACAAAGCCATCTCCAGACCAGCCTGGGCTGTAGGCAAGGTTCAGTGTTAGCCTCCTGAGGAGAAGGACCAGGCACAGAAAGGGAGGTGGCAACAAGCCAGCAAGTGAAGGAGAGCCCTGGAGAGGACAGGCTGAGAGACTTGACGCTGTTCAGCCTGGAGAAGAGAAGGCTCCAGGGAGACCTGATAGCGGCCTTCCAGTGCCTAAAGGGGGCTTATAAGAAAGATGGGGATAGATGTTTTAACAGGGCCTGTTTTGATAGGACAAGGGGTAATGGCTTTAAAATAGAAGGAAGCAGATTCAGACTGGACATAATTTTTTTTTTTTTCCAGTGAGAGTCATAGAACACTGGAACAGGTTGCCCAGAGAGGTGGTGCCCTGTCCCTGGAAATATTCAAGGCCAGGCTGGATGAGGCTCTGAGCAACCTGATCTGGTTGGCGATGTCCCTGATCCTTGCAGGGGCGGTTGGACTAGATGATCTCTAAAGGTCCCTTCCAACCCAAACTATTCTATGATTCTATGAGTGCTGCACCTGGTGCAGCCCAAGGCAGAGGGGAAAACACCTGCAAGAGATATCCCAGCCCTTCTCTGCCCCCTGGCAGAGGCGAGGCAATCAGGGCTGTTTCACCACCTTCAGCATCCTGCCATCCAAAAATTGCCTGTGCTGAGAGCTGACCTGGGACACACAATCACTTGTTGGACTGAGTTTTGGATTTTGTTTCACTAAGAATTGCTTGACTTGGGAGAATTTATACTTGGGTGTTAGAGAGACATAAACAGCCATAAAAATTCAGCTCTGCTTGTACGAATGATCCACTGATGTGTGTTAAATGCACTCTATTGCCGCACTGAAGTCAATTTGCAATTGATCATATTGCATTCCTAGTGTCAGCAGATATGAAAACATGTCATTTACCAATGCTTAATGAACCTCTATGCTGACAAGACATAAATATCAATAAGCAGCTCTCCAGTTAAGGAGGTTAACCAGCAAAGTACTGAGAGAAAACATTAGAGAGGTAATCATCTGGCAATTGCTGTATAGATGGAGCAGCTGCCCTCAAGGATGACTAAACCTATACAAAGAACCATTACAGAAAAAAAAAAAAAAGGAGGGAAAAAAAGAGGCAATTAACTCCATGTTATAAACTGAAAAATTCTGTCTGATTGAAAAAAGTAATTGCCTTTCTGGATTGCACTTGTACTCTTTTCCACAAGTACTTGAGGTGATCTGCATAGCAGGGCTCTTTGACTGTGCTGGATATTTGGAAAGGAAAAGGCAAAGCAGCAACTTGCTCCGATGTTCTTCCTCTTAATTCTTTCTGGTAATGATGATCCTTCCTTCTCTCTTTTTTTTTTTTAATCTTTGCAGTGCTTTCATGGGTATTTTAATCCTAAAATATTCCTTTTTTTTAGGACAAAGCTTTCCGTTTCCTGTAAAGTTAAAGGAATGCAATAAAGGGAACATTACCAGTGCTTAGAAGCACTTTATGAAAGTAAAGCACAGCAGATTAAACTTTGCTTTATAGTTAATGGAGCAATTTAACAGCAGCTACATTCACCACTGGACTGAACATAAATTTCAAGTTCAATTCAGATTTTAAGCAGATGTAAATGGTGTTTATATTTAATCTATGAAGCCCAAGGCAGAAAGAGTTTTCTGAGCAACCAGAAGGGTTTAACCTCTCACAGCTCAGATATACCTGCTACTCGCCATTCTGCGCCAGCAAGGAAAAGGACGGTACAATTTAAAGTGCTGCTACAGAATGCTGCTGGCAGAAGTCACATCTCCTGTGTGAGATCCCCTGACCTGGACACCCTTTCCCCATTTCATAACCATTTCCCACCCCAGGCAGACACTGACTATCCTCTGCCTGCAGCAACCACTGACCCATACCCCAGCCACTCTGGGGGCAGGGGTCCCCCTCCTTGCAAGATGCTTTCCCTTGTCCAGAGGACCCCAGCAGCTGCCTCATCATGAAAATCATGAAAAATTGAGTAAAAACTCAAATCATTTGCATGGATACTTTTAAACTAGGAATTATATTTTTTTAAGGATTCTGATAACTTCATGATGGCCAAGTTCCAAACCTCAAGTACCAAAGAGAAGATGTAATGTCGATGAGATAGAGGTTTCCAATATCTCTGTTACTGTACAAATTAATTGTTTGTGATTAAATTCAGTAGGTGTAATTGTAGAAATGCATCTCAGACGGTTTCAAAATGCACTGAAGAATGCAGTATGCAGTGAAACAAGATGGCACAGAAGCTTTCACTTCTGTTGCTAACATTTAATTATGCCTCATCTACTGTTTGGCAAACTGCAACTTGAACCAAACATGAAGAATGACAGAATTGCAATCAGTAGCACAATCGTAATATTAAATTAACTATATCCTCCAAACTAACTGTGGTTATGCACAAATAACTCTGGAGCATTCCATGCGACACAGCAACATACTAAAAAAAATACATTTGCTTTCAGATAGGATTATGGATGGCCAAGCAAATTCTTTGTAACTCACACCTGAACTTCAGAGTCTTTGCCCACTGCAGTAACCTTTAATCAAATTAAAAATTTGCTCCCAGGTATGATTATATCTCAACCTTATAGAGATTATATTATTATTATTACTGCTTTGTATAGAGAGGAAAAAAAAAGGCTTTATGTAACTCTGTGCTTGATTTTTCAGAAATTAAACAAAGGAGGAGGTTTTGTTTGCACTGAAGGATGATATTTTCCTCTGGATTTGCTGCCCTCTAGATATCAGTATAAAACTGCTATGTTTTTTAAATGGATTTTGCAATAATCTGCTTTAGCTTAGGACACAATGGGGAGGGGATAAATGAGTACAAAGGCAGGGAAGAGGCAGTGTTTGAATAGTTTGTCAGGATGCTTTTTACAAAGACAAGATGTCTTCAGATGATGCAGTTGTCCAAAGGAAGGGGGGGTGGCTGTATGTGTGTATGGGGGAGACAAATCAGTGCTAAAGAAGTGCTGGGTGGTTGCTGTTACGGGACAGAGTGCTCCATTTGCTCTACAGAAGGAGCAGTGAGATGATCAGCGCATCATTCCCACATACTGCTCTGCCAGTGGGCGTTAGTGCTGATGTAAGAAAACTGCATATTTCTTCCCCAAAACTCCCCCACTGTGTCTCTTGAATAACACAACTCTGCAAAGGTTTTCTCAGTGATGCCAGGCTCTGAGTTGATAGTGCCACTCCAGACATTCCAGGTTTGTTTGGTTTTCTCTGCAGCAGAGACCAAAAATGATTAGGAGACTTTGACAGATCCCTATTTGCTAAATTCTCCTTTTCCAGCCCTCTGGTAGTTGTGATCTTCTGGTAGGGATCTCAACAGAAATTTTTTTGTAGAGGGATGTGCAGGAGTGTACAGGAAGATAATGCAATAAGAGTTTAAGAGAAAAATGTGAATCAAAACAAGAGCAGTACTGGTGATTCATTGTAAGAAAATATTAATAGGATGAGGCTTAAGTAAGAAGGGCAGCCTATAAATAAAAGGTAACCATAACTTAATTCTTCAGCTTGTTCAAGGCCAATTGGGCCTCTCTAAATGAGGTGAGACAAATAAATTGTTTCAATTATCTATTTTGTGCCTTAACCAGGGTGCTTACTTCAGGAAAGACTTTCAAAAAAAAAAAAAAAAAAAAACTACCTTATTATTAGATGGAGAAAATAACCACTTTAGTATTAGATGGAGAAAATAAGGCCCAGCTTTTGGAATCCCAAATCTTTATTCATGTATCCTACCTATCTTTCAAGTAATTTGACTCATACAAAACTTTTGTGTAGACTTTCCTCCAGATCAAATTCTTTTAAAAAATTACTTTTTTTCCTCAGGTTAGATGTAAACAGTCCTATTGATCACAAAGAAACAGCCATTGCGCTGCTTGCATTTCAGTGTCTGCAGGATCAGACCCTGTGATCTGACAGCTTGACAAAATTAAAAGTTGGCATGTAGAAAGCACCATTTGTCAAGGAAAACTAAGGGACAAATCAGTTATTAATTCTCAAGGTCAATGTAGGGTAGTCAATATTATTAATTGCATGTGGATAAGTTGAGACAGCGGTTCAGCACTTTAGCAATTATCTGAGATTCAATACAAGTATTAAATACTAACACTATTCAATCATAGGTGGTTAAGAAAATAAGCTCCTAATTCTGCTCCTTTATTTCAGATGAGAGAAGAGTTCCTTCAGATGAAATTGCTGGATACCCTCAGCCCTGCGCTCAGACCAGGTGTACATGGGAGTCAGACTGTCTTGTGTTTCTTGCCACTGGAAGAAGAAATCTTCAACTAGAACAAAATCCCCTGCCTTAGTCACATTTCCAGCCCTACCAGAAGCTTAAAGTTCCAAAATCCACCTGTACAGCCTGTTACCAAGAGATTACAGCAGGACTTTACCTGTGTTGGAACAGGAATCGGCAAATACACATGAAAACATACATGCAAGGAAGAGCAGACTGAAAGGACATACTTGCTTACCCAGCACACAGCACCACAGATGCTTCTAACTAGGGTCCTACCAATTAGCTAGAAAAAAAATCCCCTCAGTTTCCTAACTCTATCACATATTCAAATCCAAATCCAGGTTTCACTTATCTTTTCAATGTCAGTTCTAAGTTCTATAATGCTTTTCTACTCAGATGGCAAGAAAACATAAATCTCTAATTTTTAAGTGCATGAACATTTAAAATCCTATAATGTTATCATAACTAAAGTGTTATTTCTGTCCTATTGTCATGCCTTCAGCTGTTATGAGACTCCAATTTATTCAATTTAGTCACTTTGTTCCTGAGCACCGGCCTCTTTGTTATGGACGCTTCCTCACTCCGCTGCTTTGGGGAATGGAAAGGATGCTGAATGCACACCCCATATTTGATTAACCTGGGCCAGCCAAGAGTGGACAAATTCCCAAATAAAGATAATTTGTATTAAATTTTTCAAGTGTCCTCAAAAATATCAAACGCCTTTTTAAGTCCTTGGCCTGAATGGCCAGACCTTGGCTGTTCTCACCAAAACTGCTGGGAAGAAAGAATAAGCACTACACGGTTGTTAGTCATGCCACTTGTCGCTTGCCTGAAAAGTGCTCATTTGCCATGGTGATATGCAGAGATGAGGAACCTGAACAGAATAAAAGTTCCACTCTTGCTTTGGACCAGAATCTCAGGTGGATATTAGTATTTATAAATTCAAAGACTGCCACTGGTTCAGAGCTAAATATCAGGCATTTATCCAAATTGAACCCAAGACTTAAACCTTTTGACATGAGCCTTCCTCTCCACCAGGCATTTGTGTAATTAATACATCTTTTTTTGAAACTTAAAAAAAAAAAAATCAAACTACAAAACTGTATCAAATCAGCTGGAAAAATACAGAGAAAATGAGGCATTCAGTGAGAGCCCAGAAGCCATAGCTCTGACTTCTGTAAGTGAAGGACAAGCAGTGGTTTCTCTATAGGAGAGTTATTTTCCTGTCATGATTCAGACTAGTAGTGAAGGTGGGTTCTCTTGTCACATGTATTATTCCAAAAGAAGGATGATGTTTTCTAGTGACAGCCACCCACCATGTGCATGGGGCCATGATTTTCCTCCAGTTCCACCGCCAGTACCAACTGCTCTTCCCACCAGCCTAACCTGAGTGAAACCTCTCCTGCCAGCAAACAACGCCCGCTAAGGCGCCCGCTGCCCTGAGGCAGGAGGACGGATTAATGAGGTTGCCTAAGTTTATGCTGACATATGAAAGCTGTGACAGCATCCAGAGTGAAAGGTCAGTAAAATCAACTCAAAGAATTACGAGAAGTGTTAAAAGTGGGTATGAAGGCAGAGGTGCTTTATTTCTGGTCTATTTTAATCCAATTCTGCCCATGAAAATGTGCAAGTAAGAGATTTTAGTGCTGGTTTAAAGAAAGCAAGCTGTACAGAGGGCTGAGCTGAGGGAGGCACAGACGTGGAGGAGGAGAAGGAAAACGATTGGTACAGATTCATTAGAAGTACCACTTTTTCAGCTACACTGCACAACTGAGTTATGTTATCTCCCATTTCAGGATGTCAAAAGTATCCCTGTCACCTTCTCTCTCTGTGCTTACCTTCAGCAGCTTCTCTAGTATGGGACATCCTCCCAAGTGTTTCCCCAGGGGACACTGGCTGCTCTTCAGCTCAAGACCATAACAAAAAATTAGACCCAGTGAACGTAGCTGGGCCCATCACCATGTATGGTTGACGACAAGGTACCAGGGTTCTTCCCAACAGCACATGGCATCTGACAAGAGGGTGTTCCCCAACTGGACACGAGCACAGAGGAGTTCAGTTACGGACTCAGGCTGCAATCACACCCTACTAACCTAGCAGATTTCCAGATCATCAAGTAGTGATGGCGTCACAGTTTATTTGCACAGAGCAAACCTTGATGATAGCTTCAGTAGACAGCACTCTTGACTACAATGACTGGCACACGTAGAGGGAAACTTGGACTGCCTAGGAGACTCCTACAGAGAGCCTTGTCTTCGTGGAGTACAGCTGAGACTCAGGCATATCGACTCTGTTCTTACTCTTGCCAGAGAGCTCTTGTGCAAATCACCTGCCAGTGCTGGATTTCAGCAGCCTGGCACTGTTCCTGGCATTGTATTTGTTGTGACCCTCTTTTCATTACACCTTGTAAGATCACTCAGGATCTTTATAAACAAAGGACCACAGGAATAGAGACAGCAAACTGTCAGTGTCGTGTTGTTGCTTGGTTCCCTTAGAGGTCCATACAAATACATATGCCCCTCTGCATGGATCTAAGAACAGAATAGTGACCATGAGAAAACTGCCAGCTGCCATGATCTGCTTGGCTCTTTCAGCCCAATAGCTCTACACACTCTACTTGATAAATAAATGTGTATTTTTCTCTGTATATGTAAATAAAGAATAAATAAATGGGATCCATTTAAAGTTCCAGTCCTTCTTAACATCCTTATACTGATAAAAAGAAAAACTAATCAAAGCACTCACAGAACATTACATTCTGGGTTATTATGGAGGCAAAATAATATTGTTTAATGATATATCAAGCTGACACCATCATCTTCTCACCAGAGCCATCATCCCACGTTGGTGAGAGTTGGATTCTTATTGGTATAAGTGAAATTAATCCCACTGGAGTTAACTCATTTTACACCCATTGAGGATTTACCTGCTGCTTTGCTGCAATGACTTCCACTCCCCCATGTCCCCAAGGTGATCAGTAAATTGTGGATTTATACAGTTCCTATGGCACTTTTCAGACATCCATTGTTGCTGCATTTTTTTCAGTTGTCCTAGTTTTTCCCTTCCCACCTTCTTTTAAAACTTTGACCATATTATAATTCACTTAAGCTTCTAAATGAGACATGTCTACAAACAGCATCTGGGTCAGCCAGCCTTAATTTGAAAATGTCATTACTCCCACACTAACCTTCCCCCATCAATCCCACAGCAGCCATCACCATTTGTATGTCTCCCAGACCAACCATAGTGAAGTTGTGGTCTTTTCATCTTCAAAAAGGAGGAAAATAGGGGGAGGAGATAAGAGACCGCTACCTGGGCGGTGAAGACTGAAATTGTCCAGAGAAACAGAGCAAGGAAGTATTCTCATTTCCACTGATTTTTTTGGGCTGCAAAGGTGTAAAGTTTTATCTGGAGAAGAAAACAGTAAGCTTTCAGTTTATGCTTAGCTCAATTCCAACTACCTTTAAGTCCATTTCGCTTTGCAAAGTTCAGAAATATTCAAGATGCTCCTGAGGTTCAGAATATCATTACAGGGTCTCCCACATGGCCTTTCCTGCAGGTGACTGAAGAAAGGTGTTTCTAGGTCCGTGGAGTTTAAAGGATTACATTTGAACTAAAGGTGGGATGCTTTTCACTTTCTTAACCTGGAAGTTAATCAGCTAATATGCCTAGTCTCTCTCTGTAGTCAGTTTGATGAAAGGCACTTTCAGAGGGCAATTCGTTTCATCCTACAGTCGCTATTAAACCCAGGCTGAATATATTGCCCTCTGCAGCTGCTTACCTAGGTATTTAACTCATTAAATGTCTTCAGGAGCTGGATCTGTGTCTTTAGCCATAAGGGACTGCATTCAGTTGGAGGTGAAGATGCCTCCTTCCAGGTGTCTAGATGAGAGTGATATGTCCGGGTTGCCATCACTGGGAGATTTTGCCAATACAGTAAGCAGACCTTTAAGAGATTCAGCATACCCTCAAGCACACAGCTAGGTTTGATTCTGTAAATTGACAGCTGGAGGTGTTCGGTGTGGCCTGCAGCTACCACTCCAGAATGGCAAAAGTCCTGTGCCAAATCTTCAGCTCTCTATGGAAGTCCCACTTACTCTAGGGCATCTGAAATGGCACCAGACACCTAAGTTTAAGCAATTGAACTGACCCCCTAGTGCTTGCACAGCTCTCTGAACCCCATTGCCAGTACCAATAGATCATCATTAACTATGATCAGAGCACAAACAGCCATTTCGCACACAGAGACCTCCATGCAGATGCCAATGTCTGCCCAACTCTCATGTTAAAACCCACCAAGGTTTTACACACCAGTTGTGACACAGAGGCATGACAGCAAAGTGCTTTTTGGCCTGTACATCCCACCATGTGTAGCCCATTTTCCCAAGAACAGAGAGACAGTACAAACAGACCTAGAGTCACTGGCCACTTGTCACTGGTGCTGCAGAAACAGGCTCAAGGACAAACACTACTCAGTGGGTTAATCAGTGTCAGTTCATTGATTTAAAAAATTAGGTTAAGTCATTGATATGATGGGAAACAGAGCCTGAGCCCTGGAGGAAGCATCTCCAGCAGAGTCAGTAACAAGGCCTAAGAGTCTCACCATTCCTGCTCCGGCGTCATGACCATAGCCCACATACATACTGCTGTAAGAGGTCAGGGTCTCCTCCTGAACTGTTTGCTGTGCCCTAATTACAAGCAGAAGAGAATGCAAGTGCCCCTGAATTTAATCAGAAAGTGTACAAAGCTTGCATTATTATGATCATAAAAGTGATATACACATTTGTTGAGCTCAGTAGGGCATATCAACCGAAGTAGCATTATGTTTTGAAAAATAGTAAATCACTTTCTCAACAGCTACACTGAACTTTGGATGCCTTCAGCTACACTTCAGTGTGGTAAAGAAAATAGGTACTCTGGGTTCAAACTTAATATCATTCAACTGCCTGTTTA
Source organism: Tetrax tetrax (assembly GCA_009806455.1). Lineage (NCBI taxonomy): Eukaryota > Metazoa > Chordata > Aves > Otidiformes > Otididae > Tetrax > Tetrax tetrax. The sequence continues at coordinate 249,107 of WHYT01015571.1, read as the reverse complement.
TAATGGTAGGAGACATTTAAAATATGAGTGCAAGGAAGTGCTCTTCAATCTCATGAGCCATTCTAAAGTTAAGTGAGTGAATCACTCATCTGAATTCAACTAATAGGAGGAGAAAATCAACCCTGGGAAATCAATTTTAGTTCTATATCTTCATCCTCCAAGGTTTGATTTCTAAGTCAAGTAAGTCCCTAGAAACCAGTCTCCAGAACTCACCGGGGATTTTTGCATGCCAGAGTAGGGTAAACTCATTTTCAGAAGATCTAAATGGAGACATTCAGACTGAAAAAGCAAGATGTCAAAATAGCATGGTCAACTGGAAGTAGAAGTATAAAAATCAGAAGGTAAAATTATGCGCATCAGATAGACTTCAGCATTTGAAATTCCAGTCAAAGCAGGACAGTGAACAGAAAGAAGTCTTAACCCAGCTGCTGATACAGTGAAACATGGATTTGCCTACTGAATAAAACTCAAACTTATAGGTTTCTGTTGACCTCTCAGGATACCAGCTCCCCGTACTCCTTAGGAAGGATGTTGTAGAGCTCCATCATGCACTCTTCATGATCTCCACAAGAAAAATCAAGTGTCAAATAATAATCTAGAGGGGGCTCAGGTGCAGTATCCTATTTATGGCTCCACCACTTGTGCTGAACTTGAGGATTACACTTCTGGGTGGAATACAGCTTACCTCAAAGTGAAAAGGACTTTAAATAGCAAGGTTTCAGTACTTATGATCCCTGGAGTCCTTGAAGTAAGAGGGCCATTCTGAAACGGGGAGCCTTCATTTCATCCTCAGTGCTAGATATACTACATTAACCATCCCTTTACCTGGATTTGGAGGCACTGGGCATGATTTTCAAAGCAACCAAGCATCTAAAATTCCAGCTGAACTCAACAGTTCTGGAAAACAATCTTGCAATAACTGACCAGACAAAATAAAAATTTTTTCTGATAAAAATTTGCTTTAATTTTCCTTTCGGTTTGGCTTCTTCAAGTAGAAAACTAAATAATAATTTCTCCTAGACACAAGTTTCACTCTCCCACTCCATTTTTGGGGGAGGTAAAAAATTAAAAACAACTTATCCACCAACTCAAGGACTCTACCTTAAGCCACGAAGGGGAGGAGGGGGGAGAAAAAAAAAACTCACAAGCTGCATAGTTACAGTTTGCCTTATTCTGGCAGGTTGATCAGAAAACATATCAATGTTTTTCTGCTAGCTGGAGACAAGCCAAACATGCACAACTTGGACATCTTAGAAGAGTTCACAAGATGTTATGGATAATTAACACAAAGCTTTTCCCCAAGACAGTGCCTATAATCTCTATTTCTCACTCCATATTTCCTGCTACTGAGAAGGAAAATATTCTTTGTCTTAATGATGAATAAAGTGGGTTTAAGAATTCCTCTAGGCAACCATCACCAACATCTTATTGTGTTATCTAGCCCAAAGTAGTTTTAAATATGGGAAGAGACGTCAGAGCTGTTTGCTGTTTTGCTGGTGTAGAAGTAAGATCACTGCATGTTGATCTGAGACTTGGACACAGAAACCAGCTCTAAAGAAACATTTGATGATGGCATTGGTGTGCAAGTGGTTCAAGCTTTTTGTAGAGTCTTAGTGCTCTCGAGCTTTGCCAGTTATGGGTGTTCTCATAAATGGAAAGGAAGGACCCAAACCTACTGACCCTGAAGTGCCAGCAACTCAACTCTACGGTGGATCTCGCACAAGCCTGCATGTCATCAAACTGTCATCCCAAGCAGCTGAACCACATGAGCCACAGTATCCCATGGCATTAGAGAAGGAAGATTTTTCTCATGGAAGAGCACAGAAAAAGCTGAGCAGCAGGACCATCAGGACTGTTGGAGACCTGAGTGAATCAGCCTCTGCTCCATGCTGCCATGGCTAAACTGATTTTGCACCTAAATTAGCTAATTTAAAGGTGTCCTGGGCACCTCTGTGCCATCCTTTCCTCCCTTCTGTGACTGCACAGAAAATTCAAAGGAAAAGGTGAAACGCAGTCTTTCTCAAATCTACAGCCTAGTTTATCACCGATAAATACAGAGTTTCTCCAGGCATCTTGTGGCTGATGCTGCTGCAAATACCCAGTGAAACACTAGAAATGCTGTATGCTGGAGCTTGCTGATATGAAAATAATTGCATGGCACAGAGAAGAGAGAAAATCACCAGGGTTATTCCAGAGGCCTGTAAATTTTATTTTTTTTTTTTTTAGTTTGTATCATTTAATGTTCTTCTAAATCAGTATTTTCTTATCAGCAGAGCACACTGCGATGTTCAGATGTACAGATCTCCAGAATGAGGCATAGCATCCTATGCCTTCTAATTAGCTGGCACAATTGACTCTGGCTGGGCACCAGAGTCAGTACAGCTGTGAGCCGACTGTACCATGAGGAGGCAGGAGCAGGTACAGAGGCAGATGAGCAACAGCAGCATCACGCACCTGGGAAAGGGAGGCAAGATCCTAGGAATGAGGGAGGAATACATGGAAGCAGAGATCAGAAGAAAGGGAGGAGGAGGACTGGCAGGCAAAAACAGAAGACAAAGGAGAAGAAGTAGAAGCAAGGAGGTAGGAGTTCTGTTGTCTGTCTAAAAGAGCAAAGAACCACTGGTTGAAGTCGATGAAAACTGCTGATTTCTAACAAAGGGTTTGGGCATGAAATATTTGCTATTTTTTTTTAAACTGTTCCACACAATCCTACTGACTTTTTTTTCCCCAGGTAACATGGGCAGTTTTTCAGCCTTTGCTGGCAGCATGGAAGCAGGCGGGTACCTTTGCAGCAACATGTGGGAACAAAGAAAACAATGAAGAGGGCACAAATCATCCCGATTTACATAAAATTAAGACAGAAAAAATACATTATTAAGGGTAAAGGTATGGATTCTAATGACATACTGAGGTGTTGTTTAACAATGTAGACATTGAAACTGTATCTAATTAATTCATGCATGGCATTTAGAGGCGTGGAGGGATTAATACATTCCCTCTTCTTTCTTTTTCTGAAGTCAGATTCTTTGCCATGTTCATTTTCTCTTTCCCCAGTACCAAGTTTCTCCTGTTACATAGCTAATTCAAGATGTCTTTTAAAAATAAATAGTACTATATTTACCTCTAGTGAGTGACACCAACGATGGTAAAGAGGATTCAGCCAGCCAGCCCCTGGCTTTACCTAACAAGTTGGAGCTTCTTAACCTTTTTGTTTACATTTTTCTTTCCCCATGTATGCATCCACCACAAAATGGCTATCTGGGTGCTACCTGCAGGAAGGCCCCCCCACCATAGCTGCCACTGATGCTCCTCAACTCCCACTTTCTGCCCTCATGCAGTTCCCCAGAATGGCCTTTATATCCTCTGAAGGACTTCAAATTTAAAAGCGGTGTGTTGGCTTTCTAAACAATTTTCACCCTTTCAGACTTAAAAACCTAACAAATATACAGAAACAAACTTCAGCTAACCTCTCTCAGAGGCTGGAAACAGATCACTTGTGCACTTTCTGGGTTTCTCACCTGCCAGGGCAGCTGAAAATGGGGCTTGGTGGCACTTGAGTTGGATCACAGCATCACAGAGCAGGAACAAGTCACAGGACTGATGCAGCATGGGGATGCCAAGGATGATCAGGGCTTTTTGGACATGCAGCCTGGCATGGCCACATCAGCCAAGAGATATGCAGCAAGCTCCCCTCTCTTTGATTCACAGTATCCTACATAGGCCAAAGGTCCTTTGAGGTTTATCTCACAGTGGGTGCTTCTTCTCTGTCCATTACAAGGTTGGCCCAGTTGGAGTTACAACAGATGGATGATGACGCATGTGTTTTCTTTGTGGGACCCTTGCTCTTTAGCTCCTATCGTGACACCATCTTCCCTTTTTTGTTTGTTTTCCCACTTTACGTTCCATTTTCAACGAGTTTATAAAACAGAAAAGTATGTCTGGATAAAAAGAATGTGCTTCCTCAAATCCCATTTTTAACTTTGGGTATAATTGTTACTCTCCACTTCTCCAATGAAATAGCTGCTTATGATTAGGGAAGGTATATTTTTGCTGCAGATCAGCTATTTCATATGCTCCTTCAGAACTTTTCAATGTACCATGCGGAGCTGATGATTTGCTGCTTTTTAAATTATCGATTTGTTCCAGCTCTTCTTCTGACACATCTTGATTAGCAGAAAAGAGCAAGTCCCAGTAGGTATTGCTCTGATATTCTCTGTGCTGAAGAGTTATGCACAGATATAATTTAGATTCTCAACAACGTCTTTATCCTCTTTAATTTCTGCCTTTAATCATCAGTGATTCAGTTTCTGAACTACCAATTAATTATTCCTACTCTTCTGACTGATAAAAGGGGAAGCATTTTTATTTTATACCTTTATCTATTTGTAGTCCACCATATTTCGTTTTCATTTCCCTTTCTTCTAGTCTTTACACTAACTAATAAACCAACATATTGGAAAACTAAGGTTAGATTTTCAAATTTGGAAGGATTCTCATTTGCCTCAAAAAAGCTTTCCAGCCCTGCCATCCAGTTATACTGGTTTCCTCTTTGATTGCCTAGTAGTATTTTTGTTAGAAACATACATGCCCTCTAAACTCTATTATTGTTCTTAAGTGGAATTCATGGCATCTTTAAAGATTTTTCTTCCTATACTTTTCCCTCAGGGCTTTTCTTGACTAACCTTCTCAACGTGACCAAAACCCAGATGTTCTGAAGTTTGAATTTCAGTCACTTTTCTGTACTTTATTTCCCAATAAGCTACTGGACCGTGTTACATTTACGTGCCTGTTAGCAGCTTCAGACGTAATCTGGCCTTGAACTCCTTCCTGCATGTGGTTTAAGATTAAGAATCAAAAATTAGGCTATAATGATTTGGGCACCTAAAAAAATCTGAAATTCTATACCTACTTATGGCTCTAGCCCAGGATAAAAAAAAAAATAGGCACCTACCCGCTGTTTCAGACCTGCCAAAGGCAGAGATCAGGCAGTAGCTGGCAAACCTGGAGCATGCATACCAGTTGCAACTCGGTGGTGGAAGCTGCCTTTCTGCAACTGCGTAGTGATGACAGCACTTGCTTCTGGACATGGAAAGGCTGCACATGAGGAAGGTCAAGCCAGCATCGCCCATCTCAAATGAAGCACTCAGCCACCAGGCAGGGCATCAGGTGCCAGCAGAGAAGAGAACACATGCTCTGCTACTTGTTGGCTGAGAAAGAACTGTGAAGCTTCTGGGGTGAAAGGAAGCCTCACAGCCTGGTGGGCTGGGGTCTCAGAGGAGAAAGGTCTCCCAGGTTTGAGTCATTGTGCTGATCCTTAGGACTTTAGTTTATCCCAGAGTTCAGTGCAAAATGACCCCTAAAACAAATTTTGTAACTTAACTGTCTGATGCCTGCTAAGACTCCCCTTTAATACATAGGAAGAGCTTATCTTTGTGAGGCAGAGATGTGCAGGACCACACTGATGGAGTTAAAGTCATGGTCTGAGCCCTGCCTCCTGCTAACAGCACTCACTCCTGAGGTCTGGGCTTGAGCAACACCTAGGCCCAAACCTAAAATGTGACCGTTCTTCAGTGGAACAAGAACTGTACCTCAAGTCCACATGAAAAGCAAAGGTATTGGAACAGGCTTGCTTCAGGCTACTTTTTTCTGTTGTCCTCCTTCCTGAATTGTTAGAAGCTTCTTCAGTATTTTCTTCCGCTTTCCTGCTGCTAACACACCGAACTACAGCCAGGCAACAGAGCTCCTCAATCCCTTCCCTACCCAGCTCCCTCCTCACACACTGCCAAAAGATTTCTCATGCAGTAAAAGACATGTCAGCTGAGCTTTAAATCATTTATTATTAGCAAGTAGTTGGAAAAAAAAAAAATTAAAGTCAGCCTACCTCTGGCCATGGAAAAGACAATGAGAATTAGTACCGCTCTGCCTGCCACAACCCCTGGCAAGGCTAAATACTGAATTGCTGTTAATGGTTTAGGAAGAGAGGAGATGAAATGCAGCACAACAGACATAATCCTCAAATCCTTTACTGGCCTCCCTGGAGGGTCCACACCACGTGTGGCTTGGCCATCCCCTCCACAGACGGCTCGCTCCTCACCAACTGTTTCACTGCCGGCAGCCACGCTCACTTCAGCCACAGAGCACTGGGTGCAACAGACTCAGAATGACTCCATAGCAGAAGCACTGCCCTTGCGCTTACCTGTCCCAGACACATTTATTTGGGGACAGGCTGCATTCAGCGAGGCCTTGTAAACCATCAAAATACCTGCGGTAGGCTTGCTGTCTGCTTCTGTGCCTGAGTGTAAAAAGGCCTGATTTTGGTAATACTCGGTCAGATAGAAAACATATCAGGTAGAAGTCTTGGTGAATTACAGCCACTGATTTATATGAAGTATAAAACCCTGGTCGCTGTCTGGTTACACATGCAGAAATGCTGAGAGACATAAGCCCTCCTGCAACTGGGAAAAGGCCTTTACTGAACTCTTCCATTAAATATTCTGCAAATACCCAGTCTGGTGACTTTGTGCTGCTACAGCTACTGCCAGGGCATCTGCTGACCTAATCCAGCTCCCGTTGTTCTTTTCTGGCCAGATGTTAAGCCTCTGAACCCAAACAGAGGATGCCAATAAAATAGCAAATCAATGGAAAATGTCACCACAACCATCTGACCTCCTGCTTCGCAGAGATACGTCAGACTGAGAGAAACCTAAATTCCCTGTTGCCACCTCAAATTTTCCCATTCTGAACCGGGTAGAGACCCACATGCTCACTGTGGCCCACCAGTGCGGGAGGGCAGTGGGCACCTCGTGCCCCGAGTCACGGAGGAGGGTGCCCTGAGGCTGCTCACCCCATCAGGTGCTTGCGGCACCTCTGCTCTGAGCATCCCACAACCGCCGCGCACCGGAGGCAAAATGACATCGCGCCCCACGCTCGGCCCCACTTGAGTTCTCATTGAGGAGCAACAGAGCCGCCCTTGTGCTTACCTGTCCCGGACACGTGTATCTGGGGACAGGCCGCCTCAGAGGATGGCCAAGGGAAGCTGGCAGGTGGTAGGTCCCTGAGGAGCCCCTGCAAGCAGGCGTGCTGCTCCCCACCCCTCACAGCAACGCAGCGGGCACTCGGCAAATGCTTGGCTTTGGCACGGCGCTTCTCAGGCGGTTGGTCCGATGAGGGCAATGGGCTGTGAAGCTGCTCCCCGCCTCGGCGTCACCATCTCACCAGCCACGCAGTCCAAGGGAAAAACATCGCCTTCAAGCACTAGCGTCATCTCCATGGAGGGCGTAGGGTTGTCTGTCTGGGAATGGCATTACACACCAGACCAGGGTACGCTCCGGGTTCAACACTGACACCTTCTTCTCCCAGAAGAAAACGAGGACCCCGAAGATATACCGTGCAACAGAGATGGAAAACAGGGAGGACCGCATTGAAAGATGCTTCTGGGTCAGGGCTGTGCCGCTTCCCCGGTTCAACAGCACCATCTCCTGGGTGGCCTCGGCCACTCGCCCAGCTGCCGGCCGCTCACCCCCAGAGCATCACCTTCCTCTGGAGCCACCTGAGATTTTTAGTTTATTCGCTTTTATTTGCTTTCCTTTCAGATAGTATCAGTCTTTTTGCACCTGTTTCCTTTTGCATATTGCTGCTTCTCTCTCATGGAGCATCACAGACAAATGAGTAAATGAAATACTGAAGGAAATAATGTCTTAGATTCTGTATATTTTTTTTAAATCAGCAGTACAAAACAGTCTTGAGTATGTACCCAGTCTTCAAGCACCACCTCTCAGAGAACACCTAAATTTTCTTTGAGTAAAAAAAAAAAAACAACAAAACAAAAAAAAACCCCAAACCAAAACTGGAAAAAAAAACCCACAAAACAAACCACCAAACCCTAAATTTACTTGAAGATCTGTTTAGTTTTTAGACAAGTGAAATGGTGGATAAGAACAGAAACGCTAGGTTTCATAGTATTACCATTCAACGGGGAAATCGTGTCTGACACACAGTATTTCAAAGATACTCATTGTAGTGTGTATTTGAAAGCTCAGAAGTGCTTGTTGAGATACACCTGTAAAAACATGTGTTTTTCACTCACTGGATCATAGATTTAAGACTAAAGGCTCCAAAACTTTATTCTTTCTATAGCTGTTAGAATACAAGTAGCAAATCACTTCTCTGTATTTCAGGTTATATTAGTTTGTGAAGTGAATATTTGAGTATCCTAGATCACCGTTTGGAGGCTAAATAAAATCCTTCATAAAATCCTTCAGGCTTTGAAGAATGTGCATATATAACAAGCAAAAAAGTGTAATTCAATTATCTTTTTCTAATTCAACACTCCTCCAAAGCCCCTTTTGACTCAATTCACTGTTAAATGCCGAGTAAAATTTAACAGAAACTCATCTTTAAAAGATACAAAGTAAGCCCCCTGTGCAAGCTTCAAGCTAGAAGGGACAACATATAACATGTAACTGCAACAACACAGACATACATGGGAGCAGCTTCATGTGGGTGTAGGAGTAGTTTCATGGCATTTTAAACAGAACAGCTGCACCAACTAAAAAAAAAAAAAAAAAAAAAAAAAAAAAGGTCTCTCTGTTGTTTCTTAAAACTAACTTTTTTAATTACCAAAGCTGTTTCAATATTAATATCGAACCTGGCCCTTGGATTCTTCTTAGGTCCTTACAAACCATCATTACCTGCACATATTTAAGGTAACCAAGGTATTTTGGAAATTACAGCATGTATTTCAACAGCTAGAGAAAAGTTTCTATGACTCCCTCCATCTTCAAGGAAGTCAAGTGTTTTTGTTTATTCTGATTCAAAAGCTCTTAAAACATAAAAATCATTTGAGTATAAAAGTCACCCTTAAAGGGTTTTCTTTCTTCGTGAGAGGGGAGGACAAGCCAGCAGCCTGCTGTCCTGCAAGCATTTCTGGTGCTTATTAAGAAAAGATCTTCACCACTGTGAAGATATGAATGCTTGTCCATCATACACAGCACTGCACGTTCCTCTCAGCTATACCCTGCAATTAGCATGAACTTTATACAGTACTGTCCTGGTTTCAGCGGGGATGGAGTTAATTTTTCTCTCAGTAGCTGGTGTGTTTTGATTTCCTTTGTGAAGAACGTTGATACAACACTCTGATGATAGGAGTTGTTCATGAGACCAAGGACACTGTCCTGCTTTCCAAGTCTTGCTAATGTGCAAATGCAGGAAGCTGGGAGAGAGACAGACAGAATAATTGACCCAAACTGGCCAAAGAGAGTATTCCATGCCGTAAAAATTCCATGCTCAGTATATAAGTGGGATTGGCCAGGGTGGGTATCTGCCCTCCTAGCATTCATCCCTCTCTCTCGTTCGCTGACATTGCTCCCTCTACCTTGCTGGCTCCCTTTTCACTCCTGTGCTGGCTGCTTGGTTTTGTTTCCGTGATCGCTGCTCGGGACAGGCTGTATCAGTCACTGGGACATCAGGTGGTGAGAAGATGTACATTGTTCATTTTGTCTATTTTAATATCCTTATATTCTCTTATTATTGTAGTTTTCCCTTGTTATTTTAGCAAACTCTCTTCATCTCAACCCACGAGTTTTCTTTCCTTCCCAATTCTCTCCCCATCTCGCTTGCTGGGGGTGGGGGGTGAGCAAGAAACTGTGTGGTAATTTGGGCTAAACTATCACAAGTACAATGGTCTTTCTAACTAGAACTGCCTTTGCTCCCAGCCTAATCTCTTACTTCCAGGGAAATAAGGAATGTGCAAGAAGCTGGATGATAAATTTATATATCAGAATCTCACTCCTAAATCAATCAGAATATATAAGGTTATAATTCCACTTTTGATAGTTTTAGTACAAGTATGCAGAGAAGCTTTTCAAGAAGAACCATTAAAAAGAAAAAAAAAAAAAAAGCAGCTACACACAACCTGGAAAGTGCTCTGGTTTTTT
>WHYT01015571.1:228071-239152 GCA_009806455.1 Tetrax tetrax | reverse complement strand
AAAAAAAAAAAAAAAAAGGCATTTCAAATATTTCAGGGTATGTAAACTGTATTTTTTTTTTTCAGAGAGTGGAGAATATTGACCACATCTGAACATATACTAGCAAAATTAAGGCAAGGACAAGATCATTTGAGCTGAGAAATACACTTACTACATACATAACCCACTCAGATTTTCTGGGTTGCTAATAGTTCATTTTCTCAGGGAAACTTCTGGTTTAACAGATTGTAATTCTCCCAAATCAAAACTAACATGTCTATGTAACCTGCTTCCTTATGATTCCCCGCCATGGCCAGTTCAAGAAGAGTAAATAAAACCCACATCCTTTTTGGTGAAGGTTTAACCAGCTATCTTTTAGTATGTCAGATCGGTTTTGGAATATGAATCTAATTGGCTCAAATCAAAACACTTTGCTTTGTATGTAAGAGGTGAGAAGTCTTAAAAGATGCAGAGGATGAACTTAATTTATGATCTGGTGAATAGGTTGGTCCACTCAGCTCAGCCTTTTACCACAGCAGCAGCACCAAGGGCATCTTCAGAATGAAATGTAAGTAATTACGATAATGGTTTCCAGTTTGGCAAACATTCGTATTACAACCCTGTAATAACAGAGTCACAGTCACAGATAATCATTTACTCGCTTTCATCTCATTGTAAGCCTTCAGCAGTGCAATACAGCCGAAATGAGTCCAGAAGCATTTCACCGGAGGAGAGCCAGCCAGAATGCCAGTCCGGCACAACACGCTGAAACCGAAAATAGCGGGAATGGGACTACACGGTATTTTAGAGCTGGCAGCTCCATACAACCAACCTTGATCTGTAGAAGCCCTGCAGGTGGCAATGCTTGTGCACAGCCCTGACATCAGCCTTATTCTTACCCCAGCAGACCAAACTCAAGACCAGGCAGCTTTGCTTCTTTCTTCACCAAAGACGGCAAAGGCAGCTCCGCACCTTTGCTCTTGGCTGTCCTTCTCAGAGACTTCAGCCAGCCTTCCCCAGCCATGCTCCTGAGCACTAATACCAATTTGGTCTCTGTTTTACTGCAGAGTGATGGGGAAGCACAAGCAGCAGTGCCAGTGGTTTTTCCACATCATTCCCCTCACCTCCTGTGGCAAGCCACTCGTCCTGGGGGGAAAAAAGTCATCCTTTCCCCCATAGAACCCTTTGTAGCCTACCAACCAGAGACTGCTCATGGATCTTTTCAGGTAGCACCAGGGACCCAGTACTAGCTCAACACAGATACTGATTGTCACCCAAGACTCCAATATCATCAGTTGCCTTCTCTCACTGCCAAATATCATGAGAATCATCGAATCAGAGAATCACTGAATGGTTTGGGTTGGAAAAGACCTTTAGAGATCATCTAGTCCAACCCTTTTGCAAGGAGCAGGGACATCTCCAACCACATCAGGTTGCTCAGAGCCCCGTCCAACCTGGCTTTGAATGTTTCCAGGGATGGGGCATCCACCACCTCTCTGGGTAACCTGTTCCAGTGTTCCACCACCCTCACTGTAAAAATTTTTTTCTTAATATCTAATCTGAATCAATCTTCCTCTATTTTAAAACCATTGCCCCTCATCCTATCACAACAGGCCCAGCTAAAGAGCTTGTTCCTGTCTTTCCTGTAAGCCCCTTTTAGGTACTGGAAAGCTGCTACTAGGTCTCCCCGGAGCCTCCTCTTCTCCAGGCTGAACAGCCCCAACTCTCTCAGCCTGTCCTCATAGGAAAGGTGCTCCAGCCCTCTCATCATCTTTGTGGCCCTCCTCCAGACTTGCTCCAACAGGTCCATGTCTTTCTTATGTTGGGAGCTCCAGATCTGGACGCAGTACTCCAGGTGGGGTCTCACCAGGGCAGAGTAGAGGGGGAGAATCACCTCCCTTGACCTGCTGGCCGTACTTCTTTTGATCCAGTCCAGTTGGCTTTCTGGACTGCAAGGGCGCATTGCCGGCTCATGTTGAGCTTCTCTTCCACCAGCACACCCAAGTTCTTCTCCTCAGGGCTGCTCTCAATCCATTCTTCAACCAGCCTGTATTTGTGCCTGGGATTGCCATGACGCAGGTGCAGGACCTTGCACTTGGCCTTGTTGAACTTCATGAGATTTGCACAGGTCCACCTCTCCAGCTCCCTCTGGATGGCATGTCTTCCTTCCACTGTGTCAACCGCACCACGCAGCTTGGTGTCATTGGCAAACTTGCTGAGGGTGCACTCTATCCCACCATGCATGTCACCAACAAAGATGTTGAACAGGGCCTGTCACCACACTAACCCCTGAGAAAAGGCAAGTGCAAATCTCCCATCCATGAGAGGTCTGATTTTTTTCTCAAAAAAAACCAGCCCACTTGCAGCAGCATCCCTTTTAGATTGGAAGCCCATCTCCCTTTTGCCTCTAGGTTGAGGGACAGCGAAAGCTGATGACCAGAGTGGAGAAACTTCCCATGTTCTAAAATTATCAGCCTAAGTGAGAAAGTTTCCTGGGGAAAATACTTAGTCAGCTCCCAAAATAAACCTCTTTGTGATAATCTGAAATTTTAAAATTTAAGTAGACTGACTTTTTTTTATTGCAGTTGGATTAACATGAGCATTTACATAAATGTAATATGTAAAACAACTACTCATTCACAGAGCCTGGAAAGATACGCTTCGTACGGGAATGCAGGCAGAAGCCACATTTACACGCCCACTCTTGTGGCTTTGTCACACACGCTTTACAGCATTGCTGTTGGTTTTACTTGCTCAGTCACAACACATTCCAATCAGGCAAAGAATCGATATAAATGCTACTATACGTGTTATGCAAAAAAAAAAAAAAATTGACCAAATAATTAAAAAGTCAAAGGAAGTAGAGAGAGTAAAAAAACTATTCATAGTTATGGTAAGAGCGGGAACTCATGCTGGGAGAAAAATTTTGCTGCTTAGAGGAGAAAGATCTGACCGCTAAAGTTACCTTTATGTTAAACTACCAGCAGGTAGTACAGAAAGACATTCAACTTTCGCAGAAGAATAAAGAATGGAGCTCTATGAAACAGCACATTTGTGGGTTTGGTTTTTAATTGATTTATTTAGTAGCCAAACTAAGAGATCACCATAGAAGAAGGAAATAGTTTAACCTTCTTCAAGTTACCTTATTCTTTGCTGACTGCATACATCCATTTCAATAGGTCTTTTGACACAAATAACCAAAGACTTCTGAAATTCACTTATTTTTCTACATTCAAAATAGCAAAAACTACTTATGAAAGATTGGCCAAACGCTTATTTAATTTGAATTCAAAGAGAGGTAACACTGAAATGCTCAGGACTAACCTTCATCTCTGCCTACAGCTTTGCATTTCATCAGTGTGATGCGGTACACAAACAAAATGTCTCGCACTCCTGTCTCCATGCTTAACAGCCACGAGTCACTGCCTCTGCGTGTACCTTACTCACACCCGGTGGTCATTCAGTCACCTCTGCCGATACCGGGCAGCTGTGATGAACAAGGGAACGCACTGAGCATGTAGACACAGTGTTTAATCCCGGCGATGCAGATTGCATTAAAACTATCCAGTACACTTACTCTAACCAATTTGGCAAATTTAAGAATGTAGCCGTACAGTTTCTCCACTGGACAGCTTGCTCAAGTGGATAGCAGAGATTTAGAACTGGAACTTCCATCAAATCCCTCTTGTCTACAAGTTCCAGTTCTCACTTCCTCTTCCAATGACCATTCATAACTTTTCCTTTCTCTAAAACACATTTTCCATCCCATGCAGTAGAAACTATTTTAGATTTCAAATCAAAGGTAGTATCAGTTTCTTAGAGGAGTCAATTAAAATAAAAGGAACTATTGCAGACAATCAACATAAAATACAGTTTATTTCAAATCATTTGCCTAATTCACATGCAAACTGGTTTATCTTAATAAAAGTGAACTGCATTTAGAAACAGCTTGGTTAATTTTTAACCTTAGCAGGACTACTGTACAGCTGAAGCTACACCGGTTATTATAATTTGTTTTAACTTAGGGAAGTGTGGTTAGATAAGCATTGAAGACTTCAGAGACTTTCCACACAGCAATATTTATCTATTCAGTGGCCTCTCTGCTGCACTCATCTTATCTACATGAAACATTTCATCTATTAATTCCACGTTTGAAGACCATGTTCTTTGAACCACAGCAGTCAGGAGAAAATAAGTTGAAATACAACAAATACAAAAAGATAACCTAATAACTAGCAAATAATACAAGATTACTGTAGTAACTGAAGTATTCACCTGTACTATTTCAAGTTAGAATACTGAAGCCTTAAGCAATTCCCACATTTTAGCACTAACATAGAATTCCAATACACAAAGTATATAAGCAGAGAGAAAAGCTGCTTTGTAAGAGGTAGAAAAGGTTTTATAAAATCTTTAGGCACAATTCTTAGCAATCTTTTAAAAGCCATCAGAATGTTACAAAGTAATAATGACCATTATTCATGTATTTGTACAAGTCTGTTTATTTTTACCCTTTGGAATTAAGGTTCTCATGCACTCTCATATAATCTTTTTTCTTCTATATTGTTTGAAGATTATTTTTCTTCTATATCATATGTGATTACAGAAGTTTTACAGGCTGTCAGGAAGTCTTATCATCAGGAATTATACAGCAAAATTGATGCTTTATTACTTAACACTTTTTCAAGAGGAGTAAGGGAATGCAAACACTGTTTGCACAGGTTCATGTATCAAAGAACAGACAAACACACATTCAAAATCCATAAAAATATTATTAGTTCTTTTGGTTTACTCCCGCCTCAATCAAGAAGTGAATGCCTTTAGAAGTAAGCTTTTTCTTTTTTTGTTGTTTTTCTTTCTTTTTTTTTTTTTTTAAACACAATTTCCACAAATATGTGCTTTACAGTGCAGTGGTTATATTCAAATCTTCACAATATCCATAAATCAGAATACCAAGATCACTACATTTACCATGAGCTAACAGACATTCACAGATAAATCTTAGTGTCAGTTCAAAAAGATGCCTTCTTTGAGCTAAAGTACATAAGGCTTTACTGGTAACAAGTTCTTATCGAAGATTTGCTTTATTCCTGTCATAGCATCTTTTTTTTTTTTTTCCTTGTTTTACTTTTTGTCTTGGTCTTTTTCTGCATCCAGAAGTGCTGAACGGATTCCTAATTTCTTCAGCTCTTCTACAAGATCTCCATTCTGATGCATCTGGAGGAGTATATCACAGCCACCAACGAATTCACCATTGAGGTATACTTGTGGGATGGTAGGCCAGTTAGAGTAGTTTTTTATTCCTGCATAAGAGAAAAAAAAAAAAGTATTAAAGGTTTTCTCTTCTCTTTAAATAGAATGGGGTTTTAAATAGAATATATTGCTTCAGCCTGAGAGAGCTACTGATATTTTCATTTCTTTCCCATTGAGGCAAAAATGTCTCTATGTAACAGAAGCACTATCAGAAAAAGCACATTAAAGTTAGGTTTGGTTCTCATTCCAGCGCAAAGATGTGGGTTGAAAGATACAGAGTCAGCTCCTATTCTCACTTCAAACAGAAGCTGCAAAAATGTAGCGTCTCTTTTCCCTTCCAGGAAACGAGCAAATTCTTCAATCAATTAAGGAAATGAGAAGTCTTAAAAACACTGAGAACTGTTTACATTCAGTTAGCCTTTATATTTCCCAAAAGCACTTTAAAATATTTTATGTTCTTACTGAATTCATACAGTTATACTAACTACAGCAATTTCAATTGCAAGATACACTCTCCCCTCATTCCAAATTGCTTTATCTTTCACTACCAGACCTTACAGCCCACGGGAGGGGCACAAAGGCTGAAGTCTCTTAAAAGTACTCACTAAACAAAACAGAGCTCAAGTCCCAATTACAAAGTCCAGAATTATAGTTTAAAATTGTACTTCATAGAAGACAAATGTAGGACCATCCAAAAATATTAACTGATCAGCTGGTATAAATTGAATCTCAACTTGGACTGAAAGACATCAGGAAAAAAATAATACAGAAGAACTATTATAAATAACTTGCTAGCTTTTAAATGACGCTTCAAACAAAGACATTATTTCCGTAGTAGGGGAAATAAGTTAAATTTTACATCTGCACTTGCTTAGGTATCAAGTTTTGAATTCCACATTTTAATACATTTTTCAATATGCAATACCTATTATTTTTCTACAGAGGCACAACAGCCCATGCACAAATTTAAGCCTACAGGCAATAGAGGTGCCTTTTCAGACCCCCTGAGCCCATTCACCTTGGAAGCCAGCCGACTCTCTCAGCTAGCAGGCATGGGCTTTAGCACAGGCTGTCAAAGTACTAACAGCACGTATTAAGCCTGTATAGCAGAAAACACAGGGGAATTTGCTTTCCCCTTACAAAACACTTTAACTCCTGAAGATTATAGAGTAAAACCCAAAATATCTGCGAGAAAAGATAACCATATTAGCAAATTATGTTTACTTTATTGGAGCTTAAAACACTTCCTTTTTTTAATAAATATGCAATGGAATTACAGTTTTAATGCATAAAAGATGAAAAAGAGGTAATAATTAAAAAACACCAGTGTGTTTTAAAAAATCCAGTAGAATAACACTAATCCAGAAAAAAAAAAAAGTTGTGACAAAGTGTTCCTATCTATCAAGTACAACATCAGCTAGGAGATTTTATTTTTACGTAAGATTTTGTGCATGGACAAACAATCCTTCAAAAGCCCAAAATAGCAAGTTTGGCACATAAGTCAAGGCCAAAAGGAACCCAGAACCACCTCACCTCATCTCCAGCACCATCACCTGTAACTTCTTTGTTAGCATTTCATTAACACATCAGTGGTTTGGATTTAGCTCGTAGAAATTCTAAGATCTGATGTCAACTTGTGTTTGGCAGTACTTTTCTTAAACACCCCTTGGCCTTTGAGCACTCAGAAGTGCTCAAACTGTCCCAAAATCTTTTAACCAGTAACAATGGATTAAATGAATCCATGAAAAATATTCAGGCATGCTAAGGATAACCCTACTCAAAGGAGCCACTGCAGATACAAAATAGGGTTTGCTTTTGTTAAAGTATTGTAATGATAAATACGAGTAGAGAACCAAGGGCTCTGCATCATAAAACTACTGCTAATAAGCATTCCAGGGCAATATTTACACCAATTACTCTTTCACAGAAATATTTTCTTCAAGGACCCAACTGCACAGACATACAAGTGCTGATAGTACCTCCAAGGTTCTATCCAACTTCAGATAAAAATATGAATATAAACAAGCTTAGTTGCTCTGAATGCTGCATTTCACGTGTTGGACAAGCTGCTTTAAACGCCTTCATGCCAGCGCTCCACCAGATTACAAACTAATACCTCCAGAACCGGCTCACCAACTCCTGCCTTAGTTGAGCGGTTACTGATACTATTTCAGCAGTGTTAAAGCAAGTCTGCCTGGCCTACGCTTGCTGCACTCAGGATGCGCTTTTGTGATCAATCCCTTGGCAATACAGACACCCCACGGGATTTCCTTCCCCCACTCCCTGCAGGTTAACACTTCCCACCGCGCTTCAGAAGCTGCAGCTCCTGCTTTGAACCACTGTTTGCTTTGTAAAGCCACACTCCACAGATGAGGTCTGCAGTTTGACAGCTGAGCTAGCACACTGTAAGGCGACTGTGAAAGCAGAATCAGTGCAAAGTGCTAAGGAAAAGCATGCCTAGAGCACTCTCACCCCATTTCCCCAACTCCAGTTACCAATTCTCGGTCTCTCTTGCTAGCATTAGCACTAACGAACAATGGGCCACATCAAGAACTGACTCAAGCAATCACTCTCACTCCCTCCAGAAAAGCAACACATTTTCATGGAGATCATTAGTACCGATGCAAGCATGATTGAGTGAAAGCTAGCACAAGGGTGGGAGGAAGGATCAAGACCACCCTCTTGGCAGCATCCCATGCTTAAGGTAAGGTAAAGCAACAATGAAAGTAATCTGAGGGTGAAGTACCACAACAATTCAAACCAGTTTAAATCACCACCACACATTCCAGTATGCAATCCCAAGCTTCCCCGCCACCTTAGTGGCCTGAAGCAGCCTAGCGCTGTCCATCGGCTGAGAGCAGGATGACTTGTGGCAGAGCCAACTGAGACATTTGAACAGCCACGGAACCACAGCCCAAGGCAGCGCCGAGGTCTCTCAAGTTAGCTTTAATAATTAAGGGTCTGCATCAGAGAAGCATATCCTCTGCTAAAGTTCAGATAAACCACATGAAGTTGTGGTTTCATCAATCGGAACGCTTCTAGGTGAAGAGGCAAGTAGTGGAGTTGTTTTGGTTTTACAGCTTGCCATATTTTAGCAGCAGGCAAGTTTCAGCAGCCGAACTATTAACAACCTGAAAATAAGGTGTTTGAACACATAGAGGAAAGAAACCAACCAGCATTTCACACATGCCTGAACCACCATCTCTGCAAACAGCCAGCTCCTACTACAAATGGTATAAGTGTGTGTATGTATGTGTGTGTGTATATATATATAAATATATGTATATATATGTGTATATATATACACATATATGTATATATATGTGTATATATATATACACATATATGTATATATATGTGTATAAGTATATATATATACACATATATATGTGTGTATATATATATATGTATAAGTATGTGCATATATATATATGCAAACATTTCAATTATCTTCAGCTGAATACAAAGCTGGTGACCAGCTCACATACAGTAATCTCCTTGCAGATCAATCTTTAGCTGAACTTCAGCTATTAGATATTTTCACAGCTAAAAGCTCAGCATCCCCTCGCCAACCCCACATGCGTGCAGTGCAGATCATGTTCACAGAGAGGGCTCAGGAAAGCGTCGCATGTTGCGTTATTAACTTTTCAGCACCTGAGGCCAGCGCCAGGGAGCCACTGCTGAACCACCCCGGGCGACTGACAGAGCTACAGCTTCCAGCAGCCCTGCCCTCTCCTCTGTCAGAGACTGCTGTCCACAGGAGCAGGCATATACCGGCCGTCTATGGTGCAGTAGGTAACACAGTTGAAGCAATAAGACAGCCCGCTGGCCTCAGAAACTGCAGTGTTGTTCTCCAGCTCTTCCCTTCAAGGCTCTACCCCTGGTGCTGGCTCTGGCACCCACCTCACAGCACAGCAGGCTAGTTCACCTTGCACGCCCAGTGATCCAGTTAATAAATCGAGCTGGCTCCCCGTGCAGTCGGACAAGTGCCAAAGCCAGTGCATGGAAAGGAACAGAACAACTTATTTAAGCACCTGGGAACCAGTAGGATACTGTGCAAGTGTACGCTCTGTTACTGCA
Source organism: Tetrax tetrax (assembly GCA_009806455.1). Lineage (NCBI taxonomy): Eukaryota > Metazoa > Chordata > Aves > Otidiformes > Otididae > Tetrax > Tetrax tetrax. Next base: position 229,840 of record WHYT01015571.1, on the reverse strand, counting down.
TTCAGCGCAGCTTAGCCAAACAATCCGGATCAAACCACTAATTTCAATTTAAAGCTCAAGTAGCCAGGAGGGCAATGACCTTTCGGATCACCGAGCACAAGCCGGAGTTCATGTGGAGGAAACATTTGCTGTGCTCAAAAAGGAGATGTTCCTGTTACATAGGAAGAAAACACTATATATATTCACACAGTCAAGATCCCAGACATTATAACTGACAAACGCATTGCCTGTTCAAGGGCTCACAAAAGGCCCATCAATGAAAAGTGAAATGCTGATGGTTTGATTTCAAAGTTTTGCTCCCTCCTTTTCAGTGTATGAGTTTGTTCTAGTAAACCATAAGTTTAATACATTTAGATATGTAAATTAAGTTTAGAAAACCATCTTTACTTGAACAAAAAAAAAAAAATGTTTGTTAACAAAAAATGTCATCACACTCAAATTCCAGTATTTAAGTTTGGACACCATACAATTATACCTGTGAACTGAAAAGCAAGCAAGGATCAGGAAAATCAGTCTTTTGGCTGAAAGCTGATAAAAACTGAATTAGTCAGACAACACCAAAAACACAGGAGAAGAAAGTCACCCGATATATCCCAGTATGTGGATTTAAAGCACATTTTAGTATGTTCTGGATAAGAACTGTTAGTGTCATACATCTGCAAGACTACTTACTATGTAGTTTTTTTTGTTGTACTTTCTCAAATAACAACATAAAACCTTAACAGTCAGCTATGCACATTGAGGAGGGAAAGAAGGAAGAAAAGCATTAGGAAAAGAGAGAACTAGCCTTCTACAAGCAGCAACCAACCTTACACAGAACAACTCCTACCACTCAAGCAGTAACAGTGAAACTATTACTAAATATTTCTTGTGCAAATGATTAGCATTATTTGGTACTTAATCAAAAGAACCCAACAGACAGTGCCAGCAGGGAATATAGTGGTATAAGCCATTCATGAAGTTTCACCATACTGTTCACAGGGAAGAAAAAAAAATCTGACTAGATAATGAAGTACTTAGGTCCCTTCTAACGGAGCTTTGTATCTATTAACTAGGCAAAGCAGCCTGGCATGAAAAGCCTGATCTCCAAGAACTGGCCCGAAAGCGTAACTGCATTCTGTAGATAACCAAGACACTCTTGGGCTCAGTAAGAGCTACAGAAACCCAACGGGGATGCCCACCCAAAGCAACCTCCACCGCACCTCTCTGCGATACGCTTCAAATTCCACAAACCCTCAATCCGCCGGTTGTAGGCCTGCTTATAAAACCCAACCAAACAACAAAAAAAAAAAAACCAAAACCCCACCCAAGCAAGCAAGCAAAGGCGAGCCAAACCAAGTCACACAAGGTGACACAGGGGCAGGGGCTCGGCAGGGTGCGGGGCTGTCCCAACGGCCCCCAACAGCCCAGAGGCAGTGCCGACCCCAGCACGGTCACACAGGCCAAAGCCTTCCCGGCAGGGAATCCGGTACCCCGGGGTTCTGGCTCTGCCCCCGAGCAGCGGCGTTCCACCAAGGGAAGCCGGGGACCGGCTCAGGCTGCGCGCAAGCCCCGGCTGCGGGCCGGGGTGGGGGCGATACCCAAAGGTGACCCTCGGCAGCCGGCGGACCCGGCCCTGCCGCCTGCCCCGGCCCGGCGCTGACCTTGGCGGAGGTCGGGGTCCTGCAGGACGTCGTGGGCGCGGTAGTCCTCCACGCCGTGCAGGCGCAGGATCTGTACGACGGCGTTGCTGAAGCCGCAGAGGGGCTGCGCCGGGCTGCCCTTCATGA
>WHYT01015571.1:206902-227692 GCA_009806455.1 Tetrax tetrax | reverse complement strand
CCGCGGGGGGGGGGGGGGGGGTGTGAGCAGCTGTGAGCGGCTCAGCTGCTCATTAAATTTAACCAAATCCATTTAAAAACACAGGAATACTCCACCAGTTTTAAACACCCTCACAAGCAGTGCCAAGTGTTCCAATAGATACATGTTGTACTTAAGAGCAATACTGTCAAGGAGAAACTTTCCTGGAACTTCAGCAGTCACCACACATCATTGGAGCATCATTTGCATTTTCCTGAATGACCAGGAGTACCCAACACTTAATGCTGAGCCAGACAGCCAAGAACAGAAGCTCCCTGGGGCTTTTCAGGAAGGCTGAACTGCAGCCAAAACTAGTCAGGGCATGTGTGAGATCTCCCTTAAATTGGTCAGGATTTTGCTGGGGAAAAATATTGGAGATGCTACTCCACATTGCAGTACCAGAGGAATATCTCATCAGCATGAGGAGAGTCTTGGAAATGGGATCAGAAATGCTGCTTGGATTTGATAAGAAACTGGCAGCATTTTGATTCCTTTCAGCTTCTCCTTATCATCTCCTGTACTGCTTCTGTTTCTTATGCCGTCACTTCCAAAAGAAAACCCTTCACAGGAGAAATTCTGCTGCTTACAACAGGGATTCGTCTAATAACATCAGACAAACCTCTTGACTTTCTCTGCTTTTCCGCATGAGAAAGAAGGTGGGCTGAGTGATCCCAAGCCATTTCTTCAGAAGTGTCTCCTTTCATACAGGAATATTTGTGCTTGTATTTATCAATATATGGCTATGTTTGTTCTGTCTTTGCTGGCATTCACTAAGGGAGGTGTTTCATGCAGCAGGCACACACGCGTACTCTTGAATTACAACTTGTAATGTGAAGAAACGTAAAAGAGCAATGGCAGAGATTAGCAACTGTGGATTGAGTGCTGTCACCTACCGGTGAACTCATGGACTCCTTCAGTTCAGATTTGTAGAGCATCCACCGGTAACGCAGATCCTCCAGATCTTCAGAGTTTCCAGTGACAGGATGGAGACGAAGAAGGTCCTCAAAGAGACGTTGACCTTTAGGCACACAAGACTGCAGCTTCTGCAGGCAAAGACAAGGTCCGCAGCAACTCAGAATTCAAGACGGCTTCACTTTTTAAGTCACCAGCCTGTGACTCGCGCTACAGATGGGAGAACGATATGTGCTAACAGGTTGAAGACCTGATACAACTCTTCGCCCCTACCCCATGTTACAGTCACCACGTAATTTTCTTTGTCTAACTATTTCCTCTAGTACACCCTTGTGTGGTTTGAGAAACAGATATAGGCATGGAGAAGACACAATCCTGGCTTCTTGTCAGAATGATATCGCTTAAGGACCTTCAGGGCCTTTAAATTGTCCTCTGCCGAAGACCCGGTTGCTTCTCCAGTGCAGCATTTTAATCTTTCTGTCACTCCATTCAGCCACGATTGAAACTGGTTGATGTTAGCGCTGTACCGCTCATGTTCCTTGGTTATCTTTTCCAGCAGTTTCACTCTGCTCTGTAACAAAAGACATCAGAAGCCGTAAGGACAGTGCTTATCTGGCTCTTTTTCCTTTACACTGCAACCCAGAAGTCATGAACAAGAATCCCTTTCCAGGAGCCCCTGTAGCAGCTGCCCTCCACAGGAACTCACAGTTCTCCTGAAGAAACAGGGCAGAAAAGTACACAAAGGCTTGTCCCCGTCTGGGTCATGCTGCAGGCTCTCCATGGCTACTCTCCGAGGAGAGAAAATGCAAGCTCCTCTCCAGTGAATTCCTAGCCTCTCTTTTCCAAAACTTCCCATTCTCTCATTAGAAGAAGAAAATGAGACACAAGTCTGTTCCTCGTTTTTGCTTTGGGAGACAAGCAGGTACGTTCCCCATGCTGGTTTCAAATAAAGACGAGCACAGGACAGATTGACTTTGCCCACCTCTCAAAAGGAGAGTAACAGAGACTGTGCTAGGGGCACGCCAATTGTTTCAAAGTGTTCATTGCTGTTGGGTCACATTAGCAAGCAGGTGAGTGTTGTTAGGCAGATCTTACAGCCCGGCAACAAGGCTGCTAGTGGGGATGGGCTGCACGCGTGCACGGGAGAGGCGGTTCACACAGAGGTTCATGAGTGCAGGGGGCGTGTGCGCAGCGGGTGTGCGGGTATTTAACACTGTGTTGTGCGGCATTAAAGTGAAGGCTTAGCTTGATGGTATCTGTGTGATGCTTTGCCTTCCTTGGAGCAGGGCTCTGGTGTGTCCTGGGATGGATTGTTGGCTAAAGAGCCGACAATTGCTTCAGCCAGCTGTACAGAAAGCAACCATCAACTTCAGGGTATCCCTAGGCATCATACAGCCGAGCAACTTCCATACTGACTCAATTAGCAGCTCAGAAACTCTCCTGTGGTGGTACCACAGGCCCTGGAAGCAAAGTTAAGCCGATGGGAAGCAGGCTGCAATTCCCAAGGCACTGTGTGTGTACGCTATAACCAACAATCCCCGATCCTGCGAGGGCCGGCACATCGTGAGTCACCTCCCACCGGTGCAGGCTGGCACCCCTCACAAGGCTGAGCCACGTTTGGTCTAACTGCTCTTGTTGTTCAGCTGAAGTGAAGAGATCTGAACCCCTCCCACTCTTTACAGGCGTACCTGAGCTTCTTGCTTGATTCCTTCATATTCCAGCTTCATCTTCTTCTGAACGTCCTCATCAACGCTGGGGTCACCTACCCTGCTGAACAGGAAAGCAGCTTCCTCCAGCAGCCTTTCCAGCAGGACTGAGTGATGTAAGACATCGTTCAGCAGAATCTGAGCATGGCTCAGCTGCCGCTGCTTCTCCTTCAAGCCAAGCTGCAACTCAATGTCAGGCTCCAAGGTCACCCTCACATTGTGAATCCATGCATAAAACTCATCTTGGGCTTTGAGGTACTCAGTCCAGTGCAGCCAGACCCACTCGATGCGGCTGTCGCGGAGAGCAAAAAGGATGAGTTAGATGAAAGTATGATGGGAGCAGTGGAGCCTGGCAAGCTCAAAAGGCCCTCAAAGCAAAGGACAAGGTTCCCAGCAATTTCAGGCTGCTCTGACTTCAGAGGGTCCAGCTTCACTTCCCAAGCCCTCCCTGCTCTGGGGAGGAAATCTCCTGTACAAGGTCCCTGTGCCTGGCCACACTGATCATCCAAGACCATGAGGTGGGCTGGCTGTGAAGGAGGCAGACAGCACGGAGCTCCCACCCACCCTCTCTCCCCACACAGTCCCCCACATGCTCTGGGACGGGGATTAGCAGCGATTGCCATCTGCAAAGCTGACAGCAGAGAAAGGCAGGCAGTGCTTTCTGAAAGCACTGTGTGAGGCAACTGCCTCGACACACCAAAGAGCAGTCTTGTGCCAGGAGTACGTTTGTCTTACCTGTGGCAGTGAGTCATGTACGTGGCTGTCTCTTCCCACAAGGCTTTAATGTCTCTCAGTTTAGATAGCACCTCGTGCTTCTGCTCCTCACTGATGCTGCGAAGAGCAGCATCGGCCTTCACCAGAATCAAGTCGAGTTTCAAGCTGCCTTCTGGTTCCAGTGCACATATTTTCTATGGGAAAACAAGTAAGACAGAAAGCACAAAAATAAAGCAAGTGTAGTTGTTGCCATTTAAACTTTGTTTTTACCCAGGAATCATGAAGTCCCTGCTGCAAAGCTTCCCCGGCACAGAAAATATGACCTTCTCTTCAGATTTTTTTACTCTTAAACACCCTAAATTGCAAACCACATAGCACTTGAAAACATTTTAAGTGAGCTACAAAAACACGTCCAAAGACGTGAGCCAGACAGGGCAGCCAGGCCCAGAAAGGAGGCAGGAGGAGCAAGCAGGAGGTGGATTAGGTACACACAGGAAAGGAGGACAGACACTTGTTATTCGTTAGAATGATGAATTTCTAAAATCAAGAAAGTTCCCATCCTCTTTTTCTACAATGGCTGCACATAGTTTGCAGGTGGAAAAACTAGAAGGAATATTGATGTAAACCCATCCACATAGGACCACGTTCAGGAAGCAGGGGCAGCTGATGGTTTGCTGATGGAAAACTCCAGAGCTCACAGCAATAACTGCTGTAACAACGGCAGCAGCAACAGCAACTTCTGAAATGGGACATCGGTCTTCCCTTACCTCAGTCTCCCTCAGCCTGGCTTCCAGGGCAGATCGAGGTCCCTTGGTGTTGTCAGTGATCCCCAGTCTCTCTTGGATGGCCTTCATCCAAGCTTCTGCATTCTCCACGCTACTGACAAATTCATCCAGTAGCTGCTGAGTCATTGCATCCAAAGAAGCTGAAAGGATGAGAAGCAGGGAAGTAGTTAGGTTTTGGCTAAGACCTAAACAGGGATGCCTTCCAGGCAACCTAAAGGAGCAAGGGAGAAAAGCAAATGATCTTGTGTTTTTCCCTGCTAATGGTAATACCAAAAAATGGAGCAGTATCGCGATTCAGTCAAGCACAGAGAACACACTCACACTGCAGCATTCTCAAAGGACAAGAGAGCAGGAAACAGAAAGACGGTGGGGAATTGTGGGAGGCTCCATGACAGTAACCAGATTTAATTCAGAGCTTCCAAGTGAGACTAATCTGGAGATCGTGGGTATTCCAGACCAGTTATTTTCAGGGGGTTCCTGGATAGCTGTGTCCTTCTCCAACTATGACTGGTCTAGAACTGATGTTTCTCAACGATAATAACACAACCCTCAGAAAAGAGCACACACCTCTTTGCAGCTGACTAATCAACTCATTTTCACATTGCCATTTCTCATTATATCCTGCAGCTGTAGGGGGACTGTCCTCTACAACTTTCCCTCACGTACGTACACGTCTGGGCAAATAGTTTCTGAGTACGTGAGCATAAGCTGTGGTGATTCCAGTTACACTATTGTGACACAAAAACTCTTGGTACGCTTGCTGGATAGACTCCAACTCCAACTCCAACTCCAAAGAGCGACGTTCATTTCCTAGGAGAGGTTTCTGTTCTTGGCAACATCCGTATCATATTTAAAACCGGCTTCAGGACTCCAGTTGTGGAGTAGCCGAGACAGAACGTTACGTCATCCTAGGCCTGATTCTTCCAAAGCGTAGAGGGAAATCAAAGGTGGTTAAGAAGCAGCATAAAACCTTCTGTCGCCTACCATGAGGAGAACCCCACTCACACTCCGCCCTCATACTGCTCCCCTCTGAGCACAAGGATTTTCTGTCCAAAACCCACAGATACACAGACCCTCATCCCACACACTGGCATTCCATGAAAGCAGCCAACACAGGAAGCCATCAAAAATGTTATGTCAATATTAAGATCACCAGTTTGCAACGGAAGGGAAATGCTTCATTACTCCAAGTGCCTGCCTAACATCGTTGACTGATTTTGACCAAGTAATTCCTACACCTAGCACCATACAGATGATTAAATTTAGCCCAGACCCTGACCCAGTGCCCAGGTCGATTTCACGGCAACCTTGTGGCCTGCAATACCTGACATGAGTCTGGGCATCTGGTGAGACCGACTGTGTCCTGTCCTCCCTCCCTCCTCCACACTGGGCAGAGAGACTCTGCCTGGAGCAATCAGCTACAGTGTCAGAGGGTCTAGAGCGAGTTCTAGAACTTGCTCACCCTTAGCATCATAGAACCATAGAATCATAGTGTCATAGAATCTTAAGGTCAACACCATCATGCCTACTAAAACGTGTCCTGGAGTGCCACATCTACACGTTCTGTGAACACCTCCAGGGATGGTGACTCCACCACTTCCCTGGGCAGCCTGTTCCAGTACTTGATCACTCTTTCCATAATTTCCAACCTAATCCTCCCCTGCTGCAACTTGAGGCCATTTCCTCTTGTCCTATCACAAGTTATTTGGGGGAAGAGACCAACACCTGCCTCCCTACAACCTCCTTTCAGGTAGTTGTAGGGAGCAAGAAGGTCTCCCCTCAGCCTCCTCTTCTCCAGGCTGAACAATCCCAGTTCCCTCAGCCACTCCTCATAAGACTTGTGCTCCTTCGCTAGCTTCATTGCCCTTCTTTGGGCGCAGTCCAGCAGCTCAACGTCCTTCTTATACTGAGGGGCCCAAAACTGCACACAGTATTCAAGGCGCAGCCTCACCAGTGCCGAGTACAGGGGCACAATCGCTTCCCTACTCCTCTGGCCACACTCTTCCTCATACAAGCCAGGATGCTTTGGCCTTCTTGGCCACCTGGGCACACTGCTGGCTCACATTCAGCCAGGTGACTACCACCACCCCCAGGTCCCTTTCCGCCGGGCAGCTTTCCAGCCACTCTTCCCCAAGCCTGTAGCGTTGCACGGGGTTGTTGTGACCCAAGTGCAGGACCTGGCACGTGGCCTTGTTGAACCTCGTACAGTTCACCTGGCCCATTGGTCCAGCCTGTCCAGATCCCTCCGCAGAGCCTTCCCTCCCTTGAGCAGATCCACACTCCAGCCCAGTTTGCCGTCATCTGCAAACTCATCCAAATCGTTGATAAAGATATTAAACAGAACTGGCCCAAGCACTGAGCCCTGCGGATCACCACTTGTGACCAGCCACCAACCGTATTTAACTCAGTTCACCACAACTCTCTGGGCTCAACTATCCAGTTTTTACCCCATCGTTGGGTACACCTGTCCAAGCCGTGAGCTGCCAGCTTCTCTAGGAGAATGCTGTGGGAGACAGTGTCAAAGGCTTTGCTAAAGTTCAGGTAGATCACCTGCACAGCATTCCTGTTGTCCACTAGACGGGTCACCTGGTCATAGAAGGAGACCAGGTTGGGCAAGCAGGACCTGCCCTTCATGAACCCACGCTGGCTGGGCCTGATCCCCTGGTTGTCCTGCAAATGCCATGTGAGTGCACTCAAGATGAACGGCTCCATAATCTTCCCTGGCACCGAGGTCAGGCTGACAGGGCTGTACTTCCCTGGATCCTCCTTCCAGCCCTTCTTGTAGGTGGCCGTCACATTGGAAAGCCTCCAGCCACTTGGGACCTCCCCCGTTAACCAGGACTGCTGAGAGATGACGGAGAGTGGCTTGGCAAGCTGCTCCGCCAGCTCCCTCAGTGCCCTCGGGTGGATCCCATCCAGCCCATAGACTTGTGCGTGTCCAGGTGGCGTGGCAGGTGGATAACTGCTTCCTCCTGGACTGTGGGGATTTCATTCCGCTCTGTGTCCTGGTCTTCCAGCTCAGGGGGCTGACCACCCTGGGGATAACTGGTCTGACTATTAAAGACTGAGGCAAAGAAGGCTTTAAGTACCTCAGCCTTTTCCTCCTCCTTGGTGATACTGTTCCCCCCCGACCCTGTCCAATCGAGGGTGGAGATTCTCTTTCACTCTCCTTTTGTTGTTCATGTATTTGTAGAAACATTTCTTGTTATCCTTAACAAGAGTGGCCAGGTTGAGTTCTAGCTGGGCTTTTGCCTTTCTAATTGCCTCTCTACATGACCTTACGAGCTCCCTCTACTCTTCTTGAGTTGCCTGCCCCTTCTTCCAAGAGTGGTAGACTCTCCTGTTTCCCTTGAGTCCTAGGAAAAGCTCACTGTGCAGCCAGACTGGTTGTCCTGGCATGGAGCAATACCTGCAAGGAAAAAGTATGTTTTCTGACTTATTTTCTGCTTGGGAAGAAGAACAGCTGTTGACTCTATCTGAAATTTGGCAATATCTGTACTTTCTTTGCAAATGCTCCTAAAGCTGGCATAAATGATTACTGGTAACTGTTCATGAATCAAAAGCAATTGCCCCATTTCTGCTGCATCACGGGGACTAAAGGATTGAGCAATACTTCTGGACGGAAGTACAGGTCTCCGATCAGTATGGGAAATACAAAGGAGACACAGCAGCTCCTGGAACAGACCTGAGCTGTTCCGCTGTGCACAGGCAGCATTCACAGACCAACCTGCAACAGCAGCAGACCATTGGGGCCACCTGCGCACGGTGCCACAGCCCCTGTCCCAGGCCACAGCCCCAGTCCCTGGGACCCACTGTGCCAGGGAAAGCCTCCCCTTCATCACGGGTGAGACTCTCGGACCTGTTTGTGCAAAACTGGTTTTATCACAGCCGTCTTCAGGTGTATGTAGCTGTTCAAAACGGTTTTTCACAGCACACCCGCACGTCAGAAAAAGAACGTTTCGCCCGCTGCTGCTGCCCCGACCAACGGCTGGCCCGCGCCCTCCGCCAGCCCCGGGAAAGGGCCGACCGCCCATTGGCGGAGAGCGGGAAAGGTCGCAGCCGAGCTTCTGCTCCTCATAGGTTGAACCCCCCGCCAATCAGCCCCGACAGCCAGTAGAGTGCGGACGCAACGCGCCTTGTCCCACCCAGCGACCCTGAGGCACCGTGCTTTCTTATTTGGAGAGAGCGCTGCGCTGCTGCCGTTGCATTGGGAGGAGCGCCTGTCAATCTGAGTCGTTTGGTCACTCCCCGGCCGCGATTGGTCAGGCTTCCCCGGGGCGGTGCGTTGCTGGGGCAGCCCCGGGGGCGCGTGATGAGCGCGTGGCTCCCTCCGCCTCCGCCTGCGCGTGGCGGCCGGGCTGGCGTGGGGCGGACCCGGGCGCGCACCGGGATGGCCGCGCTGCTCGTCCCCGCCGCAGCCCGGCTGCCCCGCTGCAGCGGCTGCCCGTGCCCAGGGACCTTTGCGGTGGCGGCGCGCGTACCGGCGTGCGCGAGCGGCAGCGGCGGGAGCGCGCCCCGGGACGGGCAGCGCCGCGCCGTCCGCCTTTTGTCGGCGGAGGAGGCGTTGAGCGGGCGGCTGGCAGCGCGCGGGGCGGGCCGCTCTGCTCGGTGGCTCTGGCCGGGTCTGGGGGCCTGTGCGATTGCACTCACGCCGTCGGTTTGGGTGGATTTTTAATGGGGTGAGGCTGGCGCTTTACGCCACCGAGAAACCAGCGGTTCCCGGCGTGCTTTTCTCTGGTACCTGGAGAGGAGACCCGAGTAACCGGTCGCTTTGTGCCACTTGTTCTGTCCGGAGCAGCGGGCAGAGCGGCAGGGAGAGGGAGAGATGGAAGCGGGCTGGCTGCCTGTGGCGTTGGTGCTGGAAGACACGCAGAGCTGCCCCGCATCAGCGAGAGAAGCGCCGAGTTTGGAACGCGTCCTGCCAACGGCCGTGTGTGCACACAGCTTTAAGCTCCTGGGCCGATGCCGAATTCGTTCCAAGAACTTTGAGCGGAGCGTGGAGGTTTCCTACAGCAGCCAGGTCCATCCTGTAAGTAGAAGAAAGTGTTGAAAAGATTTCCTCTGTACTGATCCACACTGTCTCACAAATAACAAATCAAAGTGTGTTTCTGAGTATTCATACACATCGCAGTTCTGGCATCTGGACTTCTGGTATACTGATAGCCACTTGTATTCCTTGCACTTGTAAGCAAAAGAATGTTTTTCCACCCAGTTCCACTCATGCGAGAGGTTATAAACAAGACCAGCTTGTCTTCTGCATTCAGAAGACTGGTGTTTAGTTCTTGATCTTTGTGGAATCCAGTTGATGCTCAGGTGAGAACTGGTTTATCATTTTATATGAAACCACCTTCAGGCGTTGCTTCTGTGGCCTTTTACTTAAATTTAATTGGAACCAATTCCAAAGGGAATTGTGGCAAACTTGCAATTTCTCATCCCACGTGAATAGCTTATGAATATAAAATATGTGGTGCTGCAGTACTTGAAAATATATATATATATGAAGAAATACTTTCTGTTACATATCTAAAGGCAAGGTTTGTGTATTGTTGACACTGTGCATTTTCTGTGTTGGTATGTTTTGTTTTGTTTTCAGCAGAACATCAGAAGACAGGCATGGTGATGCTGATCAAGACACAAAAAACCTATTGTTTTCTGTGGTTTATATATTGTGATTAACATGGTGCGAGGTTGTTCAATATGAAAAAAAAAACCAAAACCCTGACTCTCATTGTAGCTATTTCTACAAGGAGACGATTCATAAAAAATAAAAAGTGAAATAAGGACATCAAATTGAAGTGTAATAAAGTGCTTTTTCCAGAATAATGTAACCACAGTTGAAGTTTAATCCTCTGTAGTCCAAGAGATGCCCTTGGTTGCTCGTACCTTGGGCATACCAGGCTTGCAGAGAGAGCAGCGGTGTGAGGAAGCCGAGGCATGCCTGCAGGAGTCGCAGCAGCAGCATGCGCAATATTCCTCTTGCAGTTACAATTCTGTTGCCACGGAGATAATGACTTATCCCATGTCATTATTGATCTATCAACAGTAAGAGCAATTATGCGGTCTGGTATTGTTTAGCAAATAGAATAACATCTGCTGAACACTGAAAAACTGCTATAATTAGAAAGCTTCTCTGTGGTCTGTGTACCTGGGACAAATAAAAGTACCTGACTTTATAGTTACTCACTGTGGTTTTGTGAGATTGGCCTGTGAGATAATATTAAGCTTAATAATATTTATACAATGAGATGCTTTTGGATTATGGAATCTGCAGCACGCTATTAGTGGATAAACATTTTTCTGTGCTAATAAGACTTAGAACAATTAGACCATTAGACACTCTAGAAACAGATAATTATATGTTACCTGGTCCAGTTTTCTATCAGTCTAAGTGAAACTTCTTGTATTTTCCAGATAATGACTTAAATCACCTGTTCAGAAGAAATATTAATGGGATTTCCATAAGACTCCAGAGTTTTTGCTGATGTTCCTGTTAGGAGACTTATTGTCACCTCGTTTTGAAAACAGTGATAAAAGCTCCGCTATTCAAGCTACTGGGTTTAAATGCTCACAGTCACAAATCAGATTGCTTCCAGGCGTTCAGCAGCTGAACAGAATTACTGGTTAGAAGTTGGTGGTTGGAGGTTCTTATACAGTGCACAAGAAAGTTTTTTGCTTGTGTTCTTTTTGAAAAGAGGAGGGCTGAATTAGCTGTCGAGAGAGATCAGAAGAAAAGTCTCATTTCAGCTTATCAGAACAGGACACCTCTTCGTGTCCGTGTCAGATAAATATTTGCCTTTCTGACTTGCGGTAGTGCCTGGAAGTGAAGTCCCTTATTGTGCCATAACAGTTGAGCTCTATTTAGGCAGTTTTATTGTATCTTGAAGCTTTTAACAGGGATGACTTGAGCTCCAGCTGTTCTGCCTGCCAGGTCAATAATTTCAGCATACCATCAAGACCACATCTGGCAGCAGCAACATATTCTCAGTTTTGAGACCATTACGAATGCTTAAAATGTACCAACAGTTCTGGACTGCACAGTTAAAACTTGTGTGCGATACTGTTCTGGTTATATTTGGAGGGGGGGTGCGGCTACGGTGGTAGCTTCTGTAAGAAGCTGCTGGAAGTTTCCCCCTTTATTCAGTGGACTCAGCCAGGCCTAGGGCAGACCCGCTGCTGGCCAAGGCCGAGCCAATTGGTAGCAGAATGTTCCCTGATAACGTCTCTGCGATAACATATTTAAGAAGGGGAAAAACAGGATAAAAAAAATGAGAGAAGGGTTAGAGAGAGGAAGGCGCGAGCCTTTTGGGCCTTTGCAGCCCTCACCCTCTGGCCTCCCGGCCGACTGGGCCCGACTCAGCCCAGCCCGGCTGCAAGAAGTGGAGAGGAGAGGAGATGTGAAGAGAACCTGAGAGACGTCTGCCTGCCAGTTGTGAAGAATTTCTTGTGAGAGGAAGGGCTGCTGATGCCAAGGTCAGTGAAGAAGGAGGGGGAGGAGTAATGCTCTCCTGGCCAAGGTTCCCCTGCAGCTGTGGTGCCGACCATGGTGGAGCAGGTTGTCCCCCTGCAGCCCATGGAGTTCCACGGAGGAGCAGAGATCCACCTGCAGCCCGTGGGGGACCCCACGCTGGGCAGGTGGAGGCCTGAAGGAGGATGTGGCTCATGGAGGGCCCCTGTGCTGGGGCAGCTGTTCCAGAGGGACTGCACCCTGTGGAAAACAGACTCATGTCAGAGCAGTTCATCAGGGACTGTAGCCGGTGGGAGGGACCCCACCATGGAGCAGGGGAGGAATGTGAGTTCTTCCCCGACGACGAAGCAGTGGCATAAAACAACATGTGATGAACTGACTGTAAACCCCCATTCCCTCTTCCACCCCGTGCCTCTCAGGGGGTAGTAGAGAGAATGTTAAGCTCGGGAAGAGGGAGGGGTGGAGGGAGGTTATCGTGTTCTCTGTCTGATTATCCTGTTTTGTTTTTAGCAATAAATGAATAGTTTTCCCCAAGTCAAGTCTGTTTTGCCCATAACAGTAACTTTAAGGATTTTCTCCCTGTCCTTATCTCAAATCTCGAGCCTTTTTTCTTGTATTGTCTCTCCCTATTCTCTCGGAGGGTGGGGGGAGTGAGAGAGAGACAGTGTAGTCTGGTCCTGTTCAGGGCTAAACTGCAACAAATACAGATGTTTCTTTAGCATTCACAATTTAGGTGAAAAGTTCCTGGTTATGTTGAAGATGTGCTAGTTTGACAAAGTTGTGCAACAAGCAGCAGAAATCTAGAAATGCTGCGGGGGTTTTACTGGCATAGAAACTCTGGTCCGATGGGAAGCTGAGATTTTGGAATCTGAACTGTATCTAACTTCCTGGTTTGGATCTAACCAGGAGACCTATGAGCAAGTTTGTTTCTGAACTAGATGGGTAATTAAATACTATTTATGCATTTATAGTGTATGCCCAAGAGGATATTTGTGTTGGCTCTAAAATGCAGCGGTTCATTTCGTAAATTACAGAAGTGAAGAATATTTGTGCAATTACCTAGGTCGGTTTAACTGATGGGTGATCTCCATGATGTAGGGCAGTTTATTTCACTTAGATCATATAAGGATGCCTTTGGCAGAGAGGACACATGCTAATGATCAAAAGAGAAATGTCTGGGCCCTGCACTTAACAAATGGAATGGAAGATCATGTTCAAGCCTGAATGTGGACCTTTAAACGAGACACTCTTTAGACTTCAAGCTTGCTTCGTAACAGGACATCTCAGTGTGTGCCTCTTTGTAGTAACACTCTGCTTTGTGAGTTGTGAAGCTCTCCTGGAGCAAGGACCATGCAGTTTGGCCTTTGTAACAGAGGAGAAATATTACTGTTTTGGATAAGCAAGCTTCTTGCAACTATTCTGCGTCACCAGATTCTGTTAGACCCTTGTTCCTTACTTGCAGCTGGTAGTGATGCTTGAGTCTATCAGTATTACAGAGAAAGCACAGTTTTATAGACATCTCATTAGATGCAGAGCTGAGAAATGTTACCTCTGATGACAACACCTCTTGCCTCTTTTCACCCAGGAGTTACGAATGCCAGAATCATTCATGGGCCTGAAAAAAAAACCGAGCAAACTCAAGAAAGTAAAATTGACCTGCTGCATACAAAGCTGATGTTACTGGATCAAGTCCTGAGCCTTAGAAAGCTCAGGACTGGGACTGGGACTATATGCAAGCCTTGCACTTTGCTTCCTTGCATTTGCTTTTGTTGAACGTTGCAGAAACATGGTCCTGGGCTCTGAGTTTCTGATTTAACTTGAGATGGTGGTAATTTGTACAAATTGTAGTTTACTTAAAATACTGGAAATGTCTTCTGGCGTCTCATAATTGTGGGATAACCCCGGGCAGTCTCTGCCTGTAAGAAAGTGTCTTGTGCCCCAGTTAAGTTCTACTGGCATTCTCTGTGTATAGCTATGATGACAGAGTGGTTTTGTTGGCTTAGCTTGTTTTAGGGCCGTGCAGTTGTGGTGAGGCAAGAAAAGCTCTGATTAGCGTGTATTTTGTGTCCAGGAGGGGGCTCTGGCAGCTCTGGTCTGGCAGCTGGTGTTACCGGAGTTACGCACTTCCCTAAAATGACAGGCTGTAGTAACTGAATGCTTCTTGCCTCTGGGAGTGATTACACCTGTTCTTGTTCAGCACTTTTCAATTCCCTTACTTCTTCTACGTGAAGCTTTAAAAAAAAAATCTACAGTAAGGTATTTTTCTGTCTTGTTTTGAGAAATGCACCTCGTGTTTCAAAAACTTGCCTCAGCTTTAATAAACAGCACTGTCCATTTGATCTCCTCTGTGACACAAGACAGTACTAACCTTGTGTCACCACATGGGAGTTTCAGTGTATGGGATACTTCCCCAAGTAAAAAGTAAAGAGTTTTGCACCCATCAATGTATTTGTAAAGTAGATGGAATTGTTATGGAGAATTTTAATTACAAAGGGTTTTTTTAAATTGCAGTATTTTTAAACTTGGTACTACAATATTTCAATAAAGATTTTATTTTTTTAATCATGTACTCTTCAGTCTTACAGTTTTTTTCTAGGAACGTGTGTACACATTTTAACATATTTTTAAGTTGTCGTAATGTTCCTTTGAAAAGGAACTATAGTCTAACCAATGCTGAAACCCTAAATCGCATTAATTGCTGTTGCGTAATCTTTGCTTGACAAATCTGTATTAAAGTAATTCTGGGGAGCCTGGAAGCTTTTTGTTAAAACATTTGTCTTCAGTTGTTAGTGTCACCAATGTATTTTATGTTAGATGTAACATAGATAAGCTCTCTTTACTGTCAAATTGGTGAGGGTAATTCTCAGCTGTATACTGCACGCTTGTGGAAGTGCAGAAGTGACATTCTAAAGCAGGGATGAGGAAGAGCTTAAGCGAGTAACTACACTGAAGTTAATCATTGCAATCAATGATATTTCTTTAAAAAGATGTTCCTTGTCCCAGCATTATATGAATGTTGTGCAGAATAAAATGACCCTCATCTCACTTGCTTACATCTTCTCGTATGGATTGAAACTTCTAAGACATTATGCCAGTTAGAGTTGTTTTGACTCGAATTTCCCACATGGGTTGTGCAGTGGTTTGTGCTCTGCTAAAGAGGGCTTGAATTTGGGTGAGGCAGATGCAAAGTGTGATGCCTCTTAGATAACAACTGTGGTGTGGAATCTGAGGGCTTGAAACTTTACTGAGAACTGATCTTTGACAGGAATATGCGTGGAAATCTGCCCATGTTTGGCTGTGATATGAGGTTCTGCAAAATCTTATTTGTATATGTACAAACTAAATTGAGCTAAAAGTATGCTGGGCTTTTTTCCCCACTGTATGTGATGTTATTCCTGTATTTCTGAATTTTTGTGGGCTAGGCTGGAGTCCATTTCCAGTAAGGAGAGGATGTGCAAAGGTGTGGGAAGCTGGGACGCAGGCAGAGGGGAACTATACTTCTCATCTGACGCAGCCAGCTACACTGGTTGCTTCTAGAGGTGGACAGGACAGTGTCTTCTTTCCAAGCCTATTCCGGTCATTGTCTCTGCCTGTTCAGAGCAAGGAGATTCTCAGACCAGATGTGTAACCTACCAAGACAGAGAGCGTGGAGGGGAGAGGCAATTGGACTGACTAGAAATGTGGGTAAGGCTGTAGCAACTAGGTCTGATGGCACAGAGAGCAGAAACAGCTAGAGCAGCGCTGGATAAAATTAACAATAGAAGACTTCTTGATTTAAAAAAAGAAAAGTCTCTGCCACAGAAAAGATGGAGGGTTATAGGACTGAAAGGGCTAAAGTGGAGTGGTGCATGCCAAAATAGGCTTCCCCAAGAGCATGGGAATGCAACCTTCAAGCTTTCAGGTGAGAATCTAGTGGCACCATGTCGCAGCCTTCTGTGCCACCGGTCACCTTAGTGACCACCCTTCAGTGATGAGCAACCAACTTGTGATCTTTCAGTCTCTCCCTGCTTAAGTTACCAGAGTTGCATTCTGAACCAAAATGGTTTCTGCAAGGATCAGTGTGAATTGGCATTGTGAAGATTTTTGTTGATTGCCTTCTAAGGCAACAAGCATGGAGGCAGGTTGAAGTACGAAAACCTGTATCTCCTGAAAATCTGGCTGTTCAAAGAACAGGTGAACTAATTGAGTGAGTACTGCCAAATTCCCCTTATAGATACTGTGATTTTCATGATTCTCATTGTTCACATGCAGTGTTTTTAATGCTCATAACTGCATGACACAAACATGCAGGTTGGTATGGTGGCAGTTACTAACCATGCACTTCTAGAGGGCAAGCAGTTCTTCCACAGAATAGGCAGCTTCTCCACATACAAGTGTACACACCTTTCCTAAATTTGCATTAAAATAATTGTGTAGAAGCTCTCTCTAATTTTAATGCTTACCTTTAAGTTAATTTCTTGGAATCAAGTGATTGAAGTTTCAGTGCTGCAGTGCTCTAAGCTCTTCCTCTGACGTTCGTAGTACCCTTCCTCCCTTGCTGATGTCCATGGCAGCCGAGATGACTCGGCAGCCTCCTTGGACATAGCTAGCAACTTGCAGGATAAGGAACTTGTACCGGACAGTTGTGTGCCATTTAATTGTAGCACTTGTTGGGCTTGTACAAAGGCCTGTTTTATAATCAGCTTGACTTCATTGGTTTGGTTGTTTTTTTTTTTTTTTAAAAAAAAAAAAGCATTTGCACTCTGTGAACAAAAAGCCTGGGGTAAAAGCTCTGAGTTTTAGAACAATCACTTTTCCTGTGACAGCCGGGCGCAGATCACTCTGAATCATCCTTGGCGTCCCTTCTGAATCAGTAGCCCTTTTGCTCTTTGTCCGGAGATTTGTTCGGATGCTAGTGTTCAGTTGTTCGTAGTCCTGGGAAGCACGAGGAGACAAAGGTACATCCTAGCAGCTGCCTTCTGTCGCTGTACTTTTGTGTGAGACACTCGATTGGAGGAAGCTGACCTGCACTCAGTTGTAGTTTCATGCTAGGTTACTGTGGCGGATGATTGAAGGTCCATGTGCTGTGGAAGGAGGAAAGTAAAACTAAAGACGTTTCCCAGAACTACAGTCTTTTACGCACTGGCATACAGGAGTTGTCCTTGCAGTGTTAAAATATCCAAGTCTGCCCATGAGTCGGAACTCGGGTGAATAGTAAATGCTTAACTATGGGCGAATGTTTGGGCCAGGGGTGTCAGAACTGATACTGTAGCACAAGGCCCCGCATCCCTGCAGAGGCAGGCAGGCTGTGCCCAGGATGCCAAATTAGACATAAGGTACATTCCAAAATAGGCAGCAGGGAGAATGTGAAATGCCAGGTGAAGTCGGGATGATTGGATCGCATGCGTACAGGGCGGGAAGTCAGCCTGGTTCACTGATGTGATCCTTGCGCCAGTGCTCCTGAAGATAACGTGGTTTTGACATTAGCATTTGGAGTTTATGGCTTGTCATTCCTCACCAGGAAGGAGGAGAGAGTTCTTCTGTAGCAACTCCTACCACCACCTGGTAGTGGGTGACAGACACCTGAAGCTGTGTGTCATGCACTGTGCAACTTATAGTCGCTATAAAACAACAACAAAAAACCACGCTGAGAAGCCCCAGTGTTGAAATCTGTCATGCCAAAGCCGTATGTCACTGGTATGCCACACACAAATGCTACTCTGCCAGCAAATGCTGTTCCTCCCACCCCAAGACTGTCATGCAACTCATTATTTGAATAACCATTTTACATTGCTATACCCAAGCAAACATAAAGAGAAGCATCTTAATTTCTTGTACTACTTGTTTGTCATCGTTATGAGCATGAATAAGTGGGTGTGTTACAGTAATAAGAGAGAGCAGCTACCCTGCAGCATTATAAGTGCTTCTCTGTTGCCCTAAAAATGCCAACACCGTTGTTACTTTTGCAGTATGTGGTGCTTTCCACCCAGTCTCTTGGGTATTCTGCTCATTGCAGGAAATGTCTGAAAACGCTGTATATTCACTGACAAATACTTGTGGTTTGGTTTAGAGGCTGAGCCAACTGCTTCTAAAAATAAATTACTTTCTTCCAAGGAAAGAGAGCTAGAGCGGCCGTTCTTTCCTTCTCAGAAGCTCCTCCACCCTTCCACACTGCCTGCAGTCATTCTAACCTCTCCTTTCTTGTTTAGGTGTGGTGTGTGGGCAGCTTTATATTGTTTGGGTAATGCACTGAATGCTCATTTACTTAATGCGGGCTGTTTGCCTGTGTACATTGTTTTTTCGAACTCAGCATATACAAAGCTGTTTGAGGTAGTAACATCAGAACCATGAAAGCCTCCGCAGAGGGAAATGCAGAAGAGGAACCTACTGCAAGCAATTTTCAGATACAGTGATGCATTGCCTGACACCAGCAAGCTTTCTGAATAAAAGGGGCTGGGTTTATTTTGGACTTAAAGGGTATAGGTATACAAAGTCATTTCCTAGGCGGTGGTTTCATAAAGAATTAACTGCTGCTGGTGATGGTTGCTCATGTACTCACTGTGGTGACTGAGCCAGTTTTCCCAATGTAAATTCACAGATAAGATTTTCTGTTCTCTATCGTCTACCTATTCTAGACACATTACTTTGGAGTCCAGCCCTTTTGGGTTGTATCCAGTTCCTCACACTATTCCAAAGGTCATTAAGAGATTATCAGCTCTGAATTACTGTGGGGCAAGAGCAGTTGCATAGGCATAGATGCAGTTTTACACAATGGTGCTACAAGCTTTACTCCAACTAAATAGTCTGTCAAAACCATGCTAGTGAATAAATGAGATTTTCCAAGTTAGATGATAGGTTTGTCCACGAGCACAGGGAGATTACAGCATGCAGCTTCCCTCTCAATGACAATTTAAAAGGCCACAGTCACCCCAAATTGTGCCACTGCAGGACCCATCGTGGGCATTCAGAGCTTCAAGGTTGGAACCAGCTGTAAGAGTATACTCCTCACCATGAAGTTCTGACAAAACTTCCATTTACTTTGTCTACTGCTGGTGAGGGACGGTCATTCCTGACGGTTTGGCAGCAATTTAAATAGAGAGCTATTCCAAGTAAGGCTGTGTTGGCATGTGGATGGCTGATCACCTTGGGTACCTGGCCATGGGCAGAAGTGAGCCCATGAAGGCTGTGCTGGCTGATGCAGCCAGACAACGCTATCGATGGGGCCCAGCCTACCCGACCCAGCATCAGAGGGTCCCCTGCCTCTCCCAGACTCCGGGAGCTCACCCTCTCTTCACTGCTGAAAGATGTACCTCGAGGCTTTTGGCTGCCGTACTGTTATGTGTGATCAGGGACTTTTATCACAAATGGTTTTTCTGCTTGTTACACAGATGAACCACACAAGTTCCCAGCAGCAGAGGGCGGCAATAAAACCTCCAAAGAGCACGGGTTTGTGCCTTACGAAATGCTGACAGACTTCTTCACGTGCTCATTCAGTTTGTTTACGTTATATTATTGTTCAAATATGAAGATCTGAAGAAGCTGGTCATTCTGTCCTCCTTCCCTCCCTGTGGCTCAACACACTGCCTTTCGTGTGATTAGAACTTTCTGATACCGCAGATGGAGCACAAGATATTGACAACTCTCTGGCTTCTCTCACCGGGCTACAGAACGGACGCTGTGGCTGGCAACACACGGGCACCGCTGCTCTGCTTGTTTCTGGCTGATCTTTTCAGAATAACCTGACCATGCGCTGTGGACTTTCTGCTTGGATCAGTTACAGAGGAAAGAGTCACCTGTATCAGACTATAGTGGAAACAGGTTTTGTTCCCCAAGTTCTTGGGTGTTTTGTTGGTTCCCACCCGTCCCCCCGCCCCAGATGTCAGTTACAACACTCGATGCATCCAGATGAATTCCTGTTTGGACTAACTGCGATGAGCTGGGGTTGTTTCATTGACGTGTAACCGCTGAAATGCAGGCCTCCCTCTTGCTCTCTGGGCAGTCGAAAGAAACGTTAAGAAACTTGCCCGCGTCTTGGCGTGGATCGCTGGGGCCACCGGCACCCGTAACGATCGTCCGTGGTTTGTCGCACATCTGGTGTTTGCTGACTCCGACAGTTCCACGTCCCTCAGAACGTGACATTGTGAGGCGCTCGGCTTTTTCTCTTCGTTTTACTCAGCCAAAACCAGCAGAGGGCCGGTGCTCACCTGCCGCGCACGGCCAGCCTGGCCCCCCCTCCCCGGTCCCGTCCGCCGCCCGCTCAGGGACTCCGCTCCCGGCGGCTCCTCGCAGGGCGCGGTTACATAACGCCGCCCGCCGGGCCGGGCCGTGGCGGCGGGGGCGGGCCCTCCGCGCAGCCCCGGCAGGACCGGGGCCGGGGCCAGGGCCGGTGCCGGGCGGCCCCGCCGAGGGCGGGTGAGCGCCCGAGCGAGCTGAGCGGCCCCAGCGCGGCGCGGGGGAAAGAGGCCCCGCGCCCCCTTGAGCTGCTCCGCGGGGGAAACGGCGGCGGCGGGTGCCGCGGCGGTGAGTGGGGAACCAGCCGGCGGGAAGGGGCCTGCGGCGCTGCCAGGGGCGGTGCTCGGGGCCTGTCGCCGGGGAGCTGCGGCGGGGGGAATAACGGTGAGGCGGCGGCGCTCTAGGACTGCGCCGTCCGGTGCCGTCCCGTTGG
The DNA here is from genome assembly GCA_009806455.1 of Tetrax tetrax. Lineage (NCBI taxonomy): Eukaryota > Metazoa > Chordata > Aves > Otidiformes > Otididae > Tetrax > Tetrax tetrax. The sequence continues at coordinate 207,448 of WHYT01015571.1, read as the reverse complement.
GGAGGGCGGGCGGCGCAGCGCGGGGGAGGCTCAGCCGGGCTCACTGGCGGCCCGCCTGGCGCTCGGCGCTGCCCCCCAGCCCCGGCCCGCGCCCCTCCGGCACCGGCACCGGCACCGGCGGGGCTGGGTGAAGCCGCCCCGCGCCGCGCGGGTAACGGCCGCAACGGGCACGGCCCGAGCGGAGGCGGGAGCGGGAGCGGGAGCGGAGGCGGGGCTCGTCCTTGGCGAGGTGGGGCCGTGGCGCTGTCAGAGCTCCCGCTGCGCTCCCGGCAGACGGACCGTGACGTAGCTGCGGTAATTGCAGCCTGCCTCCCGAAACCGTGCGGGCTAAACGGGTAAAAGCTTTTACTTCACTTCTTTTTTTAAAAAAAAAATCGCATCTGCGAATGAGTACCAGCCGGGTGGAAGCCTTCAGCTGCATGCTGCAACTTTTCCTTCCGAGGTGTCAGGCTCTCGCCAAAGCCGGTTGCTCAGCGTTACTGTCAAATTTCTTCCCTTGGTGCCCGCTGCCAGGACTCTGCTGCGGTTTGCAGGCTCCCTTTTTCT
>WHYT01015571.1:95669-189650 GCA_009806455.1 Tetrax tetrax | reverse complement strand
TCTTTTTTTTTTTTTTTTTTTTTTTTTTTTTTTTTTTTTTTTCTGTTTTTCCCCTTCTTAAATACGTTATCGCAGAGGCGTTATCACGGGACATTCTGCTCCCAATCGGCTCGGCCTTGGCCAGCAGTGGGTCCGCCCTAGGCCCAGCTGAGTCCACTGAACAAAGGGGAGCGACTTCTAGCAGTTTCCTACAGAAGCTACCACCTTAGGCCCCCCTCATTAAGCAAAACCAGAACAAGTTGGAAGGGACCTACAGGGATCATTTAGTTGAACTGCCTGACCACTTTGGGTCTGACCAAAAGCTAAAGCATATTGTTAAGGGCATTGTTCAAATGGCTCTTAAACACTGACAGGCTTTGGGCATCTGCGACCTCTCTAGGAAGCCTGTTCCAGTGTTCGACCACCCTTCCAAATGTCCAATATAAACCTCCCCTGGCTCAGCCTTGAACCATTCCCATGCTTCCTATCGCTGGATACCAGAGAGAAGACATCAGCACCTCCCTCCCCACATCCCCTCCTCAGGAAGCTGTAGAGAGCAATGAGGTTGCCCCTCAGCCTCCTTTTCTCCAAACTAGACAAACCCAGAGACCTCAGCCGCTCCTCAGAGGACATGCCTTCTAGCCTCATCGCCAGCTTTGTTGCCCTCCCCTGGACACATTTGAGTACCTTCACGTCCTTAAATTGTAGGGTCCAGAACTGCACATAGTACTCAAGGTGAGACTGCACCAATGCTAAATACAGCAGGATAATAAGAAAATCCCATTAGTTTTAGTAGAGGAGCAGTCAGACCCACAAAAACTTTGCCGCAGGTGGATATTACTGTATCTGTGGGATAGCTGAGCAAAGTGGGGCACATGATACTGTGGTGTTTGCCCAGGTGATGCAGGAATTCATTGGCAGAGTCAGCAACAGTGACAGAAGTCTGACCAGTAGCCCAATGAGCAGACTCCCTCTTCCAGGCATGTTCCTTCCACAGTTGGAGAGCAACAGCACCTTGTAACCTTTTTCAGTGTTGTTCCTTGTGGGACTAAATATCAGAATATTCAGGAAGTTGTTATCTTTGATGGAGTGGGAGATGTTCCTCAAAGCTCCTTGAAAATACTTCATTTTCAAGAATGAGTGCACCTGTAAGTATTGTTTTGATCCAGGCTGGTGTATATAACCAGAGTTCTCGTGAACTCTCCTGAAACTGTATAGTTCTGCTGAGTAAAAAGCATAATCAGCAAAGCCCTAGTCCATGACTCCTAAACAACATGCAAGCTGAGTGCGTATTGTGGAACACATTGTCATCCTTCTTCTCTTCATACTTCAGACTGATTCAGAAGAGCTGGGTTCTCTGCCATTCTTGCTCTATGTTGTTGAAAAAGCACTTAAAATGGGACCAGTGATGTTGGGTGCTTCATATATTGTTGAGTCTGGCATGATCTGTCGGAGGCTATGTTTGAGAGATAGATGCTGCTCAGAGCGTCAGTGTCTCCATCTGTGAGACAAGGACACTCACATCTCATCTCATAGGGTACCCTTGACGTGTGTGGTAACTGTGACAGGTACTAAGTTGGAGGGTGTCATGGGTGAGACAGAGTAAACCACCCATAGTGGATCTGGATACTTGGTTTTTTTTAAAAACAAACAAGATTGGAGCTTTTACCTTACAAGATCATATCATGCACTGACTCACCTACTCACTCAGCCGGACTGACAAAACAGTAATAAAAAATTAAGCTGTGAAATAAGTGTAGGGCTTAGTTTTGGCTGTGTTTGCTATTAGTGATATGTGATGTAAAGCATTGCATGCTTGTCGTTTGTTTTCCTGCCGGTATAATGAGGTAATCCTAGCAGAAAAACACATGCTGCCTCTGATTGAGGAGTAGTTTAAGAGATGTAACACCTGGTCTTTATCCAGGCTTTGTACCTCGTTGTCAGTACAGACTGAAGAAGTTCAGGGAAGCTGAAGGTGGAAAGCGTAGAGGCACTGACGTTCCTGCTGTGTTTTCAAGTCAGTTAGCTGGGAAGACAGAAGGTCACGTGAGGAAATATGCCCCTGCCTTAAAGATTCTGTGAGTAAAAGAAACCAGTCTTTGGAGCTGTCAGTTCTTCCCCAGGCTGTGCGTTTCCTTTAACTTAGATGACTGGTTTTTCTTAATGCAGAAGTCTCTTTGTGTGAATGCTCTTGAGTCTCCGTGAGAACGTGGTAGTGGTGACATGGATGGCAGATGACGGCGGTTGACACACGTGATGTTTCTTACCTAAGTCAGCAGAAATGGTCTGTAGCTGCAGTGGGTTAAGCACAGGCTTTGTGTGAAGTGCGTAGCTAATAACGCTAGCTCAGTAAACACCAGAACAGCGCTTGGGTTAATTTAGATTTCCAGATAAAGAAAGCACCCAAGGAAAAAATTTTCTTGTTACCTTGTCTTTTAAGTCCACAGGAGTCAGGGTAGAAATCTTGGCTCTGTGACAATATTGCCCTTGGCTTCACCAAAGCCTGGGATTTTCCCCTTGTGTTCTCAGATTATAGACCTGCCAACTCCATTACTTGTTCTCTCAGCGGGTGCATGTTACTGGTGTGAGATACCAATCTAAAGAAAATGTCTTCCATCTAAAAGAAAGGAAAAAAATTCAAGCTTCTCTGTTTTGGAGGTTTGTTGTGTTTTTTTTTTAATATGCAAGCTCCAGCTTCAGTGTTGTAGGTTTTTCTCCTCTCCTCATGTCCTTGTTCCCTAGTTACTACTTTTGTTTGTTTGTTTGTTTCTGCAAGACATTCTCAGCATAGACTTAATTTCTTTACCCCGATTTTCTCAAATCCAACCCCAGACATGACGGCTTCTCCTCTGAAGCACTTCAATTGCAAGGTAATGCCATTGGCACTGAGCTCTTGGTCCAGAACTAAAGGGCCTTATCAAAAAAATGGCCCCGTTATGGAGATCCTCAAAATTATTGTTCCCTGCCCTGAGAGAAGCTCATGGCTAAGTGCAGAATCAATAAATTCATAATTAGGAAGACAGAGAAGAAGGAAGAAAAAGAATGATGGTTAAGCAGTGGTATGAAGTGAGCAGGAGCGTGTCCCTGGCATTGCCTGGCAGCTGCCTGCACCGTGGTTGTGTGAGGCAATGATAGCTGTGCCACCTCCAGCTGTCCACAGCACGGCTAGCTTTCACAGCCTAGACCAGCAGCCTACACCTCGCTGCCCACAGCCCCGCTTTGCCTGCAGCACCGTGTACCTTCTCCAGTGCTGCAGAAGACCGGCAGGAACACCCGTCCATTTGCAGACACTCCCTTGGTGGCATCCCTTGTCATGGTGCTTGGGGCCGGGCTGCTGGCAACCCCAGAGGTGTTCTTGCCTTCAGCACTACTTGATTTCTCAACTCAGCTGTTTGCTTCTCCGGCTGTCGTGTATCCTGAGAATATGTAAGGATGGAGGAGAGCTGGTAGTGTCTGGTCTGCAGAGCGAAGAAGCATTTGCTGTCTGCTGTAACAGCTGAAAACATTTATAAAAAACATTTTTGTAAGTAACTACATGAACACATTTAATCCCAGTACTTTAAATGTCGCAGCCTTTTTCCTTTTTTTTTTTTTTTTTTTTTTTTTTTTTTTTTTTTTTATGCCTTGCTTGTGTTGAGTAGTTGTAGTTAGTCAGCGCTGAGGAATTTACCTGGATGTTAACAGGCTGCTTTGGTGCTGCACATGTAATTGTTTTCCCTCGTGCACTTCCTGTGTCATCTACGCTCTGGTATTTGTGAAGCGCCTTTAGGTTATTGCTACTAGGAGATTATAGCTTAGTTTGGGGATTTGCAAATAGATGTTTTTTTTTTCAGCTAAGCAACTATACTGGCAGCTAACCTACATCTTGGTTCTTTTAGTCTTGCTCAAGTCACACTGGACATTTTTCGGGGTTTGGTTTTGTGTGTGGGTTGGGGTTTTTTATTTATTTTTTTTTTAATACTAACTAGTAAAGTCAAAATACTTTTTTTTTTTTTCTTCTTAAATGGGACAGAGCATAATAACTGCCTCAGCCTAATCTTTCAGATGCTCAGCTTGCAAGTGGCACACCTGAATCATTAGGCTGTGCCTAATGATAAGGTTCTGCATAATGATTCATTATTTACACAGAGTGAAATTGTACCAAGAACTTGACGCCCATCAGTGCCACCCCACCAGTACCTCCAGGCCCAGTACTTAGGACAACCTGAATGCTTGGCAGGGGTGTTCCTTTTCTGAAAAGTCCTTTCACAGCATTTCTAAAATAGATTCTTTGGGGAGAGGCAATTGCATGTAGAATCTCTTTATTCTAATTCAGAATTAAAATATAGTTAGAAATATGATCCTTTCTAGCAGGTGGAAATTTTTATTCCCATACATCCCTGTGCTGCATTTAATTTGTTATTGAGAGAGCAGCTTCCACCTCTGCCCAGCCTAATGCTGGGTAGACTTTCAGCTGAGCACTTTCATGCTGCTTCTCCCAGTCTGGTCCTCACATGTAATCCTTCCCAAAGCCATACCATGACCATCTCTCAGATGCCTCCTTAAAGCTGTTTTGCTGTGATGTTTTCAGCTCTAGAGCCTCCAGCATAAGAAGGACATGGCCCTCTTGGAAGGAGTCCAGAGGAGGGCCACGAAGATGATCAGAGGGCTGGAGCACCTCTCCTATGAGGACAGGCTGAGAGAGCTGGGGTTGTTTCTTAGGAGTTTCTTAGCTCTCTGTCAGAGCTCAGACAATGCTTTATAGTTTATAACTCTTGTGACCCTACTGGGGTGATAACTTTTGTCTCTTAAACAGTTCGCCTTCTGGTACATCACTGGCTGTTCAAGACTGCAGATGATTAGTGGGCGATGAGGCCAGCCTGTCCAGAGTATCCCTTAAGTAGAGCAGGTTAATCAGTGGGGCAACGTAGTCCTTTAGCTCCATGAGCTGCACTGGGTTTGCAGAAATAGGTTTTCTTTACAGTGCCTGCAGACTGTCCATGCTTTCCCCATGCTGTTCTCCTGTGTTGCCTGGTTCTGCCCCTGAAATGCATGGGGAGTTCATCGTTTTAACCCCATTTGTATATGTAACTTATAATTTGGAAGTAGAATTTGAACTTTTGTCCTTATGTTTTGTTTTCACTGATTTCTTCTTTCTTACTTTTATTGTAATGCTAGAAATGCTGCTCAGTGCAGTACAAGTTATGATATACAACTGTAAAACTAGAGAGATTTGTTGGCCATAGGGACTTTCTTTGGATTTACACTAGCCTGAGTGTAAGTGGGATCTGGTTTGGTCCTGGAATATATTAACTTGGTTTACACCATTAGGATTATGCAACTGGCAGTGGGTGGGTAGACCAAACCAGTGGGTTTCATTGAATGTCTAACAGCAGACGTATCCAGAGGAATCATAATTAATTGAGGGGAAAATGCTGCTTTATATTTTCCAATAGTTTGCGGGAATCAGGAGTGGAGACTTTGTCATGTGCTCCATCACAGGAGCCAGCTAACGCCTGCAGAACGTATTCCATGCAGCCAAATCGTGCAGCAGTGGTATTACCCAAAAATATCGGCTAACTTCTTCTTCATGTTGCTCAATTGTAACCAAGAGCAGAATCTGGATTAGTGTGTCAGTCTGTGAAGGGAATCTCTTGCTAGGGAACTGAGAGTAAAAAAGAAGTAAAAGATAAAGTGGGTAGAAAGGAAAATTATAATTACGTTAGAGGTTGAGCTGAAGATTTCTAAAAATCTCAGCTCTGACATGGACCTGTCTACACTTTTGCGTCTTGCTGGTTTTTATGCTGCATATCTGGGACTAATTCCTGATCAGCAAACATCTGTCAGGCATAATAATTTCAAGCATTAATCCTGACAGGAATTAACCAGCTTGTTAGTTGATGACCTGAACTAGATAGTTTCTGAGGATTATTGCTATTTAAATCTTACCTGTCTTTCAAACAGTGGCAGCATGCTGCGCTGGTTTTCCTTTAGTTTTCTTTTTTCTTCTGATCTGATAAATCTTTAGATTGTCACCCCCTCTTTCACTCCTACCAGAGAGGAAATCCTGTGCTGCCTCCGACACGAGTAAGGAGGAAGCTGCCGGTTTCTCTTCGCGCCAGACTTGCTCGTGCTGCCAGCCGTGCCGAGCCGCTGTCGTAACGCCCAGCAGAGGCCAGGCTGGATTGCGCTTGCCGTGCTGGAAACCCATCAGGGAACTTCGAAATCGCCACAGACTTTTTACCTGCCTTTTTCAGGATTTTGGTAAGATTTTTGCAAGGTTTTTTGCTTGTATTTCATAAGGAAGTGAGACAGTCATGACTCTGTGGCATGTCTGTATCTTTTGGCTCCTAATAACTTTAGAACTAATTTTCCACTTTCCATTAAATTTGCTAGAGAGATGGAAGCGTCAAAGATACTAAGTTCCTTGAAATTTCAAGGATTTGAGTTATAATGAAAAGCTGATAGAAATAAGTGGCCTGCTAGGGGAGAGCAATGACCAAGGGCTCCTACAGCACCCGCTGGTTGCTGATGACATGTACAAACGCCAGCCCTTTTGCGCGTTTGATTCCAGAGAAAGCACACGCCTCGCCTCCTGCTTGGGGCCGATGCCGCAGGGCGCTGGCAGAGAGGGTGGGAGGGCCTGAGGACGAGGGCCCTGTGCGACAAAATAAGGCCTGATAAAATGTTTTGTGAGCAGCAGGCCAGGGTGGGCAACTCCAATATTACACCTTGTAGAAGAATTATATATTACTTGGGTCATAAGAATCTATATCTTTATACCTTTTCCTTATTTCAAGTGTCTGAGAATTGTTAGTGCTGTGACACATTTGTCAGGAAATGTTTGACAAATATGCCAGCCTGTGTGTGCACATCCTTAGCTGATAAAAATCCCTGTTGCTCTGAATGTACCTCTGTGTTTCCTCTTTGGCAGCCAGCAGCCCCAGAGATGTCTCCCATAATATTTAGAGTGGGATTTTCAAAGTTGCTGAGAAGAAGTAGCCCCTGAGCTCCCATTGGGGTCTAAACAGAGCAGAGCTGCCTCATCTTTTCAGATGTTTGCAGGAAAAAAAAATAGCTTTGGTTTCTTATAGTATTCCATTTCTAAAAGGTAATTAAAAAGGGATGATGAGAGTGAGAAGAATAAGCATCGGCTTTACTCTCGCTGCTCTGCACGGTAATTATCTGTGATCACAGCTTTAAATAACTCTCTGGTGCTCCTCGCTGGAGGTGGACTGCTGACAAGCATGGCTTACTGCTGGGTCCTGCTGCCACTTTACTCTTGGTTTTGGTTTTGATTAATGTCAGTACGGGGAGGTTCAGATCCCCTTTAGGTTTATAAACCATAGGACTTCAGTCCTCAGTCAGGCTAAGAAGGCACCTCAAAAGGCAGCACTGCTTCATCTCGCAGGCATTCTTCATCTCTGTTGTGAAATCTTGGGCTACACAGAGCACTGGAGTTGTGGAGATGCTGGTCTCTTTAGAGAAGCGAAAGCATGCTCGACTCCAGCGGCTGCTAGGAGGGGTCTTTGCAATTGAAAGCAGAAACGCGATCTTGCTCCTTAACCCACAGTCCTGGCGAGGACACATAGTGGGAGGGTGATGAAGATGTGGAAACTGCAATAGCTGAGGCAAAAATGAGTCATGAGGAAGCAGCCTGTTTTATTCAATTCCAGAAATGTTCTCAACCACTCAAAGTTAATTTAGATCCACCGTTTTTCTGTGGTCTAGTTTGTTTCTGAACTTGGGGATGAGGTTGCTGGCAGTTCCAGTAATGTTTTTTGTTTGGGACGCTGGCAGGCTGTGTTTGCCCATGGGTTTACCTGAACATAAACCAGTGCCATTTTGCAATATAAAGCGTGGCATTATCAGTAAATATTCCTGTAAACTGTCCAGTGTGCTGGCTGTTGAAGTCTAGCTTTACTTACCCTGCTGTACATTTTTGACAGCTTTTCAAGGGTTTAGCTCTTGCAGTGGTCATTGTTCTTTCTTTATATAAACGTATTTTCCTGTTCCATACAAATTAAAGTCTACTATTTTTTCCATAATCACGTGCTTTCATCCTGTGAAAATCACTCATTTATTTTAATCAACAAATTCAGTATGTAAAATTAGTATTGTCCTACTTGCTATGCTTTTTTTTCTTTTTTTAAATTGCAATGAGACTCACTTTTTCCTTATAAATATCTCATCAGCTTCATCCTAGTGATAATGTTCGGAAAGATGTATCTGAAAAATCTTATGTTTTGGAGAATTAGTCCTTCAGCTGTTCTTCTAGAGAGGACAAAAGATATTGTGCCCTTAGAGTGTACTTGTTAAGTATTCGCAAGTGATTATTTCTAACAAATATTTCTAGTAAATACCTCATTCAGAAGGTTTATTAGTTTAAAAGGTGTGTGCTTAGTGCTCCTAGGTCACACACAATTTCTCCCTCAGAGGCAGAGACATGTGACTCATGGTCCAACAAAATTTTAACACGGATTTTGTAAGGAGAAAAAAAATTGGACATGCAAAAGCTCCTAGATCCAAATGTGGAAACAGTTATGTGGCCGACGAAAGGATGCAGACCTGTAGACAGATTGACATCTCGTAGCCCTGAGCATGCACATTAGAATTGTCAGCCTCTTCAGGACATGGGATTCCTGCAGAAGGCAAGTTGTCCTGCCTCTGGCATGGATCCTTGCCTAGAAGGGCTCCCCTCTTGCACCAACTCTCCAGGGAATCGCAGAGCTCAAGGTGTCCCACAGATAGCCTGAGATTCAGCGCAGTGAATCCTCTTTCCTGATGTGAGACACACTTCTGAGTCCCAGTGTGTTTGTAGGCCCTGTGCTGAGCACGACCGGAGGATCTCCTCCTAAGTATCTCTGGCTTAGGGGTGAGCAGAGGACACGAGTGGTGGAACCACCACAGCTTGTGCAGAACACTGGAAGTGCAGCTATAGCCTCTAATGGTCCTTTCTTCCATCCACCACTCCCTGTCAAAGTACACACTGATGCCTTGCTTTAATTGCTGGAGCCTTTCTGACACATCATCAGTGATCTCTTCAGGACAGAGGGATTTATCCTTTTAATTGTGATTTGGCTGTGATGCCAAACCAAAATTAAGCAGTGCAGGTAGGGTATTGAGAGGCAGATACCACGGAGGTTTGTTAGGCAGTGTATCAGTGCTCCAACTGGCACCCAGTACTGAGGAATTGTACAGTCTGTCTAGGGCAAGTGGGAGATAATTAAATACATAAATTCTAGCTTCCAGAGATCGTGAGACTAAGGTTGTTGGCTTGCAGTGCTATTTCGTTGGCTGACTGATGGTAAAACTCTGAGGCAGCCAAGCAAAGCTGAAACTGAGCCTACTTCAGCAGCTAGGTGTAAGTTCACAAGATGTAGATTGCTGGTAAGCCCACAGGTACCCTTCAGGGGCAATCTCCAAAGCAGATAGCCTGGATCTGAAGAATGCAAAGAGCAGAGGTTTTAACCTGTGATTTCCCAGAGTGAAGAGTCATCTCTGAACAGTAACTAGGAAAAGCAAGCCTCTTGGCACTAAGTTTGAAGTCACTGAACAGAGATCTGCATCTTTTGAGAGACACTTAAAGGGACTGAAAATCACTCTCTGCATTGTTTGTTAACTGAGTGATCACCTTGGTTCTTGTCTTGTCAAGTATTTCCTTATTGCCTAGAGACAAGAGACAAAGTGCCTTTGAACCTGAGGTGTTACCTATAACAGGACAGAGATAGCCGAATTCCCTCGGGGGACTGTGTGAATAAATGCTCTCAAGATTGTTTAATAACTCAGTAATGTGGGAATAGAAGATCAAAACCAGACAGATATCTAATGCAGATATTCTGTCTCCCTGCTGGTAAAAGGAATTATAGACCAGCATAAAATCCTACATTTTACTTACCTAGTTGAATCATGGTAGACCAGCCTGTCTCCTAGAGTGACCTGGGAATGCAGAAGTGTGCACATGTGGATTGTATGCAGTGGAGAGTAATTTGTCATCAAGACTCCTCACCTATACTGTTTCCTTCCAAACTACTTGATGATGGAAATAATAAAACTAAAAATGCTGCATTCAGATCTACTGATTGTCATTATTGATACTGAAAGGAAGAGAGCCCCAAGACCCAGCTCTGCTTTACTTGCACATGATGGTTCCATTCAGATATGGAGCTATTTTAAAATTTCTGTCTTTTTTTTTTTCTTTAACCTACGCAGAACATGTCTGACAAACAATTTTTTTCTCTCTGCTTTTCAGTTTTTTTGTATCAAATAGATAGACAATTGTCAGGTGGGACCACGTTGTGGCAGAATGGCTTGCACTAGCCATAGGCCTCCTGTGGATGGTTTTGTAAGGGAAATGGTTGTGATATGCATTAGCGCTGTATGGACTGATGATGTTAGCATTCCTTGGCTGAAGAGGATGCTTGTCATTAGGATATGGATGTGATTATTCCAAAAAAACTATTTACTCTTTAGGTCATTAATGAGGGCAAACAAACACTGTCCTAACTGTTCACTGCAAATACCATGGGAAAAGGCTGTGTTGGAAGATGGCCACGGGGATGGCATTAATGTTTTGAGCCTCTAAAAGCTTATGCTGGAAATCACTTCACCTTTTATTTGCAACCTTGAGGTCTTCTGCACCTACACAGGGTGTTTACCTCAGCTCTACATGGATGCGGCTACACTTGAGGCTTTCAGTCCCTTATCTGGCAAAGCGTCAGCTACTGGTAATGTGATTCAAAATAGCTCCTCCTGGAGCAGACCAGGAATCTTCAGCTTTGGAAAGACAGCCGTCAGTGCTTCGCCTCTCTGGGAGCAGTGCCAATGGCTGCCCCTCTGCTCCAGCCTGAAGCAGAGCGGTCAGAGCTCTCCAGCTCTGCTCCTTCTCAGAGCTCTTTTTACAGTATCCAGGGCAGTGGAAAAGTTATTAAATTATCCCAGGAACCAAACACTTCCCAGAACCACAATTGCTTCCACAATCATGCCTTTGCACAAATTTTGACACAGTCCAGCGGTTTTGGGTCTTTTTTAGTTTTTTAACGTGCAATCCCAGAACAAAATGGAAAGGGTTATGAAAAGTCTGAAGGATTTCAATAATTGGAAAACGGTTTCCCTGATGGTGAGTGATTTGAATTTCCTGGGGAATGTTTGTGGTTTTATTTTTGTAAGATCTGGGCTCTGGAAACTAGTCAGGTAGGACATGAATATAAGAATCCAAGACATATTGAAACCATTTAAAAGCCTATGTTCTATAAATGCAGGGTTTAAAAGAATGTGTGAAATGAGAGTGGTTATGAGAAATCGTTTTAAGAAGGCATGACTTGGTAGAGAGAAAACAGTATGTTCGGAAACATTGCAAAATACGGGATAATCCTAACAAAAAGACACTGCGCTTGCCAAATAACTATAAAAGCTCTCAGTACTGCATTGCAAATACAAAATAAGTAAATCTCACAATACTCTAGTGAGAATTATTAGATGTACTAGAAGGATTGCTGAAGTAGGCGTACTTAAGGAAGAAGTCCTCAGAGAATGGCCCCGTGAGTGCTGGGTGGATCCCATGGAGGATGACCTGTGCCTTTCAGTGTGTCAGGGTCTGTCATGTGGACCCAGGCATCTCCACATCCCCGAATGGCACTGCTACCATGTAGTGGCTCCAAGAGCTATGACGCAGGGTGGTCAGCTGTGTGGTTTTGTTTAGTGAGGGGAGGCTGGAAGTTTTTTCCCCTTTGTCCGGTGGACTCAGCCAGGCCTAGGGCAGACCCACTGCTGGTCAAGGCTGAGCCAATTGGTGGCAGAATGTTCCCTGATAACGTCTCTGCGATAACGTATTTAAGAATGGGAAAAACAGGAACAAAAAAGAAGAAAGAAGAGAAGATGTGAAGAAGCTGGAGTGGGGAAAGAGAGAGGGAGGCACGAGTCTTGTGGGCCTTGCAGCCCTCACCCTCTGGCCTGTCACCAGGCGGCCGACTGAGCCCGACTCAGCCCAGCCCGGCTGCAAGAAGTGGAGAGGAGATGTGAAGAGAACCTGAGAGGCGTCTGCCTGCCAGTTGTGAAGAATTTTTTGTGAGAGGAAGGGCTGCAGACTCCAAGGTCAGTGAAGAAGGAGGGGGAGCAGTAATGCTGCTCCTGGCCAAGATTCCCCTGCAGCCTGTGGTGCAGCCCATGGTGGAGCAGGTTGTCCCCCTGCAGCCCATGGAGGTCCACAGAGGAGCAGAGATCCACCTGCAGCCCAGGGAGGACCCTGCACCGGGGCCTGTGGATGCCTGAAGGTAGCTGTGGCCCGTGGAGGGCCCGCTGGGGCAGCTGTTCCGGAGGGACTGCACCTTGTGGAAAACAGACTCATGTCAGAGCAGTTTCACGAAGGACTGTAGCCCGTGGGAGGGACCCCATGATAGAGCACAGGAGGAATGTGAGGAGTTCTTCCCCTGTTGAAGAAAGAGCAGCGTAAAGCGACGTGTGATGAACTTACCATAACACCCATTCTCTATTGCCCCCCGTGCCACTCAGGCAGGGAAGGAGGCAGAGATAATTGACATGAAGTTTAAGCCCAGGAAGATGGAGAGGTGCGGGGAAGTTGTCTTGTTCTCTTCCACCTTATTCTGCTTTGGTTTTAATAATAAATGAATAGTTTTCGCCAAGTCGAGTCTGTTTTACCCGTAACGGCAACTGTAGGAATTTCTCCCTGTCCTTATAGAATGATAGAATTGTTAGGGTTGGAAGGGACCTTTAAAGGACTCTAGTCCAACCCCACTGCAAGAAGCAGGCACATCTTCAACCAGATTAGGTCTCTCAGAGCATCACCCAACCTGACCTTGAATGTTTCCAGGGATGAAGTATCAACCACATCTTTGGGTAACCTGTTCCAGTGTTCTACCACCCTCATTGTAAAAAAAAAATTCCTAATATCTAGTCTGAATCTACCTGCCTCTATTTTAAAACATTACCCCTCCTCCTATCGCAACAGGCCCTGCTGAAGAGCTTCTCCCCGTCTTTCCTGTAGGCCCCCTTTAGGTACTGGAAGGCTGCTATCAGGTCTCCTCAGAGCCCTCTCTTCTCCAGGCTGAACAGCCCCAACTCTCTCAGCCTGTCCTCATCGGAGAGGTGCTCCAGCCCTCTGATCATCTTCGTGGCCCTCCTCTGGACTTGCTCTAACAGGTCCATATCCTTTTTATGTTGGGGGCTCCAGAGCTGGATATAGTGTTCCAGGTGGGGTCTCAAACCTTGAGCCTTTTTTGTTATGTTATCTCTCCATATTCCCTCAAAGGGTGGGGGGAGTGAGCACAAGACTGCGTAGTTTGGTCCTGAGCAGGGCTACACTACGACATCAGGTAATTAATTTATCTGCTTCTTCAGCAAGAGAGCTCCAAGACCAGAGCTGATACAAGGCTGCCTCTGTATCTTTTGTCTTCAGCTGGGCCCAACACAAATGGGGCACAGCTCAGGAGCTGAGCAGGTTTTCTAAGCAAAACCCAGCTTGCTGTTGCTTTGGATCTCATTCATTCATGTTGGGGTATGGGTATTGAGCCTGTGGTCTATGGGCAAGCTGGGGGGACAGCGAGCGTGCCCCCTCTGGCCTGCCAGCTGCCCCTTCTGCTTGGGGAGTTTGTGAACAGATGGTGGGTCACAGCCCTCTGACTTCTCTCCTTGCTAAACGGTTTTGTGCCTGGATGAGAGAGGGGCAAAGGACTGACAGTGACTTGGGACAGGTGTGCGTTGCCACAGGAGTTTGTCTTTTCCTCTTCCAAAAGTACAGATATCCCCTGTGTGGTGACCCAGCTGTGGGTGGCCCCGCACAGGCCCTGCTTGTGCTGCGGGTGTGCAGCGGGAGTGGTCGAGCGACAGGGCTAGAGCTGAGGCATCGCGCTGCCTGTGACTCTGAAACACCTGTGCCTACCCAGACACTCCCAGCTGGTGTTTTGGGGGTCATGGAGGGTGATTCAGAGAAGGTAGGAAGGCCAATGTTGTGGCAGAGGTTCAGCTAAAGGATTCTGGACCTGATCTTGTATTTTCCTGTTCCTGAAACTTGTTTTTAATAACCTCTGGGTGTCCTGCAGAGGCTGTCCTGGGTCAGTTCTGCTCAGCACCCTGAAATACACTTCCTTACTTCTACTAAATGACTGTGTTATTGCATTTGGACAAATAAAATGTGATTTTGCTCAGCATCTCATCTGTGCCAGAATTTCTTAGGCATCGTTATTACCCTCATTGAGCAACATAAGTCTAGAGATGCTAAATGCTTTCTGCAGTGTAAGTATGCCTTCCCCAGTATGAATTAATACATGAATTCAAGTGGCATTGAAAGGAAAAGCTGTTTTAAACAGCTACATGCATTTGAAGATGGCTGTGATAAAACCAGTTTTGCACAAACAGGTCTGAGAGTCTCACCTGTGATGAAGGGGAGGCTTTCCCTGGCACAGTGGGTCCCAGTGACTGGGGCTGTGGCCTGGGACAGGGGCTGTGGCACCGTGCGCAGGTGGCCCCAATGGTCTGCTGCTGTTGCAGGTTGGTCTGTGAATGCTGCCTGTGCACAGCGGAACAGCTCAGGTCTGTTCCAGGAGCTGCTGTGTCTCCTTTGTATTTCCCGTACTGATCGGAGACCTGTACTTCCGTCCAGAAGTATTGCTCAATCTGAGTGAGGAGTGGCTGGGGAAACTGGGATTGTTTAGTCTGGAGAAGAGGAGGCTGAGAGGAGACCTCATTGCTGGTGTTGGTCTCTTCCCACAAATAACTTGTGATAGGACAAGAAGAAATGGCCTCAAGTTGTGGCAGGGGAGGTTTAGGTTGGATATTAGGAAACACTTCTGTATGGAAAGAGTCATCAGGTACTGCAACAGGCTGCCTAAGGAAGTGGTGGAGTCACCATCCCTGGAGGTGTTCAAAGAACGTGTAGGTGTTCAGTGCACTGTTCAGTAGGCATGATGATGTTAGGCTGACGGTTGGACTTGATGATCTTGGAGGTCTCTTCATAACTTAAGATTCTATTATTCTAAGTATGACCGAGTTCTAGACTAGAAGACTCTGACACTGTAGCTGATTGCTCCAGGCAGAGTCTCTCTGCCCAGTGTGGAGGAGGGAGGGAAGACAGGACACAGTCGGTCTCACCAGACGTCCAGACTCATGTCAGGTATTGCAGGCCACAAGGTTGCCGTGAAATCCACCTGGGCACTGGGTCAGGGTCTGGGCTAAATTTAATCGTCTGTATGGTGCTAGGTGTAGGAATTACTTGGTCAAAATCAGTCAACGATGTTAGGCAGGCACTTGGAGTAATGAAGCGTTTCCCTCCCGTTGCAAACTGGTGATCTTAATATTGACATAACATTTTTGATGGCTTCCTGTGTTGGCTGCTTTCATGGAATGCCAGTGTGTGGGATGAGGGTCTGTGTATCTGTGGGTTTTGGACAGAAAATCCTTGTGCTCAGAGGGGAGCAGTATGAGGGCGGAGTATGAGTGGGGTTCACTTAGATATCGTGTCATGTTTTTTAATTTTGAGGGAGAGAGTAGCTCTCCCATGCCACACCACCCTCACTAAATCCACTGCATGCTGTTCTATTCTTTAATCTTTTCAAGGTGAGGTCACACTTTTTAAAACTGCCCTCCAGCTCTGAGAGTTACAGCTTCGGATTCTGTCCCATCTGACATCTCCCACTTAGGGAGGAATTCCCTCTTCCACGCAAATGCAGCTCTGCTTCTCTGTGCATGGAGGTCTGACCCGTCCTCTGGTGCAGTAATCCCCATGGGTGGGGCAGCAGCTGCTCTGTAGGTGCAGTTCTCTCACTCTGTTCTGGGACCTGCTGAGAACAAACCCTGCTGAGGGCTGGGAAGCAGCAATTTAGACTGTTTCTGTTTCCAGCTATCAGCGTTGCAAACACTAACGTCGTGTTTCCTGTGGTCTCATGTGGAAGAAAACGCACTGGGATCTATGGAGGAGGATATCCAATATTGGATGAATCCTTTTACCTCATGCATGAACATCAGCAGGATGGTGGGAATCTTTCTGCCAATGGGCAGAAGCAGGATGGCTCTCTCCTGTGAAGACTAAACTGCTGAGAGTTGAAGCGGTTACAAAACACTATTGGTCCGGCCTCATCAAGAGCCATGCTCTGCCTTTCAAACCAAGCACTTTCTTCCACATGAATTGTCTCATGGAAACTGTGGAACTGAATTCTGCCCAAGAATTCAGTAATTAACCCTCGAATTCTGTGCTGCAAAAATTTTTCAGTGATGAATAACAAAGAGGAAGAATATTTTCCTTTACAAGAGACACAGACTGCTTGGCTGGCAGTAGCGGCAGGACGTGATCCAAAACCATTTAATGTCAATGGCTGTCTCTCTGTTCACTTCAGTGGAGCTGACCCACACAGGGCTTTGTTACGATTCGCCCTTATTAGTCGAGTTGAGTTGGGCAGTGCCTAAGGGTGAGCGTAGGATGGCTCTACTCTGTTGTGCAGGCGCAGAGGAGCCATCTGGGTAGCAGAGAGGTTACGCTATAAACAGAGAAGACACGAGAGCACGTCAACAGGGCAAGCAACTATCACACCCACCCACTGATTGGGAAGGGGCATCAAGAGAGAAGGAGGGGCAAATGAAAAGCTTAGAGCCTGGTATGTAATAAGAGGTGGCAGAAGAAGAAATCCCTAAGTGTTGATATTCCCGTGTGATGTCTTGTGAGTTGTTTGTCTTGGCAGTTGCTGGCTAATTCCCATTGTGTCTGTATGTCCCAGACTCACTGCATGTGCAATCAGAGAACTTCTCCATGGTCTCAGCAGAACAAGTTAACTGAGGGCCTAAGCATCTGCTCCTGATCTCACCAGCTTTAAAGGGTTTATATACCTCCAAGTTAAACACGTGCTGAAGTGCTCTGGAAGGGCATAGGGAGAGTTTTGTACTGCCTAGGTTCTGGGAAGAGACAGAAAATGTTTGTGATTAGTCAAGTCAATGTGGAATACACCACAGACACCAGATTAATCTCATTTGGAAGCTCTGAATTAAATCTGGTTACTGTCATGGAGCCTCCCACAATTCCCCACCTTCTTTTTATTTCCTGCTCTCTTGTCCTTTGAGAAAGCTGCAGTGTGAGTGTGTTCTCTGAGCTTGACTGAATCGCGATACTGCTCCATTTTTTGATATTACCATTAGGAAGGAAAACCCCAAGATCATTAGCTTTTCTCCCTTGCTCCTTTAGGTTGGCTGGAAGGCATCCCTGTTTAGGTCTTAACCAAAACCTAACTACTTCCCTGCTTCTCATCCTTTCAGCTTCTTTGGATGCAATGACTCAGCAGCTACTGGATGAATTTGTCAGTAGCGTGGAGAATGCAGAAGCTTGGATGAAGGCCATCCAAGAGAGACTGGGGATCACTGACAACACCAAGGGACCTCGATCTGCCCTGGAAGCCAGGCTGAGGGAGACCGAGGTAAGGGAAGAGCGATGTTCCATTTCAGAGGTTGCTCTCGCTGCTGCCGTTGTTACAGCAGTTATTGCTGTGAGCTCTGGAGTTTTCCATCAGCAAACCATCAGCTGCCCCTGCTTCCTGAACGTGGTCCTATGTGGATGGGTTTACATCAGTATTCCTTCTAGTTTTTCCATCTGCAAACTATGTGCAGCCATTGTAGAAAAAGAGGATGGGAACTTGCTACCACAGGCTTTCAGGCTTTTCAGATTGTTTTGGAAGACTAGCAGCAGGTTTGGCAGGTTAAAATGTTTACACTCTTCCATGAGCATGCTCAAACCTGAAACAATTGAGTTGCTGCTTGAAATAACTGTGTAGTGGTTTGCAGAAGTCCAGCGCGTAGTACAGGAGAAACAGATCCCATCAGTGTTTCGTCTTCTTCAGGACTCTGGCAGTGATAGGGAAAGATTTCAGTGTCCTAGTAATGGGCTGTTCCAGAGTAATCTCCTTGACCCTTTCCATAAATCCTGGTAATAAGAGGGTTTACAGCTCCCATCGCAGCAGAGATCCCATTGCAGATTGTGCCTGCCCTCTTCCTGTGATTTCCTGTTCATTAACTTCAGTTTCATTAGGTCATAGAATCATAGAATGGTTTGAGTTGGAAGGGACCTTTAAAGCTCATCTAGTCCAATCCCCCTGCAAGGAGCAGGGACAGCTCGAACCAAGTCAGGTTGCTCAGAGTTTTATCTAACCTGGCCTTGAAAGTTAACAAGTGTCTGTTCTCCCTTCCTGTGTGTACCTTATCCACCTCCTGCTTCCTCCTCCTGCCTCCTTTCTGGGCCTGACTTCCCTGTCTGGCTCACGTCTTTGGACAGTTCGTCCAAACACCTGTTCGTACATCCCAGGCAGATGTGCCATAGACGTGCCAAAAGAACAGTCTTTTGCCAGAATGTGAGACGGAAAATCCAAAGGCCTGTGGTTTGGTCTCGCCTTTGCAATAATTGATGTGATTTTTCTTAACAAATCCCATGGGCCTAATCTTTCCAAAAGTAGTTGCTGATTTTGAATCTCTTGGTGTTCTCATTTTAGAAGCCTCTTCCCTCAAACTTGAGAGCCTTCCAGGTTGTGCAAGATACATGTTTTGACCAACTCATAGCTTAGCAATTGAGGGTTAAAGCAACAGTTGGTAGCATGCAGAAAATTCCACTAGTTCATTTCTCTTGGCTTATGTTGTGAGCCAACTTTCATTTGCAATAGGAAGCCTTTTTAATAGGCTTCATGATTTCTGATAGTAGAGCTTAATATGGAGACGTTGCAGCGTACCCTGTGGAGATTGCCTCTCCAATTTGGCAGGTGGGGGAAAGCAACTGGCATGTGGCAGCACAGAGCAATAACTTTATAACAGCAATGGAAACACAGCTGCAGATACTGGATAGAAGATGATCTGGTTTTTGTAGCTAACTTAAAATGTTTTCAAGTGCTATATGGTTTGCAATTCAGTCCTTTAGGGTGTTTAAGAATAAACAAATCCGAAGAGAAGGTCATATTTTCTGTGCATTGGCAAGTTTCATGGCAACAATTACACTTGCTTTCTTTTTGTGCTTTCTGTCTTACTTGTTTTCCCATAGAAAATATGTGCGCTGGAACCAGAAGGCAGCTTGAAACTCGACTTGATTCTGGTGAAGGCTGATGCTGCTCTTCGCAGCATCAGTGAGGAGCAGAAGCACGAGGTGCTATCTAAACTGAGAGACATTAAAGCCTTGTGGGAAGAGACAGCCACGTACATGACTCACTGCCACAGGTAAGACAAACGTACTCCTGGCACAAGACTGCTCTTTGGTGTGTCGAGGCAGTTGCCTCACACAATGCTTTCAGAAAGCGCTGCCTGCCTTTCTCTGCTGTCAGCTTTGCAGATGGCAATCGCTGCTAATCCCAGTCCCAGAGCATGTGGGGGACTGTGTGGGGAGAGAGGGTGGGTGGGAGCTCCGTGCTGTCTGCCTCCTTCACAGCCAGCCCACCTCATGGTCTTGGATGATCAGTGTGGCCAGGCTTCTGTGGTCCCTTGCTTTGAAGGCCTTTTGAGCTTGCCAGACTCCACTGCTCCCATCATACTTTCATCTAACTCATCCTTCTTGCTCTCCGCGACAGCCGCATCGAGTGGGTCTGGCTGCACTGGAGTGAGTACCTCAAAGCCCAAGATGAGTTTTATGCATGGATTCACAATGTGAGGGTGACCTTGGAGCCTGACATTGAGTTGCAGCTTGGCTTAAAAGAGAAGCAGTGGCAGCTGAGCCATGCTCAGATTCTGCTGAACGATGTCTTACATCACTCAGTCCTGCTGGAAAGGCTGCTGGAGGAAGCTGCTTCCCTGTTCAGCAGGGTAGGTGACCCCAGTGTTGATGAGGACGTTCAGAAGAAGATGAAGCTGGAATATGAAGGAATCAAGCAAGAAGCTCAGGTACGCCTGTAAAGAGTGGGAGGGGTTCAGATCTCATCAATATATCGCAGTGTTTGCTATCTGCTTCTTGACTGATAGAGCTGGCCTGGTAGGACTGCAGAAAGAAACAGAGCTGAGGACCCCTGTTCTTTCAGTCAGTGGTCTGTTTGCAACAGTCATCGTGTCCCAAGATAAGCTGTTAATTGGGATGCTCTTACACGGCGCTTTATAGGATGCTGTGGTAAAGTAACTGCAAGCAGCTTGCTGTGACCTAGTGAATACTGGTTGAGGTCATCTCTGTATAAAGTTTGACTTGTTCCCCATCTTTAGCACATTAGTGATCCTTGTATAACCAGACGCAAGGTACCATTAGCGGAGCCAGGGAATATTACATGCATGCACCTTTGTTGGAGGAAGTAGCGTTAGTCCAGATCCAGAGCTGCACTCCCTGCCTGGTGAGCTGGGAAACACAGAGATGGGAGTCAGCTGTAGCCCAACTAGCAGTTCCAGTATCTGAAAGATTTTCACCACATACAAATACTAATTCTTGCCTGCTGGTAATCTTCCGGCTTGAACAGTTGTTAGATAGGCCAGTGTAAGACAGCCTGATTCATCTTTCAGTGCTGGTGATTTCCTTTACCCTATTCCCAGGTAAAGATTTCAGATAAGGCTCATACTTTTCACTTCTGAAACTCAGGTAAAGGCAGATTTGGACCATGTGGCATGGCTGACGGGCAGGCATCTGCAGGTGAGCAGAAGAATGCAGTTTGTTACTGACCTATATCAATAGAAATACTCAAAGGAATATTTAAAATATATACAGACACATCTATCCCAAGCATATAGAGATTAAAATCTAGCCTTTGTCTCACAGTGGCTTCCAGGATTTCCATAGACTGGAATTACCTGGTGCCGATACAAATAATTTTCCTTATACTGCCTCTGCTGTCTGCCTCTGTCATGTTCCCACACCTACACCCCAGCCCAGAACTGGAGCCTGACAGTGATGATATATGCTCTCCCTCCCTGTCGTACAAAGTTAACTTCAGGTCACAGTGGAAGAACAACAACATTGGGATGCTCATGCCATTGCTCTGCTTCCTCTACAGATACTTTTTCTGTTAAAAAAAAACAACAAAAGCCCACCTCAAACCCCAAAAGAATAAAAAAAACCCCCGAGCTGGCACCTATTGTGAGCATGATATTCAGATATTTTTTTAGCCATAAAGATAAAACTGCTCCTAATAAGTCTTCCCAAAAACCAGAGGATAGTTGGAAATTCTGTAACTGTAGCTCCAGCAGAGAGGCTATAAGGCGATCAAGAGACTCGTGTCTCAGTGTTGAACTATTTATTTCCAAAGGGAAACCTCTTCATTACAAGGCAACTGGATTTACAAATAAGAAGGTTCCTGGGAATTCAGGTGTTGTCTGTCGAGGTTGCCATTTAAAATTCTCATTCACTCCCTTCTAATCAAGATTTGTCTAGGTTTTGATGCAGGAGACAGTCATTAGCTATTTTAATCAGGCAGTTCTTTCAAACAAGCCATTTCAATCCTCAAAAACCGAATGTGACCTCACTGAGACATGTTTTACATAGTGTAATTTCTCTAACTGATGTGGATACCTGCTGGTGTAGAGGAGATCAGGAGGTGGCTCATAGTACTTAGATAAAATATGTCTTTATGTCTCCAGCCAACTGAGACACTAGAAAAAGCTTTTCTTCGGCATTGGTTACAAACACCACATTTCATAGAAGGATGGAGTGAGAGAATTCAGCTAAGAAATCCCTCTTTCAGGAGGTATGGAACAAAGAAGGGACTTGGGAAGCCTTGGATTTTGCGACTGCAGTAAATGCAGAGTTCATTAGCTAATGCCAAGGTTACAGGCACCTTGAGAATCGTGTTGGAAAGTATAACGCTAGTTAGAGAAACCCTGCCACCTCTTCCAACGGGAGGGAGGAATGAATGAAAGAGACACAGGAGTTGTAAGGGGATTGCTCTGGCCCCTCGCATGATGAGAGGCCAGGCTAAATGGGACTTGCAGATGCCAGCTGAATGCCTGAGCTGCCTGCCAGAGAAGGCTCACTAGTGTTTGCAGATTACACTTTTGTTTGAAGAGCATTTTCAGATCCCATGCAGTTGTCCAGCTCCATGAGAAGACAAGCTCTTGGATAGTGTTTCTTAAATAGTTTGCCTGTGACATTGCTTCTCTGGTATGAACAAATGGTGGATTGTTTTTTTCTCTTTCTTCGTGCCAACATGTGTCCTTATCATTCCCAAATTTTAAAAGCACATAATTTTATTTTAATTGCATTGACAGGGATATTTTTAGATGTGGCAACCATTTCCTGTGTGCTTTCCCTTGCCTAGTAAAATAACAATATGCAAAGGTAGATGATTCTGGGTTTTAGCATAAATGATCACTGAAGACGGTAAAAAAGTTATGATATAGAGTATGTTGATATTTAGTCAAATATATCAAATATGTCTGAGCACATCAAGTTAATTTCAGTCCATGTTGCCTCTGTTAACTGAAATCTAGCTATTATAATGGCAACCCTCATGTACCTTATAGCTAAGACTAAAACCACCAGGAAGGGCCACAGGAGCTTTCTGTACTGGAGATGTCATGGCAGGATCTAAAGCAGAAACGTCCTTTATGTGCTCTAGGTTGCCTTCCACAGTAGGCTCATTTGCTTTTGCTGGCTGTAAGGGGAGCTCAGGGGAGAGGGTTTCCTCCGTCCACCTTCCTTGCGTACCCAGGACTGGGCATATCCTGCCCAGACACATCTCTTCCTCTGCAGTCCAGGGCAAACCCATTCTTTTCCTGTTGGTGCTCTCACTCTTTCCAGTGCCATGTCCTTGCGTAATGTCTCCTCACATTAACCAAGTGCGTGTGGAGATGGAGCTTAACACTGTCCTGCTCCCCGAACAGCTAACCTAACAGAAGCAAGCAATACCGTATTTTCCGTCATTAGAAAGTTTCCCTAACCTCTTGGGGACAGGGGGTCCTCAGCCAGCTCTTTGTGTCCTGTCCAGATCCACGGCATCTCTTCCTTGACCTCATAGACTAGCCGGAGTATGCAAACTCTGCACTCCTTTGTTTTGGTTGAATAGCCTGGCCAGGGCTGAGTCATTTTGACTTCCTTTGTAACTCTCTCTCTATTACCATAAGACTTGGGGGTTTAATAATAGCTCCGCTTTGTTGTTCTGATTTGCTCCCTTTGGGGCTTCTGTCAGTACAACATACTTAGCCCAATTCCCCACAATCAATAAGCTCAGGCTGACTTCTTTCACGTCGATATTTGGCCCATTTACACCGCTATAAGATTGCAGTCAAGTCCCTAACTTGACGTCAAGGTGAGAATTAACCTGTATGCATCTCCGCAGATTTGAGAATCAAGGCAAGGGGATGTAGCAAACAAGTGAGGTATTCTGCTGGATACATCTTGGCCACAGAAGTCTGCAGTCGTAATTCTGCTTTTGGTCTCATTGAAAGCCATTTTTGTACAGGTGATGCTATTAAACCTCCCACCCTAATAAGTGGGCAGCATTTCATCCTCCATGGGAAGCAGTTGTCCCTTAGCTGTCACTCTTTTGTCCCAAAGCAAGTCAACTAACTTTAGGGGAGTCACTCCCGATTTGCACAAGTTGGAGACTGCAGCAGCAGTGTGGAAAACACACACTGCTGTGGTGCCACATGTAGAGTGGTGGCTTTGTACCACACCGTGAGCATAACCTGTCCCAAAGGGGAAGGGCAAAGTCGCAGAGGGATCACCACTCCACATCACATGGGAGATCCCCTGGTGATTGATGCTCATTCCAGGCTTCTGCTGGCCTGGCTGGAGAAAGGCTGACAGGACGGTGATGGCCCACTGCCACCTCAGGCAGGCTGATGGGTGTTGGGACGTGCCCAGAGCCTCACAGAGGCAAGGGAAACACCGAGGGGACTTTGAAACTCTGCCCGTCATCGCAGCTATCGCCCTTCTCTCTGTGGAGGGCAGCTGGGATAGACCTCTGCTCAGAGACAGGATGTGTCCTGTATGACACAAAATGAAACATGTAGAGCCTGCAGCATGAGCCAGATGGGGACAAGCCTTTATGTACTTTTCTGTCCTGTTTCTTCAGGAGAACTGTGAGTTCCTGTGGAGGGCAACTGCTACTGGGGCTCCTGGAAAGGAATTCTTGTTTATGACTTCTGGGTTGCAGTGTATAGGAAAAAGAGCCAGATAAGCACTGTCCTCACTGCTTCTGATGTCTTTTGTTACAGAGCAGAGTGAAACTGCTTGAAAAGATAACCAAGGAACATGAGCGGTACAGCGCTAACATCAACCAGTTTCAATCTTGGCTGAATGGAGTGACAGAAAGATTAAAATGCTGCACTGGAGAAGCAACCGGGTCTTCAGCAGAGGACAAGTTAAAGGCCCTGAAGGTCCTTAAACGATATCATTCTGACAAGAAGCCAGGATTGTGTCTTCTCCATGCCTATATCTGTTTCTCAAACCACATAAGGGTGTACTAGAGAAAATAATTATACACAGAAACTAAGGTGGTGATTGTAACATGGGGTAGGGGTGAAGAGTTGTATCGGGTCTTCAACCTGTTAGCACATATCGTTCTCCCATCTGTAGTGCGAGTCACACGCTGGTCTGCTTTATTTTACTCAAAGCCTTATCTCTTATGGTTATGTGATTCTTTGAGAATCTCGCCCTTTAAAATTGTTAAATTAATTATATTGGGCAAAAATGATCCAAAGAGAGGCTGAAGGCTCACAGGTGTTGAGAGTTTAGAGCTCATGATAAAAATACCAATTTTGGTGCCACTGCTTAAACTGTTCGGCTTTAAATCTCTCAGAGATCCGATTATTAGTACTTTTTACTGCCTGCAGCTCCTGTTTTCTTTGTCAGGGACCCCAGGTGACAAACATTTCTGAAAATCAAGCCAATATTTTCAGAATTCTGGCAGTTAGTGTTAGTCAGAAGGGAGTCAAATGACCAACCCTGGCTTCTGGTCATTTGAAAAAAAGACATGCTTTGAAATAAGAAGGGAAGAAGAAAATAATGTACAACCTGGAGAGGTGGTCTTGTTCTCCTACTACTTTCACCTTTTTCCCCAACTTCCCATTCCTGCAGCTAATCTTGATTTAACTTATTTCTGCAGGAAATTGCCAAAGACATTAGGAGTGGTGGAAAGAAATGGAAGCACCTTGAAAATCAGTGTGCAGAGGTGATTGAGAATACCTCCCCACTTGGAGCTGAGAGAATGAAAAATGAAATTGAAGAGCTAAGAAAAGCCTTGGAGAAGTTGAAACTGCTGACTAGTGAGGAGGAGGAGAGATTACTTAAGATCCAAGAGTCAGAAAGTGCCTACAAGTCCCAAGCCAGAAAATTAGAAGCAGATGTTCAGGAACTGAAAAACGATCTACAGAGACTAGAAAATGACCTGGACCCTTGGGAAGGGGAAAAGACTGAAGATGAGTTTGTAACTCTGTGGAGAAAATGCAGCGTGAGTTGTTACCCTTTGTATGCCTAAAACCAGCAGTCATAGATTGTTGGAGTTTGTGTCTTGAGTTCAAAGGGTCCATATGCATAGATAAGCATCTTTACCACTCATTTCCTCTTGAGGGTTGTTTTTGCCTTTAATCTCTCTTATCAAAATAACTTTCATTGCTGTTTGTTTGTCTAGAACTCAGCAGGACTAGGTGGGAAAAGTATACGCAAAAAGGATCCACAAAATACTGACTGGTTCAATCCAGCTACATTTGCATATTTTTTGTTGTTTTTGTTTCCTTAGAATTAACAATCTGTATATATGAGCATTTGAAAAAGATCTGTTCATGCAAACAGATATGGTTAAGACTGCTCCAAAAATGCATCTCATGTTATATGCTGCAGTGGGTGCACTGAAACTGCACCTGTTTGTGGTTCCCTCTGTTCAAACAGACGAGATGCAGAGGCTAGGCAGTGTGAGGAAAGGAGAGAGCGCCTGCAGGAACAAAACTGTTCCTGCCAATGTTTTCTGCCTTAGTGAAGTCCATATTCAGTACAACAGGAAAAAAGGCAGCAGAAAGGGGACTTGTGAATACCTTGAGAGACAGCCTTTTCTCTTCATTTCATGTGCCAGACACTAAGTGAGGTGTCATCTGTTCATTATTTTTATGATTAAGGCAACAAGAGCAGCTCTGGCTGCAGAAGAGCCCAAGGTTGAGCGGCTGAAGGCTCAGCTTAAGGAACTGCTACGGTTTTCCCAGGATGTGCATCCACACGCTGAGAGTGTTGTCTCTGCAATACAGCAGTACCAAAGGTAGGGGGAAGTCTGATTATGCCAGGGTGGTGGGGGAGTCTTCTCTCAGACATGGAAGAGATTGACAAAGGCCTAAGAAAATTGATAGCCATCTGATTGTAGGTGACAGGCAGAAAAGAAAGGCTTTTGCTCATTACATCCGCCTCCACATTTCACTAAAACTGCAATTTTAGCCATTTGCTAGGAGCTGTAGGCTGCTGGCCATTTTGAAGCAATGGCCTTGCATCATTAGTGTTCTTTATGGTTTGAAGAAAATTAGATTGTTGGCAGCTAATTTGATCTTCTTAGCATTTTATAATAATAATTTATGCGTTTTGCTTTTCCTTTTGCTTGACTTTCATGACAGCAACTAGAAAATCAGTACAGGAGCTGTAGTAGTAAACGGTTCAGCAAAATTATGGCCCTCCCTTGTTGAGTTTGTTGTGGTGACTCATCAGCCTTAGCAATTATTTGGCAGAGTTTATTCCCCTTCTTCTGGCAGCATATACGCATGATTCCTGTTTTCAAGTTGCCTCGAGTTGGAAACTCTGAAAGTTTAGCCTCTGCCCAGACTTCAGTGTTTCCGTTTCCAGGCTGCCTGGAATCCGGAAGTAAAGAAGCTGCAGCAAATTTTGCAAACTAGAAGAAGGGATCTTTTAAGGAAAAAGAAAGGTCAATTTTTTTACTGTATCCAAGCTTATTTTCCTCTGTCCAGTGCACAGCGTGCTGTCATCCTGGAAGGATTATAGGTCATTATGGGAAAGGATTTCAGTTTAAAAATTAACAAGTAAATGATGTCGAAAGAGAAGCAGAGAAGGCAGGGGACTTGCCTCTGAGTGGAAAACGGCAGCTGCTCTTTTGCCAGCTTCTCTCCAAAGCTGCTTTGTGAAGTCTGGCAGCTTCACACTGAGCCGGGCAGGGACAGCAGAGCAAATGGCAAAGGACATGTAATGTCAGAACTTTCTATTTGTGGAGCTTTTGGCCTCTGCAAGCTTGCCTTTGTTTAGCTCCGTAACGTCCCAGGGACACAGGTAAGACTACTGTTTCTGTTCTTATAGAAAGGCGGTATTAATCTTGGTTGGCATTGCTCCTGCCTGCCTGTCTTGTGAATTGGCAGGATACTGTTCCCATATGAACATATCTTTTGGGCCACATTCTGCCCTATCAAACAGGATTCTGCAAAGCGGGAGGTTAGGAAAGCTGAGAAAAACAGGAGGCAGCTGCATAGGGTGTGTCACTGCTAGGCCTTGCTACTCAGCTGTGTTTTGGATAAGCCTCTGTGAGAGAAGCCTGGATATTTAATGCATGTGTGCTGGTTTTATTTTTTTGTAATATATATACATGCACAGATATATAGCTATATAAAAAAATACAACGTTTTTATCAGAATCACCAATATATATTAATATAAATACACGTGATTCTGCAAAATTTTAAAAATTGTATCTGAAAAGAATATGTGTTTTCCTCTTTTTGTAGGTAACATAGGGTGATCAAAGATTTCTAGCTGTAATTTTCTAAAGGATCAAAGACTCAGTAATATGTAAAACAATACAGGCAACTACAGTTAAATTCTAGACACTCTTGGCTTGTTCCTTCCATCAGTCAGTGAGGCTGCTCCCACAATATGATTTTTTAAATCATGCTGGTGATAACAGCTAATGAAGATCACATAAAAGGGGAGACTTCTGGCTGCTAGAAAGGCAAAGTAATTCCTGATCACAGTGACATAAGAGATAAATGTGCCTTACAGTGTCTAAATAAAGTTTTCTCGGATGTCTCTGGCAGAGCAGCTGTCAGTACACAACACCAGGCTCAGACAGCAAAAAAGACTGAGGCTTTTTTGTTAGATACAGTTTACACACGAGTATTGTGTTAACTCATGCCTTGATGAATGGGATGTTTGGACTTGAATTTCTCTGTAATCCTTCTCTCGGCTGTCACTTTATCCTTGCAGTGTTAGAGGCAAGACGTCTAAAATGAGCACTGATATAGAAACCCAACTGAGCAGACTCTTCCATAATCCCCTGCAAGATTTTGAACAGTGGAAGCTGTCGGTCCGGATGCTCCTGGAGACTCCGGAGCCAGCACTGGCTCACATTGAGGTAACAAACTTGTTACTAAGTTCAGAAACTGATATTTGGTTTGTGTTTGCCCAAGCTATGCCAGCAGCTGCCTGTGTGCAGCAGCTGGAACGGCTTTCCCAGTGTGGCAGGAAACCCCACAGTACAGAGGTCAATGCTTAGCTCTAGCTGTAGCAGAACATCTTACTTCCTGCCCTCCATTTAGCTTACTGGAGTTACTGACTGAATGGGCTGGATAAAAGTGCTAGCTGTCTTTAACAATGATGATAATACTGTTTAGCATTAGCCCAGAGCTCCCTGGACAAGTCAGTGGGTTCTGTTAAGAAATGTGCAGTAATGTATCTGTGGGATTATAATGCATGATTTCTGCATGTGCCCACAAGGTGTTTGTTGCTTTGCCATCCCTGTCATCTCTGGAATAAATGTGTCTGTGAACAGGGATGGAGTTGAACCTCAGGATGAGCATTCAAGCTGTCCTTTCTGTTGGTTGTTTAGGCCTCTCCTCTGCACAGACAACTCTTTCCATAGTACAGCTTTCCTCTATTTCTGTTCACAAAATGGATGCAGCCCTGGTGCTTCTAACATTATCAGGAAGACTTTTCCTTTAACTTGGCACTGTCCAGGTACCTTCTGTTACTCCTTGTCAGCCCAGCATGCTCTTTTTACCTGACTTTGTCATACTGCTTTGGTTGTGTGACTTTGTGAGAATAAAATGGTTATATGATTTTTAGTTTTTGTATTATTTCACTGGAAGAGTTTTTCCCCTTAGACTGCTCTGGCTGAAAGCTCCCAGTTCAAAGAGAAGTTGATGACATTACAGCTGAAGAAAGATTTGCTAAACAATGTCCTTGGTGAGGAAAAAGCAGAGTCTTTCCTGCAAGAAGTAGCTGAAGCTTCAAAGGAGAGAGAAATTCTACACAAAAGTCTGCTGCATAGCAAGAGCAAACTCCAGGTGAGCTTCAAAGCCTATATACAGGCTAAGCCAGTTTTATAGGTACAAATTTAGTACTAACTAGCTGTGCCCAATCCTTTTCTCTAGATTGATCAAATATTCCAGTGATTGTCGCATAGTGTAGCTTGCTGTTTGTTCTGAGTATGAAATGGATATTGACAAAACATAATGCCAAGGGATATATGTTGTATGCTGGATCTGTTTTCTTCTTTCTCCATCTAGAATTTGCTATCACAGCATAAGGATTTTGATGCTGGTTTTGCACCTTTGCAGAAGAAATTATCTGCCATCCAAGCCAAATTAGATCTAGAGAAGGAACCGCGGCCTGACCTCTTGGGTAAAAAGACGCAACTCCAAAGACTCCAGGTACGTTACAGTGGTGTGTGACTGTGATATCTGCAGTTAATTGTGGTCCTGTTTGTTCATATTTCATGAGCATTAGGAATTCAGTACCTTGTCCCCTTAGTTTTGTGTTAGATAATTTCATATCGTCCAGTTTGTAGCGTGGAATAGATGAAATTGAAGCAATGCAACTGAAGAACTGGCAAACTGAGCTCGAGGGAAGGAACAAGGAGCTGGAAGCTCTTGGTGCCGCACCTTCTTTAGCTAGTTTTACTGCTAAAGAAAATGTATCGTGGTACTTCCCACAAGGAAGTGTCCTGGTTTTGTTTAGTGAGGGGGGGGGCTATGGTGGCAGCTTCTGTAAGAAGCTGCTGGAAGTTTCCCCTTTGTCCAGTGGACTCAGCCAGGCCTGGGGCAGACCCACTGCGGGCCAAGGCCAAGCCAATTGGTGGCAGAATGTTCCCTGATAACGCCTCTGCAATAACATATTTAAGAAGGGGA
Source organism: Tetrax tetrax (assembly GCA_009806455.1). Lineage (NCBI taxonomy): Eukaryota > Metazoa > Chordata > Aves > Otidiformes > Otididae > Tetrax > Tetrax tetrax. The sequence goes on along the minus strand of WHYT01015571.1, from coordinate 159,705 downwards.
AAAACAATAAAAAAAAATAAGAGAGAAGATGTGAAGAAGCTGGAGCGGGGAAAGAGAGAGGGAGGCACGAGCCTTTTGAGCCTTGCAGCCCTCACCCTCTGGCCTCCTGCCAGGCAGCTGACTGAGCCCGACTCAGCCCAGCCCGGCTGCAAGAAGTGGAGAGGAGAGGAGGTGAAGAGAACCTGAGAGACGTCTGCCTGCCAGTTGTGAAGAATTTCTTGAGAGGAAGGGCTGCAGACACCAAGGTCAGGGAAGAAGGAGGGGGAGGAGTAACGCGGCTCCTGGCCAAGATGCCCCTGCAGCCCGTGGTGCAGCCCATGGTGGAGCAGGCTGTCCCCCTGCAGCACATGGAGGTCCACGGAGGAGCAGAGATTCACCTGCAGCCCGTGGAGGACCCCACGCTGGGCAGGGGGATGCCTGAAGGAGGCTGGGGCCAGTGGAGGGTCCCCGTGCTGGGGCAGCTGTTCTGGAGGGACTGCACCCTGTGGAAAACGGACTCATGTCAGAGGAGTTTCACAAAGGACTGTGGCCCGTGGGAGGGACCCCACGATGGAGCAGGGGAGGAATGTGAGGAGTTCTCCCCCTGTTGAAGAAGTTGCAGCGTAAAGCGATGTGTGATGAACTGACCATAACCCCCATTCCCTAATCCCCCTGTGCCACTTGGAGGGGGGAAGTAGGCAGAGATAAGGTTTAAGCCCAGGAAGAGGGACGGGTAGGGGGAAATTATCTTGTTCTCTTTCTCATTATCCTGCTTTGGTTTTAATAATAAATGAATAGTTTTCGCCAAGTCAAGTCTCTTTTACCTGTAACAGTAACTTTAAGGATTTTCTCCCTGTCCTTATCTCAAACCTTGAGCCTTTTTTCTTGTATTGTCTCTCCCTATTCTCTCAGAGGGTGGGGGGAGTGAAAGAGAGCCACGTAGTCTGGTCCCAGTTGGGGCTAAACTACGAGAGGAGGGAAACTGCACAAGATAACCTGAACCAATCTAACTCCCTCCAAAAGCCGGGAGTTCCCATTGTCCCTCCTCCTTCTGGATCCCCCCACTTCCTGGTCTTTACCTTGTCACAGCTTTGACACCTGCTGGATTTACTCCTTGGGCTGATTCAGCTGGCCAAGATAAGACAAAAATAATAAATCTGAAAAGGTTATAATTTTCCACTTGGTTGCTGTTTTGAACTGGTTCAGCAAAGGGTCTAACATGCAGTAGAGCCTGCTCTAGGCAAGCAGTGGGACTGCGTAGCTGGGAGAGGGGAGAAGAGCAAGAGGGGAAGAGAGAGGGGACGTGACTTTTCCTTTTTGCTATGGTGAGCTACGGTGATTCAGCTATGTGGTGCCACTTCACCCTGGGTGACCACAGGGGTGTTACCACCATAGTTCTTTGCAGTACTTAGCTAATTGTACTATGTCTCTTCTGGCAGCTTTTCTGCTGCTGGTCTGCTTTGTTATCAACTGGTGACATGCAAGAACATCCGACCATTTCTTTCAGAAACACTTCTAGACATCCAAAAAAGTAATTTTCTTAATGACAGCGGTTGTTCTTTTTATTTTCCCCTTATGCTGTCAAATGAAGGTACTTTTAGTGTGTGCTTTGTGGAGATCCATGCCACATCTAGCACATTACCCATGTGGAATCTGTCTTTTCCTCTGCAGTTGATTCAAGATGACTTGGCAGAGCTTGCGATTCAAATGGAGGAAGTAGAGAAGCTTGTTCAGTCAAATACCACACACAGGCGTGAAATGAACCAGCTTTCATCTGACTCTCAGGCCCTGAAGAGATCATTGGAGGTAACACGAAGAAGGGGTTTTACTTGCCTGAGGAGTTGTCAGTTGCCACTATTTAAAGTATTTGAAAAAAAACAGTTTGAGCATGTGAGATTATATGCTTTGAGTGACAGATATTTTCATTTCAGGTGAAGAAGGCACTGAATTCTTATGATTTTGATAACTCTTCCAAGATTCTCTGATTATCTGTCATGTGATTTCCCTTTGGAATGGGATGCAATCCACATAGATTTTATATCTGTCATATCTGTCTAAATTATTTTTGGAGTGGGCCTGAGATTTCTGACCAAAAGACCTGATAGTTATGTTATCATGGAGGTACTTGGACTTCTTCACAGATTCCTGGATAGTGTTTTTGTATCAAACTGATTTTTTTTATAGTTTTCTTACCTAAAAGTTAATGAGAGAAAAGTGTTGCAGTTGCATAATTAGTTGTTTTGACCTGCGGCATTTTGTAGCTTCTAAACATAGCTATAAAAGAACCCTCCAGAACACTCTCACAAGAAAATCTTATAAAATTACCTTAGTTGTGCAGGTCACTGTCAAAATATGTATGATAAAGCGTTACCCTAATATGCACTGTGGAATTCTAGTTTCAATCTCAGTAATCTTATTTATCGCTGAACTGGACTTTTGCCAAAAAAAGTCAGTGCAGTCATTTCAGATTTAGGGAGTGTAAGATGTATTTAGTATTGAGTGGGGAATTAAAAAAACCCATATTCTTTGTTCTGAAGGGAGCTATTCTAGTGCTTAATGCCCCTGCCCATGTGGCTGAATTCAGGCGTGTAGTAGCTTGTAGGTGTTTTCTGTGCCACTGATGCTAAAGGATAAAAGTTTTGTGTGTCTCATTAACAGCTGTTTCTTTCCTTTTTGCCCATGAGATTCTGTAGTAGTCACAGTGTTAGATGCAGTAATGAAACTGCTTTTTGTGTGTGTTTAGTTGCTGACATATTTTTATCGTTTGTAGATGATGATACAGCAGAGTGAAGAGCACGTTCAGAAGCACTGGGCGTATCGTGACAAACTCTCTGACCTCCAGCAGTGGATCACAGTAGCCATGGAGAAGATTGACTCCTACCAGGGTGCTGATGGAGAGCAGAAAACCGAGGGCAGGGTGGCAGACCTTGAGGTAAAAAAGGCATCTTAGTGTAAGATGTTAATGATTCACTTTGCAGCATTCAGACATTAAGCACGGGGGTTTTCTAGCGAGGCTTTCCTGGTTGGGGAGAGTAATGATGATTTGTTCCTCCTGTGATAACTGTTGGTTGCTGCTGCCTCTGTGCTTTCTCCTGTGCTGTGGGATGTGGAGCTAGGTAAAAGAGAACAGTGAGAAATGGCTAAGAACTGTTGAGATGGATAAAGTGTTATCAAGGATAGCTGGTTTAAAAAAGAGCTCTTCCTGCCAGGGTGATCTCTCTGGACAATACCTCCCTGTGCCTGTATGTACTCATGGATGCACTGAACATTGTTACCTATTAGCTAACGCTGTTCTGTGTTGAACCGAGCTGTTCCACAGCTGCTGGCTTTTCCCTGTGTAGCAGTATTTTGCATGCTAGGTTCACTCTGGCAGGTTACTTCAGCTGGCAGCTGTTGTTTTCGTAAGGGAAACCAAGATATGTCATGGGAAGGCTACAGAAGGGGTATATCGACAGCTTGCACCCTTTAAGTTTTGCCATCAGCTCTTTGACCTGTGTTGGCTCTTTGCAAGAATCCACAGCATACTTTTTTTTTCCCGCTAGGTATATTCTAGCTAGTGCCAACAGAACCAGCATAGTCCTGGACTGAACATGGCCTTCAGTCTGACATAGCCTCTGCTTTACCCAGGATACCTAGGAGTAACTGTAAGGGCTGTACGTTTCAGAGATGGCTAGCTGAGTTTCCAGATAAGGAGATCCAGCTGCACCTTGTGGAAGTTCATGGCCAGCTGGTCATGGAGAATTCTTCCCCAGAGGAGACCACCCACATCCAGGCAGAGCTGGATCAGCTGAAGAAATCATGGCAATCGCTGAAGGAGATGGCAACTGGGTAAGTGTTTTCATGGACGTCTTCCTCATGTCCCTTCAAGGGGATGCTCTTTACTGCTTTATAACCAGACACACTTGATGCTTTATGCTCTGTGCTGTGAAAGTGAACAGCTATGTTAGAATGCTAGGAGCAAGTTGAGATTTTATTTCATTGCTTGTAAGCTGGATATCATTACTTTCAAGAAAACCATTTTAGAGAATCCAGGGAGCAGAGCAGTCTATGAAGCTGCCTTTAACTCACGCTTGGAGCAGGCAGTGTCTCCTTAGGACCTGACTCACCCTTGTACTGCCAGTCCATATGAGAGGAAATAGGACATAGACTGGGTGACTTCTGCTGTTCTGCCTCACCTTCCTGTTCTCTTCGCTGTCTGATCTGGAGATATCTGCAAGGAGGCTGTATCTGCACTGAGATGTGTGCCCTTTGCAAACCTGCAGGATTTTAAACAGAGCTGAGATCCTCTCTTGGAGGGCAAATGTGGAATTAATTTATTTTGCCCTCACTGTGCAGTGTCAAACCACTGCTCATATTTGCTAGTCTGTATTAAAAGTGATAGCTATCAAGATAGAGCACAGATAGTATCAGAATAGACATAAAAATGGAATCACTGCATTGAGGAAGGCTTGATTGTACTGCCTGCTGTTACCAGACTGGAAGGTATATTGGCAAGGTAGTATTCTCTCACTCCCCTGAATAAAAGAAAACAAAACACTTGGAAATGGTAGAACTAGAGGACTAGCACTGCTTTGAGACACTCCTGTCTTGATTTTGTTAAAAAGATGTTGTAAATAACTTTCAGAGTAATAGTGCTATTAATAGTAATAATAGTGTAATAATAATAATGGTGTTATTTCACCAGAGGCATCCCCCATGGCCCCAGTCAAAATGTGGATGTCTCATCATTAGATGTTTCACTGCACTGATGTCTCGGGTTTTGTGTTTTTAAGTCTTCTCAAAAAGTGGCAGATAAATAGACCAGCAGCTGATAAGAAGAAAACAGCATTTGTGGACAGCAGATGGATGTCTGGACCTGCCTTATATCATTTAAATGTAGATCCCAACCATAAGCAGGTGAGAGGGGGGCTCTGTATCTGCCTTCATATCAGCTTCACAAGAACAATTTTATTGGCTTCATCTGATATTATGGGTTACAAAGTTGGAGGTTAAGATCTTGCAATCAGAGCTTCAGAGGAAACATCTGATGTAACAGTAAGGGTTTTTTTTGTTCCTTTTGTTCTGTAACCTAGGAGAGGATTGGAGAAGGGCAAAATACGAGAAGCTACATGAAGCACCTAGACGACTTTAAAGAGTGGTTACAAGGAGAAAACACCAAACTGACCAAAATTCGTGCCATGACTTCATCTTCCACAGAGGAAATTAAGGCACGCCAGAGCAAACTGGAGGTTAGTTTTCCGGGGGGAAAGATGGAGACAAAGATTGCAATAAGTGCAAATTCTTTAAATTCCTTCAGAATTTAAAAAAAAAAAAACAAACCCGAAATAAAAAAAAAAATCTTCCCTAACCAACGAACCAACCAAAACAAAGGTAAGCAAAAAACCTCACAAAACAAATTAAACCCCCACCCCACAAAGGAAACAAACAAACAAACAAACAAAAAACCTAAACCCCAAAAAACTCCTCAAACATTATGCTCTCTAATTTAGGAAACATAAAAGTAGTGAAGCTCAGGAATTTAGGACGCAGATTTCACGCCTTCCACTAAGAAAGACCTGCCAGAGCCAGAGTGGAAGAAGGGAAGGGGGCATCCTGGCATCCATCTGTTGGACTGGACAGTTCCAGTGTGGTATGGCAAAGGGGTTCATTACAAGAAGCTGATTAAAAACAGTGTCTGGTATTTGGCCTTACTCTTTCTCTTTCTGTTGAATGAGGGCAGATGCAATGACAATGGATGCTGTAAGAAATTAAACAAACAGAAATATCCAAGGCTACAGGAGTCCTGCAGATGAGTGGACCCTTTTATATAATTTCAGGCCAAAAAAAGCACTAACAAAAATAAACGTGTTATTCCAGAGTACCCAATAGTTTGATTTAGTACCACTGTTATTCTGAATGCTAGATTTAAAAAGTGGAGCCGTCTTGAATTCTGAGTTGCTGCGGACCTTGTCTTTGCCTACAGAATCTGCAGTCTTGTGTGCCTGATGGTCAGCGTCGCTTTGAGGACCTTCTTCGTCTCCATCCTGTCACTGGAAACTCTGAAGATCTGGAGGATCTGCGTTACCGGTGGATGCTCTACAAATCTGAACTGAAGGAGTCCATGAGTTCACCGGTAGGTGACAGCACTCAATCCACAGTTGCTAATCTCTGCCGTTGCTCTTTTACGTTTCTTCACATTACAAGCTGTAATTCAAGAGTACGCGTGCGTGCCTGCTGCATGAAACACCTCCCTTAGTGAATGCCAGCAAAGACAGAACAAACATAGCCATATATTTATAAATACAAGCACAAATATTCCTGTATGAAAGTAAGAGTTGTGCGCTATCTTTTTGCCTTGTGAGCAATGCTAGGAATAGTTCTCCAAATGGAAAGTTTCAAAGAGAACAGCATTTGGCTGTTGCCAAAGATGCACACAGTTGGGGACTGGGAGATGTTTGTGTGTGTGAATATTTTGGATGTCCACCTAGTTCTGGGCCCATGGATTTCTAGTTTTTTGCCCTTTCTCTGCACAACATTCTCCATTGAATTATTTTTTCAACTGTTCCTGCAGTAAGAAGATATTTAGTGTTCATTATTTGTGTCTCCTGCTGTGAGATAGAGTGATCAGAATAGCCACTGACTGAACTCAGAAAGACAGAATGACCTGGTCCTTTTTGAGATGGTCTTTACAGGCTAAGGATTTGGAATGACGTAAAGAAGAGGTATTTTAATGCAAGTGCCAAATGGTTAAAGAAGTTACTGAGTTGTTATATATAAGACATGCTAAAGATGGCAGAATTCATCCTCATTTATAAGATGTTCCAAGGCATGCTAAAGATATTCCCATGTTCCTAGCGTAAACATACATAATTGAGATTTTTCTAGCTTAACTACTTACATTCTGTGTTCAAGATACCTCGATCAGAGGATTAGACTGAAAAGGCGTGCATTTGGTACTTTCTGTACACAAGTGCTTTGGAATGTATTTGAACTCAAACACCTAAAATTGAGGCACTGGAAAATGTTCTGCTTTGGGAAACCTTGACTTCAAATCCAAAGCTGACTTAGAATACAAATCCTTTAAAGTGCATGGAGAGTAAGCATGACCTTTATTAATAAAGAGGATAGAATTGTTTGCATTGATTCTAACGAGTTATGCTTCGTTGACCAAAACCTTGTGTAAGCATAAATATAGTCACTAGGTGTCAGGAAAGCCAAAGCTATTGCTGCGAGGACTGCTCATCTGATGCAAATGGTCAAGAAGCTGAAAACATTTCAGCTTTCTGCCTAGTGTGTGTTAAAAAGCTCATTAAAAAAGATCTCCTGCTGGTTCACTCTATCCAGGTGACCATGAATTTGAAAGAAATGTCCCCTGTGAGATGAATACTCATTTACAGGCTCCACTCTTCAATGGCATCTTAAGTTCATGCTTTTTTTTTTTTTTTTTTTTTCCTTTTGAACAGAGTCCTGGAGCTTTGAAAGAACTGGACAAATTCAGAAAGGTATGACAGTTTTCTATCATTAAGCTAAAAATTGCAGACAATTTGCAGATAATTATTTTAAATTAGAATCATAGAATAGTTCAAGTTGGAAAGGACTTTTAAAGGTCACCTAGTCAAAGCCCCCCAGTGAGAAGCAGGGACATCTCCAACCAGATCAGGTTGCTCAGAGCCCTGTCCAACCTGGCCTAGAATGTTTCCAGGGATGGGGCATCCACCACCTCTCTGGGCAACCTGTTCCACTGTTCCACCACCCTCATTGTATAAAATTTTTTTCCTTATATGCAGCTTGAATCTACCTCCCTCTATTTTAAAACCATTACCCCTCGTCTTATTACAACACGCCCTGCTGAAGAGTTTCTCCGTGTCATTCCTGTCAGCCCCCTTTAGGTACTGGAAGGCTGCTATAAGGTTACCCTGCAGCCTTCTCCAGGCTGAACAGCCCCAACTCTCTCAGCCTGTCCTCATAGGAGAGGTGTTCCAGCCCTCTGATCATCTTCATGGCCCTCCTCTGGACTCCCTCCAACAGGTCCATGTCCTTCTTATGCTCGGTACTGCAGAGCTGAACGTAGTTCTCCAGGTGGGGTCTGACAAGAGTAGAGGAGAGAGGCAGAATCACCTTCCTCAACCTGCCAACTCATGTTGAGCTTCTCATCCAACAGTACCTGCAAGTCCTCCTCAGGGCTGCTCTTGATCCACTCTCTGCCCAGCCCGTATCTGTGCTTGGGATTGTCCTGACCCATGTGCAGGACCTTGCACTTGGCCTGGTTGAACTTCATGAGGATTGCACGGGCACACCTCTCTTAAACTTTTCCAAAGATTCTTGAGATTCATTCAGAAGGAGTATTCTCTCTTCAAGAAGGAGTGTTCTCTCCAGATTTGAAAAGGAAAAGTATTACAGAGTATTTACTTTTGAGCTATGCTTGCTGTTTCTCTAGAAGCTAAATAGCCATCTCCTGGGAAGTAAGGGAACTCAATTTGTATACGTCTACATGCTCTAGTAACTCACTTCATTTTTCAAAGGGCACTAAAGAGGAGCTCAGATCTCTCTCTAAAGGTTTTAGGCCCCAAGTGCCTAAAATAATTTGGAAACTGGGACTTGTAATTCTTTAAACACTTCTGAAAAAATGGCTTGGGATCACTCAGCCCACCTTCTTTCTCATGCGGAAAAGCAGAGAAAGTCAAGAGGTTTGTCTGATGTTATTAGACAAATCCCGATTGTAAGCAGCAGAATTTCTCCTGTGAAGGGTTTTCTTTTGGAAGTGATGGCATGAGAAACAGAAGCAGTACAGGAGATGATAAGGAGAAGCTTAAAGAAAACAAAATGCTGCCAGTTTCTAATCAAATCCAAGCAGCATTTCTGATCCCATTTCCATAAAGGCAGCCAGTTTTTCTGTTGGCCTGAGCAGTGTTGCACTGAGTCTTTTCTCTCTGTCACAATTTGCTTTGTTTATAGACACTGTTAGCTTCTACTTTGTACTGTCTTCTCACGTACCGTTGGTTTTCAGAGAAAACAGAATAAGGCTTTATTTGCCCAACACAAAGTAGACTGGATTAATAATGTGTTGCAGGAACATAATGACATAATTGTCTTAAGCTAAACCAAACCCATGATTTCTGCTGTTGCAACATCTCTTTAGAAGAAACCAATATTTAAAGGGTGCAGTGCAGTGCACTTCTAGTATGGCCCGAAATCAAGACTCTCCTGCTGATGAGATATTCCTCTGGTACTGCAATGTGGAGTAGCATCTCCAATATTTTTCCCCAGCGAAATCGTGACCAATTTAAGGGAGTTCTCACACATGCCCTGACTAGTTTTGGCTGCAGTTCAGCCTTCCTGAAAAGCCCCAGGGAGCTTCTGTTCTTGCCTGTCTGGCTCAACATTAAGTGTTCGGTACTGTTGGACATTCAGTAAGGTTACCGGAATTTTTCAGACTGGAAAAACAGTATGACGTTTGAATTCTTGGTGTAGAGGCAGCCAAACATTTAGTAGTGCTGCTTTTCACCCTAGAAGAGGTCTAAATGGATATTCCAGAAGACGAACCAAGGAATTCTCTACTTTTTGGTCAAGTTATTTGTAGGGCGAAACAAAACAAAAGCTGTAGGCTCAAGCAGAACTCCACTGCACAATTAGATATCATTTTTAAATTCTTCAGCCCCACTTGCCTTGGGGTAGGTAGTATTTATTCCTCCTTAACTTCTCTGGAGGAGACTAAAGTCTTCAGTTCATTTTCAAGGGTGCTGGTGACAGCAAACATTTGTCAATAAGGCCTACAGCAAGAGCACACAAAAAAAGCGTTCCTATGAGTTTTTAATAGCTACTGAACACAAACAAAGAGAAGAGGCTCGGGGTGGGAAGGAACAAAGAACTGAAATATCTCCTAAGCATGAAGGAAATAGCTCCCATTGCACCAACAAGTGATTTGCAGTTTCCCTTCAGCCAGTACAGATGTTGCAGTAACTTACACCTTGCTCACTTCAGCAGGATTTTTCTGACTTCAGAGCATTTATTCTGTAATTAAACAGTGTCACTACAATGAGAATCCAAGTGCTATAAGCAGAGGTGTCTTTTTTTTTCATTTAGGCTACGGCTTTTATCAGTATGTGAGCTTGTGTTGCCGTAAGATTGCTGAGCACCACTTAAGAGAACTAGAAAGCAATGTTCATCCCTTTTTGGGTGCATCACTATTCAGGCTGAGAGAAGAGGAAAAGTAAACCAGCTGCAGAATTCATAGCTTTGAAGCTTATTTTAAATTCAAACTTAACACCTAAAGTGGGCTAGAAACAAAAGAAAGATGAGGCAAAATATTCTTGTATGTTTTGAATAGCCTTTCAAAGCCGTGGTGAAGGAAACCAACTACCCTGAGAGAATGGCTGATCTCAGGACTTAGTATCTGCAGAAACTACACATGGTTGGGGGCTGCATCGCTGTACTTGCAACATCCAGTTGAGTCTGCACACAGTGGGATCCGTCTGTCTCTGATTTGTCAGCTCCCTCATACTTTTGGGTCACACAAAATCAGCAGAGGTGGCACAATTTCAGCTATTTTTGGACTGATCTCTGATCTTCTGCAGCACAGGGTCCCTAAGCGACTCTGCTTGTCTCTCCTGCTGGAGCTGTGCATATTTTGCAGAGGCAGCAAATCAACCTGGAGAAGGAGAAGACCCAGCTGCGGCCAGTCTCATTCCACTGCCTTCTGGTTTTATTCCATTTCTAGCCTGCATGGCCAAAGGTTGGGCAGAAGAGAGCCTGCTCCATCTATATTAATGTACTTTTTTTCTGATCATTCATCCTTTGCTCAGGACATGCCCTTAGCCACTGGTGCCTATAGGAACAGTACGAGCTAACGATTGCGCTGTGAGCAACTTGTTTGTCAATTAACAAAAAACAGTTGCAGGAAATTGCACTGGCTGCAGTGACCTTTTAACAGGTGCCAGTGACAAGGCAATGGAGATGGCTATTTCTGCAGGGCACCTAACACACCCAAAGACATAATCAAGCAAATGCCCAGTAATAACTGTGGTAAATGTTATTTGCAAAGGTTGACTCCCAGCTACCTGAAAACATTCCATGAGCATTCTTGCCATAAATAGGATGTCAAAGGCTCATTATTTACAGGTCTAGGTAGCACCGTTTGATTTATTTTCTCAAGTGCTCAGAGCAACTACACTTCCTTGCTAAACAAATGATTCTGGCTTTATTGTTTGTACCAACAAAATAATTAGGATTCATTACATCAGAGGTCAGCTAATTGCTTCCTTTGAGATTCTGCTCAGAGTAATCTCCTGTAACACACAGACAGAAGGAACGGCTAATTTAATCTTATTTACAGACACCATTGATCTGGAGTCAATCAAATTAACGCAGTCATTCAGGAAACTGTGCAAAGCAAGGGCTGCCACAGCTTGCCAGGAAGAGAACAGTAGTGCACTCTGCTCTGCCCAGGTGCAGATGTGACAGGAATTCTTCATGGCAGAAAGTCCCATTACAGAAATGCACAGGATCATGTGGACATGCCTGTGTTAGTGGTGCCTCTCTATGGAAAGTATGTGGCCCTTCTAAAAGTAGGACAGTATTGGTCTTAAGTACAAAATACATTTGTTGGAATACATCGTACTGCTTATGAGTGTATTTAAAACTGGTGGAGTATTCCTATGTTTTTAACTGAATTCAGTTAAATTTAATGAGCAGCTCAGCTGCTCACAGCTGCTCACGCACTCCCCCTGCAGTGGAATGTGGGGCAGAATTGGAAGGGTAAAAGTGAGAAAACTCAAGGGTTGAGATAAAGGCAGTTTCATAATTAAATGAAGGAAAGAAAGGAAAACAAAATCAAAGAAAACAAGAGATACAAAAAAACTCCAGTGGCTCACCACTAGCAAACAGATGCCCAACTAGTCCCCAAGCAACGGCAGCCCTGGTAAAACTCCCCCCCCCCAGTTTTTATTGCTGAGCGTGTTGTCATATGGTATGGAATATCCCTTTGGTCAGCTGGGGTCAGCTATTCTGGCTGTGTCCCCGCCCTGCTTCTTGTGCCCCACTACTCTACTCACTGGCAGCAGCCTGACATGCAGAAAAAGCCTTGATGCTGTGTAAGCACTGCTGAGCAAGAACTCAAACACGAGTGTGTTATCAGCACTGTTTTCATCACAAATCCAAAACATAGCCCCATACAAGCCACTCTGAAGAAAGTCAACTCTGTCCTAGCCAGAACTAGTGCTACTGGTTTAAAATACTTCGCTTGTGGTACCTCAGAAACTGTTGAACTCCCTGACTGCTATTAGATATGAAAATGTCCTTCAAAATTACCTCACTGGAAGTTTGACCTTCCATATTCTTACAACATGGAACTAAGATATTTTTAGCGACCCATCCTACCTACTACTTTACTAATCTTCCACAGTGCTTCCTAACTTTTATCACATATAACACACACTTTCCAGATAAAAAATAAGTAGTTTCCACTGCTTATGTGCTGAAGATGGGATCAAACCACGGAATTTTTCTGCTTGCTTAGGCCTGGAGAAATACAGAAATCAGAGGTACTTTAACAGATCAGGCTTTAGCCCTTGTCCTGTGGCATGCTTCTCAAGTTGTATATGCCCAGAGAAGCTAACCTGTACAAATCCATTTGTGTCACAGTAGCATGTGGCACAGTACTTAGTTCTTTGCAGCAGAAATTCTGAAATATCTGCCACATGTGACTGCTGAAACCTCAAACTGCTAGCTTTTCCTTCTTTTCCATTTCTTTTAAATGAAGCCTTCATCAAAGATTCTAGCTTAGCATCCAGCCGAGTTGAGGTATTCCAGAATCTCCCCGAAGGGAGAAAACGAAGCCTGTAATTTGCCTATATACTTACTTATTTACATACATACACTTATGCTCTTCAGAACTGAAAAGAACATTAAGGTTGCAAAGTCAAGCAATCTGAAGATAGAAAATGTCAGAGCTAAAATTGCTGTGTGACCTCAGTTAACCTCCCTTCAGCACATTCATTCTGGTAGCTCTTTATGCAATGGAGAATGATAAGAACAGGACTCAAAGGGGTTCCAGCCACCCTTAGTCACTCCTCACTGCCAGTTACCTAACCTGGGCAGTGTTTTCTCTTAGGAAAGTACAGTTCTGAACCCAGTGGATCACTGTCCTTTTGCAGAGGCCACATAACCTCTGATCGACAGTATCAAACTCCTGGTTCCTGCTGTGGTGTGCGGGAATGAGCCACAGCTTTGCCCCAGAGCATGCTGGACGCTCCATTCCATGGCGACAGTAGTATCCAGCTCCCCCAGCAGTATCCAGCTCTGGTGCAGAGAGTGTAGTTGGGCCCTGACTCTCCGTCTCTTCCACAAGAAAGAACTAGGAGCCAAGTTCAAAGCTAACACAAGGGATTTGTTCTTCATGACAGTTCCACATGACCTGTGGAACCCCTTGCTAAAGGATATTGAGGACTTTTAAAGTTTGTATAAGTTCAAGGGGAGACCATAAGTATCTGGAAGATTCATTGAGTATTAACTAGACTAGGAAAGTGCCTGAGCTGAAAGCAGTTGGAGACTGAGAATATTAAGGAAAAACTATTTATGTTTGCCTTGGTACCTACGCATCTGCACCACTTCCTGTAGAATATAGGATGCTTGGGCTGGATACAGCACGGGCATGAAGCAGCGTGGCTGTTGGTGTCTCTGTCTGTATAGTGTCTGTAGGACCCTAGGCCATTGGTCCCTTTATCCATGGGGAGAGCAGGAGTTTTCAGACAGCAGTGCATTTCCCAGGGTAGTCTCTCAGTGAAATACTCTAAGGTAACAGGAATGAATCTAGACTAAATGTTTTTTTCTCTACTGGATCACTGATTCAGTGGTGCAGGTACGATTTTTGTCAGGCATGCTGGTGACATACGATTAGCAGCATGGTGTAGGATACTATATTCCTCTGCTCCCTCAAATAGCTAGATTAACTGTGTGGTTTCATGTATTCTGGAATGTGGTCAATAGTAAACCAGGGACTGTGCTGATTTTTAGCAAAGCACTTCACAACTTACACAGGGATATTATGTAGCAAGTTCTAAAGTACTTTTCTGCTGTTTCCCATCCAAGTGATTTTTCACAGTGCATTTGGTAAGGAGTTATTAACTGCAAACAGATTTAAGTGCTGAGGACTCCCTAGATCTAAACCAACACTTGTCATTCAAACGCCCCAACATGAATCAAATAGAAATGTGAGTGCTCACAGCCAGTGCGGTTCATTTGGTAACAAGCATGCATTTAGCATTACACAAAACATGGCATCTACCCCTTGACAGTCCTGGCTTGTCCTGGTATTTTGAGAGAGAAAGGGGAAGGACGTTTATCCTCAATGGTGAACTTTAAAAGTATATTTTCTTTTTCAATGTCAACCTATTCCTTTTCCATGTGTGTTTCAAAAATGTCTCTGACACTTTGGCTCAATACCCAGGTATTCCAGCTGTTATTCTAAGATGGTGGAAATTAAAGTTCTGTTGACTGCACTGGAGCTTTTCCAGTTTTCCTCAGAGGAAGATTTGGTTTCAGAATATTTTGCAGAGCCTAAATCTGACACACGTACTGCAGGCACTTTGGGTGCTGGGTAGTAGCTGTACTGATGGCGGCAGCTGGAATGATTGGAGAAGGAGAATTCCACTGCATAGCAAGGGTCATGGTTAGTGCCTTTAAATTCATATGGAAATGACATGTTCAAACTGTCTTTTGCAAAGGTGTAACTAAGTCAGATTGCCCTTTTCTAACCCAAAATGATGAGCTAAATAGTTGAGAGTGTGGTCCTGATTCCAAGTAGACTTGTACAGCCTTGATCACTCTGAGCCCAACAGAGCAAAAGTTTGAACTTTGACCTCCTGAGTTCACTGGTGGTGCCATAGTCTGAGGTCACCACAGCCTGAAAGCAATTCTTTCTCTCAGCACAGACCTAAAAAAATACCTTGACTTAGTCTTAGTAAAATTGAAGTACTTCTTTCTTCACACTCGGGAGAGGGAATCAGTGCCCAAAAGCTTCCTGCCTTTTTCCAACTGTATCATTAAAAGCTACTGTGTGTTCTTCAGAATCTTCTATGCTTAAACAATAACACCTCTAGCAATGCTACCACCAAAAAAAAAAAAACAAAACAAAACCAAAAAAAACCCCCCAATTATTCCAGCAAGCACAAAGCAACAGAACTAATGTAGAATTCATCTGCACAGGAACACCAGAACTTGGGCATGTAAGTAATGAATCCATTTGTAAGGGTATCTGCTGAACTCCATGAATAAGTAGTTCCCAATCCTGACTTTATTTAGTCGTCTCTCTGCATAATCCTACTGCAGACACTGAAGTTAATGGTAAATCTCCCATGGATTTCAGTGTGTGCAGGTTGGGGCCCTCATATATTAAGGGCTTATCATTGCAAATTTGCTGAAAGCACCAAACCCTCACAGCTCGTGTGTGCCTCATCTTCAGTCCTGCAGAGACATCATAATACCATGTTTGTGACAGCAGAGTCATTCCCATGGCAACAAATGGAGTCAGAAATACAAGATTCTGACCTTGCTGTGTGATCAAACAAAATAGAGAAGCTGGGCAGCAAAGACAAAAATTCATGAAACACAAATGCCTATAAACCCAGCAAGGAGGTGGGAGAGAAGCAGCAGATAAAGACAAAATATTTCTCCTTCTGTGAAGTTCTGGCCCCAGGCAAATGTCCCTCCACAGATGTTTCTAATGCTAAGATCTGCTATGGTTAGCTTGAGTATCTTACCCTGCAGAAAGTGAGAGAAATGATAGCTTGTTAATAAAGCCATTTCACATTAATTCTTTCTGGAGGATGAGCTTTGAAAAACAATACTATTTTACACAGCCTTCCAGTAGATCTAAAACCAAGGCACTTAATAAAGAAAATTTCAATCTCATCCCATTTCTTAGAGTCGTATTAATAGTTTTTGCTTTAGAGATCAGGGCAGAGTCAGTGACCTGCTCTGAAACAAATGCTGGATCGGTAAAAGAATTGGGGTAGGAACAACATGAGTGACTAATTGGTGGTGTGGTCATCACAGGAAGCCAATGATAAACCTGAGCGACCCTAAGAGACCTCCTCCCTGGGCTGTGGCAGGAACAGAGATGATGCACAACTGGAGAAGCCCAGTATTTCCCACCAGTTCATAGGCAGAAGGAGGTAACTGGGAAGACAGATGTTGCAGCTGGTCTGGCAATGAAAGAATAGTTTCAGATTGAAATAGCTTTCAAAACCAATGCTAAAGGATTGACAGCTGTAAAGCAAAAATTTTAGGTGCTGCTAGAAAGACTGGCAGTCCCTTCTCACAACTGTCACTGAGAGGTGGGCTTCTAATTCCTAGTTTGAGTTTGTGAGAAAACATTTTTGAAACTTCCAGCCATAATGAACTATTGAACAGTCAGTCACAGGATCCTACCCTTTAACAACATCAGCATTAAGTCTTATTACATTTTAGTGGTAGAAGAAAGAGCATGATTTGAATTGTTCCAAGGCAAAGGTATCTCTAATCTGATCTTCCACCAACAGAACTACACCTGTTAATGCATACAAACTTGTCCATGGCTTCTGGAACATGGAAAAGGCTTTTTTTCCTTATAGATGGGACACTATAATAAATGTATTTGTAATATTTCTGCATGTTATGGATGCAATGGAGAATTAAGAATGAGAAATGATCAATGAAAACAGAAGCTGTCGGTGATAGTTCATTGGTTTATACTGGTTACATCGAGGAGTGGCTGTTTCATGGCATTACAGAGCCAAGCCCAGAAAGCTCTGACCAAGAGTTGTGGCTGCTGCCCTTACACATAGCAGTTTTGGCACTGACTATAAGACACCCTTAAAAAATAGCAAAGGGTAATCACTTTCCTCCACCATCATTCTGCTGGAGTTTCCCACAGACTGTTCATGATGTAGTGGGACAAAGGCATTGCCTTTTAAATCAGGCATCCAGTAGAAGCCAGAGGCCCCAATTTTCCTGCAGCACTGACATTGCCTGTGGCTTGAACACAGCAAATTAACTTCCTCTTGTGGAAAACGTGAGTCCCACGTCAGTGGACGTTCTGCATTTTTGTGCTGTAGGTTGGTACTAATGCTTTAGCAGCATTAAGCAGTATTTCTGTGTTCTGAGTATAAATTCATGTTTGATGAAATTAATGGATTATTGAGCCCTGTTTTTCCAGGACTTCCTTACAGATAGTTGACCTGGCCTTTTTTTGGGAAACACAGGTAGTTCAGCTCATTGGCAGGAGATATCCAGGAATCCTGCCAGTGGAAATTTCACTTCTTAATCTTTACTGAATTCTGTAGCTCCAAATATGTTCACTCCTGTTTGTGCTAATCCAAATTAAATTAATGAGGTTAACTGAGGTACTCTAGATTTGCACAAGCACAAAGGAAAGTGCAATGTGACTTCTTTGTGTCCCTTCTCTGACTGCTCAGCAATATATGTGACTTTACTGTCCTCTTCACTGTCAGTGTTGTGTTTTCTCTCATCCTCTTGCATCACATAAAAGTTTAAGATGTGCATGGTAAAGTATAAGAGATACTGAGGTACGCTGCACTGCAGGGCATTTTTTCTGACTTGCAACCTCATGGACCCCAAAGTCAGGATACAAAGAGCATGTTGCAGCTGCAGAGATGACTGTGAGCTGAGCTACAAACCAAGCTCCTTTCTGCTGATGGAGACAGAAGGCTGGCTTCTCTCCTCCAGGCATCAGCACTCTCATTTTACTGACAAAAGACTTACTAAACACAGACTTTCTGTGCCATATGCTGACGGTCAGGACACCAGTCAGCAGGTTTGGTGCGAGCATTTGTAACCACCACATTGTAATTGGAAAATGGGCTTGGAGGCAGTTGTTTTCTTCTGCAAGAAAGTCATCAGGGTTTTTTCTGCTACAAGAAAAGAGTTTGCAGCAGTGAGTTCTTTAAGAGAGTGAAATATTCTCCCAAAAGATAGCACCAGCTTCAGTCAGCTGCAGCGTATGGCACCCAGGCTGGATCACAAGGCAAGGACAACATGGGTTGTTCTGTCCCTCCACCGGGCAGTTTGATGTCATTGCAATGTGCCTCCCCAGGCCTTTATTATTCTGAGTTGCTCTTCGGTTTGTGTTTTCCAGGAGCGCTCTGGAGACACACGCTCATTCCTGCATCGAGTGTGCTGGGCAGCACTGCCACTGCAACTGCTCCTCCTGCTCCTCCTGCTCCTGGCCTTCCTCCTGCCCATGGCAGAGGAGACCGACAGCTGCATGCGGGCCAACAACTTCGCTCGCTCCTTCAACCTGATGCTGAGATACAAGGGCCCACCTCCAACCTAACTTCTTGGCACGGCCCCAGGTGACTCTCAGAGAGACACACTCTTTGTTTTTAGCAATTGTAAGTGTAGATTTTAGGGCTCCTAACAAGGCCATCATGTAAACTGGATAGGTCACATAAATGTAACATAAGATTAGTCCACTTTTGTCAGGTATTTGAGCAAAATTCATATTTTTACAATATTTTATTGTTATATTTATAATGTGTATATAGAGATGATGAAAGTGTATGAATGTACATATATCTGTATAAAAATGTGCATCTGTGGTCAAACTAACCACCACTCACTCATCCAGTGTTTCAGGATAATCCTCCCATGTTTCTGTTTCTACCATCTTTCAGCAAGGAATACTGAATGATGGTTTTGTTGTGGGGTTTTTTGGGTGTTTTTAAAAATGAGGTTCTTGTTGTTTACAGCTGAAGTCAGAGCAAGTAGGAGAAGATGTGGGTGTGCACCAAAGTGCAAACTGGAGAGCAGGTAGAATAGAATCATGTTTGAATACCATGGTTGACATTCAGCCCAAAGAAAACTGGGGTGATTCTATGGGAAACCTTGAGCTGTTTTTGTCAGTATCTGGATGCAAGGATTGCAGAAGGTAATGGAAATGTTTCTACTGACCTCAGTAGGAGGAGGGGTGGGCCTCCTCTTTTTCTCATTTTTTACCAGATTTCTTTTCCAATTACTGTGTTCTCCAGCCCACCTGAATCAGGAGAGGTAGAACATAGTAGGAGGAAAGCTGAGAAAAAAAAAAAAACATTTTTTTTAGCATCTCTATAGCAGGAGAATTTTTAAAATCAGGTCATAATTTTCTGAGCGAATTGGTGAGCACTGAATAAAACCTTGTGTCAGTGATCTTGTCTGTAAAAAGCAATGGGATTTTTTTTTTGTTTGTGGGGTTCTGTGGTTTGTTGGTTTCGTTTTTGTTTTTTTTTACTTTATGTAGGCATTTGTTAATGGATCATAAAGCCTGAACAGTGCCAGCAAAGCAAACATTTGAAGTACTTTAATAATACCACCCTGGAAACAAGATTTCTTCCTAGAATTATTTTATTTTAATGGTTTGTTAAACTGATGTAAACTGATTGTACCAAAGACAGGCAAGGACAGAGTTCTATATAATCTAAACTCTTAAGATGATGACAACTTGTAATTTATTTACCTAATCTTATGCTTAATTTCCCAAATTTTTGAATGTACATTTTAACATTGCCTTTTAATGTAAAAGCAATTCTCACTTTACTGTGTTGAAACCATTCTTAGTGGTGTTTTACCTAGCTGACTCCTGAGAGAAAGGTAATTCCTAAAATTTTGTGCCATTTCTCAGAGCTATCCCTTATTGTCTCATGGTTTTAGCCAGAGTAGTAATCATGCAAAAAAAAAGTTAACAGAAGAAAGAGTGACTTTTCCCATCCTGGCTATGTTGCAGGAGGAACTTGTCTTCAGGGTATCAATGTGGTATTTTGTTTCCAAAAAAAAAGTTTCAAAATAAGATTAAATCTGTTGTGCAGGTAAATTATTTAGTACCTGAGAGACTGAAAGAGGAAGTCATAATTCTTCAACAAAGCCATAAAGGTTTTGCTAAAGAAGCAAACTTGGGTAGAATAGGGAGGCATAGTAGGAAGAAGCTCATTATAGGCACAGAGCGAGGGAGAACAGGCAGATGTGAAAGAGGACTCGCTGAAGGTAGAGAAAAGAGGTGTTCAATGATTTGTATAGCCTTAAAAGAGAAGTCACGATGAGCAGAGAGGACAAGAATACAGGCTCTGAGGAGGAAGCATCATAGAATCATAGGATCGTTAGGTTTGGAAGGGTCCTTTAAAGGTCATTTAGTCTAGCTCACCTGCGAGGATCAGTGACATCTCCAACCAGATCAGGTTGCTTAGAGCTCATCCAACCTGGCCTTGAATGTTCCCAGGGATGGGGCATCCCCCACCTCTCTGGGCAACCTGTTCCAGTGTTCCACCACCCTCACTGTAAAAAAAGATTTTCTAATATCTAATCTAAATCTGCCTTCCTCTATTTTGAAACCATTACCCCTTGTCCTGCCACAACAGGTCCTACTGAACAGTCTCTCCTCGTCTTTCCTGTAGCCCCCTTTAGGTACTGTAAGGCTGCTATAAGGTCTTCCCAGAGCCTCCTCTTCTCCAGGCTGAACAGCCCCAACTCTCTCAGCCTGTCCTCATAGGAGAGGTGCTCCAGCCCTCTGATCATCTTCAGGGATTAAAACCTGACTGTCAGAAGGTAAGAGAAGAGCTCTAGAGAGCAGGCAGAGAGGGACTGAAAGCAGAAAGGTGAGGAGAGAGGATGTACTCTGGGCAATAAGTAAGACATTCACACCGAAATGCAAAGTGAAGGTAAGGCCTGTGATTTTTTTCATGAGGGAGCCAGATGGAGAGGAGCTATAATTCATAAAAGAATGAGGCAAAATAATTCCTTTTTTGCAATGGTTCTCTCCTGTGGCTGAGGACATACCTCCTCCTCTCCCCGATTCACTGTTCAAGAGCCATGCACATTCTCGCAATGCTCCTCTAAACATTGCTGCCAGCCCTGAGGGAAGAACCCCCTGTGGCTGCATAGCAAGGAGATAATAATCACACACATCTTCATTTCACATTAGATGTTCCAGTAGAAAAGAAGTGTAGGGGAAGAGAGACAGTAACAAAACCTGCTGCATGTGCTTGTGTATATGTAGACCTGTGCATGCACTTTTCTGTGGCGTAGCTGCATTGCACCTCTCTGAGTTTTACTGAGCCGTTCCAACTGATGAAAGTAAAATGCCAGTGAGAAAGTAAAAATAATGAGGAATAATATAGCCACAGGAGAAAATCAGCAGGGAGATAGCGGAGTTTTCTTCTATGAAAGCACAAAATCTCACGTTAGATTTCTTCTTGCCCAGCCTTTCTGAGCTGGATGATTTTTATGGGGTCACAAATGAATTTGACACCAGAGGAGTATGCAATGGGGGGAAAAAATTTCTACACAGAGGACCATAACAGAACAACTGCATCATCACCTTGATTTTTCAGTGTTGTGGCAGGTTTTAAAAAACCCACTAAATTGGAAACACATTTTTGCTGCTGGGTTTGCATTCAGTTTATTCTGTAAGTCCCCTGTCTGTAATCTTGGAATTTTTTGCTTTAAATCTCAGTAAATCCATTCTCATTAACTTAAGTAATCTGAATATGTCACGTAAGTGATGAATCTTTCTACTTCTTTGCAATGGAAACTATCCAAAGCACAGGACTTTGATGTTCATCTTACTCAAAGCAATTTCACTCTTTGATAATGTCATTGACCTCACCTGTGCAATGCAGGTTTGAGATTTTTCTAACAAAGACAGAATTAAAAAAAAATAATCACAGAAGTAAGCTTGAAATATAAATCAAAAATTTTCTTTCTTTTTTATTCTCTTGTTTTTCTTCTGAAAAGCTTATGATACTGATCCCTGAAAGTGTGTGTAAATATTAATCCAGTGAGAAGCGGGAATCGTGGAAACAAACTGCCCAGTTCAACTTCCAGGAAACTGAACTAAGTTCAGATTCCTCAAAACACAAACTAAATTATACCATTTCCAAATCAATCCTTAAAATCTTGAGAACTGTTCTTCATGCCTGAATCTTTGCTCACACATTATTTGGGGGTTACACCCTCACTTCTGTGCCCCTAAAATCTCCAGCTGATCCATCTCTGACATCCATACGTAACTGAGATGTATTACAGCTCAGCTTTGGACTGGCGCTGCCTTAAGACATCCCTTGCCAAAAACCTAGGATTCACAAAACAGATAAGCATCCACAACTGAGGGCTTGCACTACTTCACCCTAATCCCGATCCAACCACTCTCAGAGGGTGCTAAAGCCCTCTAAAATGGATGGAATATGTTTGAGCTTATAAACTGCACATCTGGTTTAGGCCACGTAGCCTGTACTGCATGCAGATACCCAGCCCGTGCACAGGGCAGAGCTCTTGTGCCTCTCCCCAAGCTCTTGGGCCTGCACTGTTGGACCCAGGAGTTGACTGACCACGTTAAGGACCCTTCGGTGTTGAAGGCCAAATCCTGCACTCTAGTGCCCATGCATTCAAGTAAGAATTTTGCACAGCCCCAAAGGCATACTTCAAACCGAGCCTTTGAAGTGAAAGCAAGCCTAATTGATAAATTGTAATTGATTTTGTAGCCAGATGCTTTCAGCAGAATTCTCCATGACTGCAATAACAGTGAAGTAGAAAATTGTTGTGCCACATGTCTGTTAACAGCCCTTTCTCTGATTCCAGCTAGCAATTTAGATTGTATTAAATATTATTTGTATATGCCATCTCCAGAAATCTCTGTATGAAAAATATATTCAGTTCTATGCCCACACCTTAAAAATGTCATGTTCCCCTGTTAGCACAGGATCTCCAGAGCAATCACGATTTCCACCAAGTTCCAGCTTGTTTGCCCTGCCTGAGATACTTACTGAGCTCAAACATTTGAGGCTGAAAAGAAAGGTACTAGCCTAACTCATGAAAAAACCTAACGATCACTGAATAATTTGGACAGCTTTTAGAATGGCTTTCTCCTTCTCCTCAATCCTTTTCGTTGGGGTAGTCGAAGACCTCAGAGAGAAGAAATGTCTCCAAGAAATGGCCATCACTAGATAGGCAGTTGGTAATCTCTGCACATCAGAAGAAATAGCATCTTCTCTTTAGTTGCTCTAGGACAACTGGAGTTTGCTCCATCTGATCTCTTCTTCACTGTTAAATAGGAAATGTTTGATTTTGTTATGCGTGTATTCGCATCTCATTAGGACTACAGAGATTGGACAAGTGAGTTGATATACAGGAATTCTTATGAATTGTGTCGACAAGAGAGTTCACAGTCATCTTTTCTCAAGAAAAATTAAAGCTACTGTATGGCAGAGATTCCCACAGCAAACAAAACCTTTTGGAATAACTGAAGCTTACAGACTGAAATTAAACTGGATAAACAGTGTTGCCTTTTATGCTGGTCTCAATACCCCAATAAACACGTTTGCCAGGCATCGTAGGTGTCTTTCAGGTCATAGATTGTGTACCCAGCTGGCTGTAAGAACTGCTTTTGGAGACCTGACTCTCCGTTGGACCGTGTCAGTGCTAGTCTGCAGCTGAAAACCAGCTGAAAACCCAGTGAACTGCATCAGCTTCTTCCAGAGCGCTGGGGGCTGACAGGGACATTCTCAGTGGCTCTCAGATCACTGACCTGCTCTGAGCTGTTACAAGTTTATTGCAGTAATCTATCTGTCAGTGGTTGGCAACTCTCAGAAACTAGTTTATTAAAATACTAAAGATAACATTGTTGGTATAGGCATCAACGATTCATTCAGAAATCAATCTTATTATTTTTGCCACATTTAAACATAATTACCTATTGGCTATACTGCATTATAAACAGATTAGTCATAGGTGTTGGGTCACTGTGTGGAAAGTTTTGGGCTTTTTGACTTGCACACGGATATTTAAGAATTGTGGGTTCATTTTGCACTTGCTCAATGGTAAAATGAAAAAAAAAAACCAAAGATTCTTGACTGTAGCATTTAAAAATATATCTGTAAAGCAGGATGGAATAATGTCATACAGTTGATTTTAAAAATAATTTCTTGTCTATCCAATTTGAAATATGAATGTGTGTCTACTAGAGACATATCAGTAGATCTGGAAAGAAAAGGAATATGTATCAGGAATGTAACAATCCAAGGAGTAGCCTAAATGGCACCTCTGTTACCTCACCTACTTCAGCACGTGCCAGATTTGAGCTCATTGTACCTGTGAGCTATCCACCCTCCTCCTAGTTAACCGTGGGTGAGACGAAGGTGAAGGTACAACATCCCAGTGGAAGCAGCAGGAGACCTTGATGCAAGAGATGAACATGGAGGTTTGGATAACGAGAGCAGCCCGGGACTCAGGACACAGGAGCAAGGGTTTGCCATCCTGCTCCACCAGACATAATTTTGACACTGGCCATCAGGAATGTGCAGTTTCTCATCCCTGACTGTGGAAGGAGGCTTCCCTTAGGGCGATTCACTGTAGCTGAGATCTGAGCCTTGAGAGAGGTTTGTTTTTTTTTTTCTCTTTCTATTAAAAAGAGAAGAAACTGCTAAATCAAACCCCTCAGTGACAGATTAATGGTAGGTGGTAGGCGCTGATGCTCCAGGAAAAGATGCAGGAGATGCTATTGGAGATAGGAAGCTAGTCATGAAGGTCTCTGTTCAGTCCTTAGGAATTCATTAGAGAACTGAAGGAGGAGGGTTTCTGTTCCTTTGCAAGTAAGCGCCAGGTGTTGCCTTAGTCTTCTGGATTTTGGGAGCGAGCCTGTTCAGTGCCTTAGTGAATGCCAGTGGCTTTCTGGCTTCAGAGCCATTGACAGCAGTGAGTTCCACATCACTGTGTGGAAGTGAAAAAGGAATTCCCCCGAATCGGTTTTGAATCAGAAACTTTTTGTTTGGAGGGCGGTGCTTGTTCCATTTTCCTTCTGTGGCTCCTGTGTGTTGCATCCAAGAATGCAAAGACCAGTGCTGCCCTCTCCAGACCAGGCTTTGCCTTTCTTTCTTTTATCAGAGCAGGGGAAACTCAGCTTCCAAGTAAATGATCCAGGTAGTTTCTGTTTCTTTTCATGTAATATCTCTTCCACACCCTTCCTCATGTCTATCACCTTTCTCTTAACTGTTTCCAATGCCAGTTCTTCCTCCATATGCAGAGAAAAAAATCTGGTCCTTTTCCCCCCGTTACAGTTCCTCCTGCAGCTGCTCTGCCTGTTTCTGCTGCCCCCTTCGTCAAAGCAGCCTTCTTCACAATCTGAGGGGATCTGGTCCTTGCCAGCCACCTCTTCCAAGTCTCCTGGCCATGTCCTGCCCACATCCATCTTCCGTGTTGGCTCAGGGACTGCCCTTAATATTCACCTCTGCAGATGGGAGTGCAAGGGTGTCGCTTAACAAACAATTATTAATAATGAAAGCCTTGCCATTAGCATTGTTCCAAGCCTGCCCAGACTCTTTTCCCTCTCAGCAGCTTCTGATGGGTAACCCAATTACTGCCTGCAGAAAATTGCCCCTTAATCAGCGAGGAGGGCTGGAGTTTCAGTTTCAGCTCCATCATCCTTGCGTTGTCACTGCCTGTATCAGTGCTGCCCTGTGCTGCTGAGCCCAGGGCTGTGCACTCCAGGGTGTTGCCCTTGAGCTGCCCAGAGGGTCTGAGTGTCACTGTTATTCACCCTAATAAGCCAGGACCCCTTTTTGAGCTGGAAAAAAGAAGGAAAGAAAAAGATCACTTTTAACAAACTGATTTCACAACTCGTTTATCAAGCCCTCTAGCAAAGCATTTATTTTGGCTCCTTTTTGCTCCATCAGAAGCTGTCTGTTTTCAGGGAGAGGTGAATTTGGAGAGGCTGGAGGCTGAAGGCAGGCTGCGGTGCCAGCCAGCCTCACCAGCGCTCTGCCGGGAGGCCTCCAGCTGGAATTCAGGGGCAGGAGCTGTTGTTTTTCCTGAAGTGACTCCTGCCTTCAAAATCAAATTCTTTCTTTTGTCAAGTCCAATAAGCACGGAACACCACAGACCTGGTTTCACCACAGAGGTGAATGAATGCCCCTGTATGGCACTTTCCGTTGCCGTGAAATGGATCTATATGTGTGTGAGTATATGTAATGGGGAGTGTAATTATTGTTCTACTTCAAGAAAGGTGACATTCCACTTGAAAGTAACTTTCAAATATGGCTTTTAAAAGAAATGGTGTCTTAAAAGGAAGCTGGAAGAGTTTAGAGGTGTGTGTTTTAATGAGCTTTAATGAGCTCTATTACGCTGTGAATTAGGGCTTCAGACTCTATGGCAGAAAGCACCCAAGACGATTTTCCCATCACCTTCCCAGATCAGACCCTGTAAGAATTTAACCTGGGAGTCACAGCCTGAGCATTGCCCGTGCCTGAAGGTGTCTGGATGCTGCATGTACTAACTGTATGTCTGTCCTCAAACGCCAACCTCCACTTTGTACACGTGCTTGACTGGAAGGCAAAAGACACACCTTTGTCTTGCTCAAGACCCTGACGGTCATTTTGGTCTCAGGAGATGTATTCTGTTAGATCAGGATCACTCTTTCCATTTTTTTTTCCTTTTACTTTGTGCTAATTGAGCTTATTGGGTGGTTCCAGGGCGGCACACCCCACCTGCCCAGCCTCAGAGCTTCCTTCCAGCAACATACCTCCTTCTCATTCGTTTACTTGGCTGTACTGGACCACTCTGGAGCAATTACACAAGCAATAACACGGGTGCTGCATTTTTCTGTCGGTGCCTTTTGTAAGACACAGCACTCCATTGACCTTGAAAAGTGGTAGGAGGCCCAGAAGCTGCATTGTTCTTTACTAACAGTATCTCCCATGTACAGTGCTTCTACAGGGGACCTGTCCTCACTTCTCAAAGTAGCTGGCTGTCTCAGGCCCAGTTTAATTAACAAGGCTGGATTAGGAACAGGCTTGGATCTCTTCTCCAACACTCCATCCCTCTTGCTTCCATCCATTTTTCTGCTTTTGTTCAGTTTTAACCTAGAAGAAAGTTAAAAAGAATTGCTAAGACTCCCGTAGAGAGTAAATACCCCACATATTTCACAAAAATTACATTAAAATTAAGAGATTTACTCTCACATTGAACAGAATCAATGAAAATTTCTAATTGATGCATTAAAAAGTTATCAAGAACAGCCTGGACTGAAGTTTCTGCAATCAAATTGTTCTCTGCTTTTAATGTAAACATCAGTGAATATTGAGGTACATTTTGCCACCTCCTGGTAGAAGTGACCTGGAACTAAAACGTGAATGCTCTCAAACAAAAGATCTGTTGATGGGGATCTAAATTTCTCCAGTATGTCCCCTGTTAGATCACCGATATCTGGCAGAGGAAATCTAAGGCATTCCACAAGAGAAACTCATATTGTGAAGGGTTTTAAAATTCTTCAGAGCTCCTAGCCACTTCCAAAGGTTGGTAGTGGGATCAGAAACCTTCCCGTGAACCCTGTGCATTTTGCATTTGAAATCCTGGCTTGAGTTCAGGTCCCCACCTCAGCTTCTTGTAAATGGTAATGTTCAAGTAGAACAAAAACCTTGGGGGCAATTACAGCATGAGCACCTCTCCTTGTTTATGTATCGGAGCTGATAGCAGCGTCTGTAATAATAATCTGTGTTTCTCCATGTGCTGGCCGATGTGACAGCTGGGTACAAGGTACCTTGTACCTGTCACAGGAAACTAACTGGATCGATGTCACTTTCTGCTGGTATGAATATAATTATTTGCCTTGCAGGGACCAGTCCCACTTTTGTCATGTTATTTATGATTTTTAAATACATTCGTGATAAATTAGGCTCGTTTCTAAGGTAAACAGTACTGGAGCCAAGCAGCTGTCTCTGTACATGTGCATGTTATCACAGCTGATACCAAGTCCAAGTCAGGCTCCTTGTCTTGCTTGGACCTTTCCTTAACCTTTCTGGCTTGTTCAGGGAAATGCGGACCAGACTATTTTCTTATTAAAAATCTGGCTTTTTGAAAAGCTGAACTTATTTTTTCAATCCTTTCTTTTTGCAATTTTTGATTGAGAATACTGTAACAATCCTATTTTTCTAAACTGCTAATTGCTTGTGTTGGGAAATGATATATTGGTGTGTATTTTGTTCTACAGATTTCCATGTAGTTTTGAAACATTTTTTTTTTCA
Source organism: Tetrax tetrax (assembly GCA_009806455.1). Taxonomy (NCBI): domain Eukaryota; kingdom Metazoa; phylum Chordata; class Aves; order Otidiformes; family Otididae; genus Tetrax; species Tetrax tetrax. The sequence goes on along the minus strand of WHYT01015571.1, from coordinate 131,713 downwards.
TAAATATCCTCCTATTTGCTAGAATTATCTGAAAAAGCTGTAAGCTTCTGTATACTGACTATGTAATTGTATAAAAATGCAGCTGCATAAAAAGACTAACTTTATTTTTTGTTTTAAATTGTTATAGCTGAGTCATTCTTACTGTTATGCCACACAAGATGTACGGAAAGAAATCAGGTCATTGTTTCAAAAGGCTGGGCAGCATTATGTGACACTTCCTAAAAAATCTCAACTGGAAGTCAGGAGAATCGACCCTAGAAATGGTGCCAGCTTGGAGCCTGATTCCATAGTTTATTCACACTGTTTGGGACTTTACTTCACAAGTACTCCCATGAAATTCCATGGGAAATATTAAAAACAAGAGCCTATGATGTGTGAATAGCAGTGAGAGAGTAAGGCCCTTGTCTAATGAAGAACAGGGCCTTTTCACTAGGGAAGAGGCTGTATTTTGAGTATTTCAGGACAACTTCTTGTCTTCTTTTCTGCACTGTGGACTCCTCCTGTGTATTCTGGGTTTACTCCATAGCTGAAATGCCAGATTAAATCAGTTGAAGCCCCATGCACAGATGAACATAATAGAAAGCTGCAGTGAAACATTGCAGAAAATGGCCTGATTTCATTCTTCAGAAAAACAGTTCAAGTAACTCACAGCCTTGGCTTCTGTGCACCTGTGAAGCACAGGCCCTTGCTTTGTACCTCGGTTGTGGTGTGACACAGAAGGATTTCTGCTCTTTGCCTGCAAAACACGGTCTATTCCTCAGCCCTGTCACAAGCATAATATTTTTTCAAGTTAAAAAAAAAAAATCTGATTCTGATGGGCTCATTGGGGAGTAAAGGGGCAGCTGGCAGCTTCTGTGATCAGGCCACATTATTCCAAAAGTTTATCCCTCAATGACAAATGAAATGTAATGTGGCCTTGCTGTTTGCCAGTAGGATAAAGAAACTGGAAATTTGTCACCCCTGGCCCTAGCCTTCTGACTCTTCTGTGATGCTCCACTGTCACCAATGAGCTGTGTTGAATCAGATTATCAAACCAGAGTATTTTATTGCACATGTCCTTTTTTTTTGTAATGAAACTATCATTGTAGCTGATGTTGCAGTTATAATGCAGTAAATAAACACATATGAGTTTCTTTTTAAGGACTTTTAAATTATTCTAGGGAGTGGTTTCACATTTTCTCTGTGCTTGTTTCTTGCCATCAGAGTATTTGGCCTCTGACGCTCTCTCTCTGGGGGGTTGCCCTCAATCCAAAACCTGCTATGACAAAGGGGAATTTTTTGAGGGCTTCAGATTTGAAGTTAACACCAATCACATGCAGTGAGCGAGCAGCGTATTAGTCGAACCACTGCTGAGTTCTCTGAAGAGTAATCACTGCAGCCTGCCTGTGCCGATGCACAGCTCTCATTAGCATCCCGGTAATTGCTGGTTTCTTTCCTGAATCTTTACGAGGCAGAGTTTGCCAGGATCTCTGACACCAAAGGGCTCCACAGGCAGTTACTTCTGGAGGAGTAGAGAACCACCACAATTTTTTGGTGAACCTGTGGGCTAGACTCCCTGTTGTTTTTATGAACACATGGAGTTTTATGCAGGTCTTTGACTTCTCTCAGGTATTTGGACCATGTAGTCCTGTGCCTTCCTAAGAGCTGTCTCCTAGTATGCCCCCAAAAGTACAAATAAAAACACTTCAGCTGATCATAGCTGTCGCAAGATCAGAGCAGCAGCAGAGCAGCAGAGCTTGCATCCCTCCCAGAAGAGGGTAAAACAAGTCCAGGGCTGTAGGAACAGCAGATTGTCATGGTGGGATGGTTACGTTCCCATAAGGGCAGCAATTATCATGCAAAACAAAATCCTGTTCTTACTTTTTTTTTTCTTTGGAAAGCATTTTTTTCATCTTGCCCTTTATTTTTGTTGAGCCAGAAAGTAGGCTTCTTTGTGTATGACAGGCCTATTCTTCTCGAAAAGCAAAGTAACTTGGGACTTGATGTTGTCCCAGACACTGTACAAAGGCCCGGAAAATTATCATCCAGCAGGGAGGAAAAGGGCCTAAGAAAAGTTAAAACAGCTCACGCTTGTATAGTGAATGAATATTTTGTTGACCAGGTTCAGCTGCAAACAACTCTACAGCTGATTGGTGAGAGTCGAGACAGTCAACGAGAATTATTGTGAACACTTTTAGGGGACAATGAAATACTCTGGGCAGTTACAAATCTCTTAAGTCATATATTACTGGAGAAACACCTGTTTTAGATAGCAACCCTGCTGCTAACGGATGGAAGTATCTGTTTAGGTTGTAGCAGCAAAAGGTGGGAAGTTCAATAAATAAAAATAATAGGGTAAGGCCCTCAAGTGGAGTAAATCAGTGTTGCTTCATTGAAGCTGTTGGAACTAAGTCAATTTACAGCAGTAAGAATCTGGCTTGTAGTCAACAGGGATTTTACAGAATGCTTAAAACCTCTCAATTTAGAGAGTTCTTCTCTGCCTTACGCCTGTGCACTAAATCGTATCTGCACAGCACTCCTTGCCAGTACAATGAGGTCATTTCGGATGTGAGCGTTCGTTATACGCTTAGGTAAATTAAGGGGAAAAAAATACATCATTAGTGAAGTCTTAAATAAAGGATGGAGCAAGGTTAGCGAGTGAGAACTATTTAAATGAAATCAATCTCAGCCCTGGAGAGTTAATGGGGAGCAGCTTTCTATGGAAAAAGGCTGATGGTGTGTTGATGCTGCACATAGAAGCTGAGCGCTACGGCCATGAGAGATTAAGAGCAGGGAGTGAGGTTTTTTCTGGGTTAACATTTCAAGCTTTCTACATTTCATTCTTTGACATCCCGTGAATGCAGCCTCGGTTTCCAACTGCAGAAAACCACTCTGATACACAGATATTGTTGGAGCAAATGAAACTGAAGGCTCATCCGGTTTTACCGTAGCACTCGTGGTATTAAGAGGGATTGCAATATAATCCTCTTCAATGAATAACCCTAACAGATGTTATCAGGGTTGCTCTGTACGAGCTGTGGACCTCTTGCTAGAACTCCCTCTGTGGAAGTCCAGTTCATAAATTGTCCTAATGGGCTGCCTGCCTCGTCCCGCTGCTGCAGCAGCATGAAAGGGAGGTGGGTACCCGTGGCCTTGAAAGCCGGCATTATTCCCATCTGGTTTGCATTACAATGCTGCTAAATATTTCATGCTTTTTATTTTACAAACAAATAAGAGCAGAACTAATCTTTTTCTTTAATGTTCCTTGACTGACGTTTCAGTGAGGGAAAAAGTTTTGGGTTTGTTTTGATTTTTTTTTCTTTACTTCAGATCTTAATGTGGCTCTGCAAAAGCTTTTAATGGAAGATAGAGCAAATCACCATTGACTTTTCTGGTGGGCTTTTCATGGCACCATTGATACAGGAAAAGATACGAGGGAAATCCAGATGATGAATGTGCTGTTCAATCAGCTGGGATTTCTTTGCTTGCAAGGAGATAACTCGATGAAGTGCAAACAGAGACAGGGAGCAGACGTTGACTGCTTGTCAGCTTTGTGCAGAACTGTCTCTGGCTGGGACTGCTGGAAAACGCAGCAGCTATTAGTACCCCTTGCCCTTTCACAGCACCCTGTCAGAGGGTCCCCAAGCACTGCAGCCAAAGCCATCCATTAAACCGCAGAGCAGCGAGTCTGTTTAATCACCACTGCTTTACTGGGGGGGGAATGGCAGCCCTGGGAAGGTTCAGCCAGCACTTTAACCTCCCGGTTCCCTAAATTCCTGCTGAGCTGGATGAGTGGAGGCGTTCCCGTGGGGACTCAGCACAGCATCTCCAGCAGCGGGGTGCTGCCCCAGCCCCAGCGCCAGGCAGGTGACCCCCCTCCACGCAGGGACCTTCATCCACAGAGCAGAAGTCTCTGGGGGGTCAGGAGTCCCCCTGGGATGTGCAGCCTCCCATTAGGCGCCCGCCTGTGGAAATGCTGGATGAATATTTGGGGCGGTTTCCTTCCGATTCAGAGCAAGTCCCAGCACAGAGCGTGGCCCCTCGGTCGATACTTCTCTGCTCAAATGGCCGCGCCAGCTGGCGTACCTGGCGTTTGGACAAGCATCTTCATTGGGGCGCCCGTTGGGCTGTGTTAGCCGTGAGGCTGAATTGCAGGCTGGGGTGAAAGGTATGAAATGTCACTCAGAAAGGGCTAAATACTGAGAAAAGATAAATATTCACTCTCTCAGCTTAGCCCTGCAATGGGGTGACGGTGTGTCAGCGCGGGCAGTTCAATCACCACACTTCTGACCACGTAGTTTTTTTTATATCATTGCACAGACAAGAACGAGTTTGATTCACTCTTGAGACGAGTTCTCTGCAGTTCTCGCAGGATGAATTCTTCCCCGATGGCTGATGCATCAATCATCCCATCTCTTCCTCCTGTAACCGCTGGCCTGAATGCAGAGGCAAGAGTGAGTCTCGGGGCCTGACCCTAATGCTTGCCTGCAGATGGGCTTTATGACTCACACTGAACAAGACACAGAAGCAGTAAAGTTATATACTGTCTTCTGTATTATGTTTCTTATTTTTCTAGCATTCTCCACCTGAGGATCTCCAGGGCTGCTGTAAGTTTAACTAATTCTCAACAGTCATCTGTGCATTAAGTTATTTTTGCTAATTACAGCTGAAATGCTATTGCCAGAGCAGAAGATGGCCGTTCTTGAGCGTCTCTACAACAGCACACAGGAGTTTCACTCAGGATTGTAAAAATAAATTGTAACTTGTAACTGCTGCAGTTCCTTGCATTCAATCATTTTCATTGTGGATTTTGATGTTCCACTTAAAAAATTTCAAATCTGGGAATAGTAAATGCCGAGTCATAAGAGCTGAGGAAATGGGTTGAATCCAGAGTGCATGGCAGCGTTACAGTGTCTGATCTGCTGTCTCTGATAATACCCTCACAAGACATGGTCTTTTGCTTTTTTTTTTCATTCCTGAACAAATGAATTGCAGCATGTATGAAATCTCCAGAGGCCATCTGTGAGTGTAATTCATTTACCAACCGTATTATGGAACGGATTTTCCAGTGAGTTCAAAACTTGGGAAAGGTGGGGGAGGGAGTAGTGTGATGAGAAGGATCTGTGATCCAAATCTAAAACTAAAAATATTATTCGATTGTCATATTTGATGGATAAAGTGTCTGACGCACCAGGTGAAGCCATAGCAACTAGATAAATATGTTTAAAATGTTTAATTTTGATCCATTAAGAATGAATTGGACCAGGGGCTTATCGACACTGAAATTAAGCAGACATTTCTAAGTTCCTAAAAGCCTCTGATTTTGTTTAGCTTGGAAGAAATTTTGCTGTAGATAACTTGGAAGTGTAACGGGAAGTTGGAACTGGTGCACAAAGGAGCAGCTCTGACAGGTCAGGACCAGCAATTACCTCTCTTCTTCATCTGTTACTTTCCCTGATCTGCACTGGACCACACAAGGCCCCTCAGCAAACCTACAGAGCCTTGGCTTCTGCTTTTAAACTGAAATTAGTACATTCATTTATGACCTTAACTGCTACAAAAATATTTTTATATACAAGGCACTCTCAATATTTCTGTAGCACTGTTAACATTCAGTAATTGTAATTAGTAACACATCCTCATGAACAGCCAATTAGTTATGTGGCTGTAAGCATCACATTTCCTCCCCGAGTAATTCCAAGGAGGTCACCGAAGTTACAGCAGGAATGAATTCAGCTCACGGTGGCTGGCAGGGTTTGTGTTTACACTGCGTGTCATGTTGGTACCCACTGAAGGGTTTTATGTCCTGCACCAAGTCCTGTGTTTCTTCATAAAGGGATACCACGCAGAAGAGAGAAACGGTGCAAACTTCTAAAAATTGTTTCCTGTAGACATCTGACCAAGAGTTATGGCTGAAAGAGGAAAATGTTCACTTCCATGCAGTAATTAGGGGGCTGTGTCAGCGCAGGGAGGGGTGGAAAGGAAGGTGAGAGGAGTGACACCCAGGAGGAGCATTTCAGCTTGCTGTCATCCTGAAATCAATGAACAGTGCTGCACCAAGCCTTTCTCCTGCAGCCCCTGGCACTGGTAAGGGCCAGGGTCAACTTTTTCCTCCTCATGCATCAGACCCTGAAATATCTTTATTCTGAGTCGGGGCAGAAGTGAAGAAAACACATGCAACCCCTTTCTTTCCCCCCTCTTTGAAGGATTGCAAACGCACTCACCTCATCTGACACACACAGGTGCTGTGGGGCATAAACTGAGGAGAGGCTGGGGAGCAGCAGGTAGAGCTGGGCGTTGACGGCCCAGCCTCCAGCCTCTGGAGTGGCGCAAAGCAAGCCAAGTGTGCTTGTGTGGGGCTGCTTATAGCATAACAGCGCTAACGCTGCTGCATTACTGCTTTCAGAATGACCATCACAGCCCATTAGGGATGAAGTAGCTGCAGATTGTATTTCTTTTTTGCTCATGCCTTCATGGAATCATAGAATCATAGAGTGGTTTGGGTTGGAAGGGACCTTCAAAGCTCATCTAGTCCAACCCCCCTGCAAGGAGCAGGGACATCTCCAACCAGATCAGGTTGCTCAGTGCCCCATCCAACCTGGCCTTGAATGTTTTCAGGGATGGGGCATCCACCACCTCTCTTCACATCTATAACAGATAAAAGGCTTCGCAGAGTGCCCATAATGCTGTGTAGCTTTTTGACTGGAATTGTATAATACTGGCAAAACGTTCAGTGACAGGATATGGTTTGAAAACTGCATCTTTTTAACAACGTTATTTATTATTCCAGAGGAGAACCAAGACATATTGGCAGAAATAGGCTTTTACTGGTACAATCAATCTATGCATCAGATTTTTCTAATGTGCCTGTGTCTATATACTCCATGACAACTCCTGATCAGCTTGCCTTAGTGAATAACCATGCAAGAGGTTACCAAATAAAAGCCGCTTAGGCCTGCTCCTCTCTGTCTCAGCCCTGCTCATCACTCTTCAAAAAGCTGGGGAAGAGGATGGGTTCAGTGACTGCTTTGGCAATATCACTGAATTTACACAGGGTGGCAATTTGATCCCAGAAAACTGAAATCAAATTAAAAGAAAAAAAATCATTCAAAACTCAAACTGTCCAAGGCAAAACTGAGGAAATTGAATTAAAGGACAGATGCAGCAGCAAGGTTAAAAAAAAAAGAATAATAGCATTTACATTTGGAAAATAAAAAGAGTAAATGACAAATGAAGTGACAGCTTTCTAACAAAGGGAAGAGGGAAGCGGGGAGAGCCACAGATGGAAATACTGCACTGGGGGGAACAGGAAGGACCTGTCAGGGAGCAGGATTGGGTAGGAAGGAGGGGGCTACACAAGATGGTGAGCTCAGGGCTGGCCCAGCGGGAGGGTGACACAGGTATCAGCCTAATGCCACAATGGGCATTTTGCGGAAGCACTGGCCAGGGCTGAGGTCTCTGTTCTGCCTCCGTCTGGGTCACAGGTGTCCTCTGGTCGCTGGAGGAACCAGGGTGAAATCCTGCTCTCCCTGGGATATCACTGCCAAAACTCCCCTTGGCTTTCATTGAATTCGCAGTGCAATGGTGATTTCGCACTTTGGGAATCTGGTTCACAACAGTGGAGAGGAATTTGGGAGAAGATCAATGTTTTCCATGACCAGCTGCAAGTCCCTGTGCAAGTCCCAAGGCACTGTGTAAGTGGCAGCTGTGCTTGTTAGTGATTTATGCAGGAGACCCATGAGAGGTGGACTCGAGGTCGGAGCGAAGGCTCAGTCTCAGGCACAACCACGTGCCCCACTGGGCATGGGAGCTGCATCCTGCTGCTACCAGGGGATGCCGGTGCCACCCCCATCCATCCCAGACAGCTGAGGTGCAGTGAGAACTCCAGGAGCCGAAAGCGGGATAAACAGGGCTCTGCAATGCTTCCTATGGGTCTGACGAAATTTGGGCATACATACATACCCTGGAGCAGCCTCGGGATTCCCAAGGGGAGAGGAGGTGGCAGGGCAGCATCCTGGGCAGCCGTCAGCCTGGAGGGACATGGCCACACCGGGGATCTGCTGCCCGCACTTCAGCCTGTTTCCTTGGAACCAAGCAGAAAAGCAAAATGCCTTCTGCTAAAAATCATGTCTAGAGATACTTTTTAATAACATTTCTAATCAGGAGTCACATTGCTCGTGGTAAGAAATTCCAAATGGATCTTCTTCCACGTTGTCGCTGTCTTGCTGTGCTTGGCTCTCTGGCTTTCTGTCGGCAGCTAGCCAGGAGGAAGAGGGCTCCTGGCACAGGGGGATGCCAGATCCCCCGCAGAGGAGCCGGAGGCTGCACAGCAGCCGGCCCCAGCCCTGCTCACTGCTGGCAGGCAGGCTGGCAGGGAACCAGCGAGGCTGGTCTCCATCAGACATTTGGCAGAAGTAACCCATACCCACAGGATCCTTAGAACCAGCAGTTTTCTAATCGCTCCATTTTCCCTCCAAAACCATCTCAACGGTGCTGCATGGCAAGGCTGAGGCCAACAGGGATCAGCTTCTGACCGTGCCTGCTGCCCCACAGCACCCACAAGCCACGTCTTTGCCTCCTGGGCTCCTCCAGCCACCTGGGCCAGTCCCAGCCCTTCCTTCAGCCTCTGCTGCGGGGTGCTGGCGAGGGGCAGCACAGTTGTCTGCCAGAAGCACAGTCCTCTCCACCTGGCAAAGCTTGAGAAAAGTTAGAGGGAAAGGGGTTTTTTCAGAGTAAGTTTAAATTTCTGCATGAATGCAAGCAACCTCTGCTAGTGCCTGTCTGCCATGCTGGAAGGCAGTTGGTGAGTCTGGGTATCTGCTTTTGCTTCAGAGCAGTCCCGAAACGTGAGGTTTCATCCCAGGATGAGTAAGCTTGGCTGTTCTTGTCTTCCTGGGGCCAAGTTTTGAGACAGCTGTTCATGTTCTTACATGCAGTGCCCTTTCTAACAGTGATGAATAGTTCATATTTGTCCTTGATAGAAACCTTGCCTTGTCGGAGTTATTTATCGTACTTTAACTAGTAGTCATCCACGTTAGTTTTGCTGTGGAAAGAGCTACATGCAGCAAATAGCAAGAACCGGCACAGTGCCACAATATTTTGTGTCAGCCCTGTCCCCTACCTGCCTGATGCGGCAAAGCACGTTACCCTGTGAGATGGTAGGGGTAACACAAATGGGAACGGCCAACACGTGCATTGCTAGGCGATTCCTCCAGGACAGCAAAAAGGCGTTTAATTTCTTATGACAGAAAACATGGCCAAGAAAACAAGACTCATGTCAAGCAGGAGGAGAAATGGCAAGCATTTTCTTTGGTGCCACTTTCTTCCCAGCCTCTGAAAATTGAAGTCAATGTCCTGGAAAACTGTGTTGGATCAAGTTGGTAATCCAAGGTAGCATCACGCTACTGTGAACACAGGCTTCTCTCTATCAGTATCTGGAGCTGGATGTCATATTGCTCTGAATGTCTTTGCCTAAACTTGGGGAAATACTTGGGTTCAAAAAAAATTGACACTAGGTGTGTTAGGACCCAGGAAGATCTTTCCTGTGTTTGTGCAAATCCATTCATATTAGAGAAAGAAAAAAGCCAGAACATTTCTAGTGGCACCTAACAAGTATCTAACATCTAACAAAAATCACACTTGAGCACGTGTGCCGTGCTGCTCACTCTCTGCTCTGATGAGTGCAGGCAGAAGCGCCAGCAACTGGCAGGAAAACGACCACTTCTATTTTTAAAGCCATTTGTGTTAACATTCTACCTGTGAGCAGGCTGGGTTCCCAGGCAGCAGTGACACAAGCAGAGAAGTCCATGAGATCTGCAGGCTGGGGCCACCTGCCCAGCAGCCTGGGACCCTCACAGGGAGGCACATTCCCATCGTGCTGGGCGCTCACTCAGGAGAAGGGTGCCAGATGACAGCGGCTGGGACTGGATCTGGAAAATGAGAGATTATCCGATTTTTAATTTTTTTTTTTGAGGACTTGGCTGATAGAACCCTCCTTGGAGAGCATTTTGGTTGCAATCAAGTTCCCAGTTTATGTCTCCAATTTGCACTGTTGCTATGGGAAGCTTTTTGGGGGCACACGTGTGTGCACGAACATGAGGCTGTGCGTGGTTCCCAGGGGAAGCGGACAGGCTCCATTTCCTCTGCCCCTTTCATACCATGGCCTGAAACATTTGTGTTTAAATTCCATCACATCGTGCAAAACCTCTTCTGTTTCAACTGGCCAAAACCAGCTGCTATTTCTTCTTTTGTTTGAAACAGTGAACCAAAACAGTGTTTACTTTAATTCTTGAGAGTGTCACAGATAATCTGTGGGATGGAGTCCTCATTTTCCATGCACTCCGAAACCACCGAGTGTCACGCACAGCTGCCGGTAGTACAGAAAATATAATCAAGTTGCTCGGCTCAGACAAAAGCAGATAAAAGTTCTGTGTGCATTTTCCTGTAAGAAAAAAAAAAGGAGGAAGGGATGAGGAGAAGAATCTTAATATAAAAGAAATGTGAGGATTTCAGAGGCTCACAGGAGGATAAAAGAATCTGAAATCTGCCACTGAAGAGGGATCTGTTGCCTTCCTGAAGCATGGGGATCTAATTACTCTTTTTTCCCCCTCTTTATTATAAAGCAACTATTGCAGAACATAAATGACCTTGTAGACTCACTAGATATTCCTGCCAAAAAGCATATCCATTATCAAGTAATACATTTTCTGCTTGTGTAGTTCCAGTGTGCTCTTTTGAAAAGCAGTAAGTTCTCTTCTGACTCCCTTATCACATTTCAGGATGCCTTTAGTCATGGGACCCTGCTTATTCAGTAGTTCATGTCAAATTTACTTCAGTAAGCAAAACTTAGAGTTCTTTGAGAATTGCTTTTCTGTTCCCTAGTGAGGGAGGTGTTGGGCTTGCCTCTTCTCTCACTAAAATACATTTGAGGTTTGCTATTGATTTCACGGAGCCCACAAAGGCACAAAACAATACTTCTCGAGACCAAGTCTTTTTGGAGCTATGCTAATTCACACCATCTGAAGTGTCTTTTTGCAAGAAAGCAGCAGCAAAAAGAAAATCAGCATTTGGGACAAGCACTTCAAAAAATTAGAAACGGCTATGGAAGCAGGTCTGCAGAATTTTAAAATGCATCATAGTTCAAATTGTCCTGACTGTCTGTATTGCTACACAACTTTGCATATCAAGAAACCTGGTTCTCTGATAGGGAATAACTTCAGATCGAAGTTAGACAACAATAATTCTTGATAAACAAAAAAACACAAACACCAAAAGCGAACTGAAATGGGGCAGCTGCACCCCAGTGCTTTGGGGGACAGTCATGGCCAGCCCTCCCTCCTAAGCTGTTCCCACCAGCAGCTCAAGACCGTGCTAGTTGGCATTGGCTGCAACCCAACCGTGGACCATCCCAACAGGTTAACCACAGAGAGGACCACACAGTGGGAATGATCACTGTGAAAAGCAGCAATATCAACATAGCTTAGAGTCCCAAGTTCAGGTAAGTACGTTGGCTTCTGATGCCGAAACCTGGATTTGAGTGCTTTGCTTTGTGATACATTAAGTGCCACAATAATAAAAGATTATACTTCTGCTAAGAGCGAAAAAATATCCACTATTTTTGGCTTAGAGAGTGAGCTTTTTGTTTCCTCAAAATAACTCATAAATGAGAGCTCTGCCCTTAAGAATATAGCTACTCACTTTCATTTAAGAAAAAATAAAATTACTATTGTTACTGTGTCCCACATTTTAGTCAACCATCATGGCACTTGGGTTTTAATTGTTATTGCAAAGCGTTCATGAATTTCTGTCCCACAAGAGGATGAAACATCAACCATTCGTGTGTGATGCATCTTCTAACTGCAGGGTTGCCACAAAAGAAAAAAAAAAAAAAAAGAATTGCAATAAAAGAGTCCCAGAAATGCAGAAAATTGTTCTGATTTTTTTTTAAAAGCTATTTCTTGTTAGAACCTGTCAATTATAGAACCATAGAATCATAGAATCTTAAACTTGGAAGAGACCTTCAAGATCACCAAGTCCAACCATCAACCTAACGCTACCATGCCTACTAAACCACACCCTGGAGTACCACATCTACATGTTCTTTGAACACCTCCAGGGATGGTGACTCCACCACTTCCTTGGGCAGCCTGTTTCAGTGCTTGATCACTCTTTCCATAAAGAAGTGTTTCCTAATATCCAACCTAAACCTCCCCTGCTGCAACTTGAGGCCATTTCCTCTTGTCCTATCCCAAGTTATTTGGGGGAAGAGACCAACACCCGCCTCCCTACAACCTCCCTTCAGGTAGTAGAGAGCAATGAGGTCTCCTCTCAGCCTCCTCTTCTCCAGGCTGAACAATCCCAGTTTCCTCAGCCACTCCTCATGAGACTGGTGCTCCAGACCCCTCACCAGCTTTGTTGCCCTTCTCTGGATGTGCTTCAGCAACTCAACATCCTTCTTATACTGAGGGGCCCAAAACTGACTTATGACAGACTCCCCAGCCATGCTGAAATATGCAGTGTCTCACATTCACACCAGGGTCATTAACGGCTGTCCCACGTGCTTTGTGCACCCAGAGGAAGGCACATTATCTCTGTTATTTTGTGGTTTTCCTGAATTCTGGCATGAAGCAAGACGGACTTGCTCTGTTCTGCATGTACACACATTAGCTATTTCAGGTTTTCTCAGCATAATCGGCACAGCATCATGACCAAGCTGAGCTTCATGGCTCCCCAACTCCAGTCTTGCCTCCCACCCATCCTCTCGACATATGGAAAGAGGGCAACCTCTGGGCATGCTACAGTACAAGTCCAAGCCATTGCTCAACAGACTAGACAAATGAAGGTTCATGTGGATGAACAGTCCACTTCAGCAGCAAACACTTCATCTTTGGCACGGTTACGGCTACTCTTAACTTCTTGTTGCAGATGGGGCTAGAAAAGTACTTTTGCAGGATCTGGAGTGACCCATACTACCTCGTTATGTTTCTGGAAATGATAATGAATACTTCAGAGGAAGATCCCCTTCAAGATTCATGTCGTTGTTCCCACTTACAGAGGTACAAGTAGGGGCCACAAGCTGCCTTGCACAAGGTTAACTGGCAGCATGAGGGCCTCAGGATGGAAAGGCTGGTGTGATGGGACCTTCACAAGAAATACAGCTTTGGGGCTAGGAGAGCTTTTCCTGAGCCAACATCTCCCCAGAGAGCTGTGTGGTTCACGCTCTAAGGAGCAAGATGCCCAGCATTGTGCCTGGATGCCAAATCCTCCTGCCCCCTGTGTTGTGCCATAGTCCACATCTCCCCCAACCATGGGCAAATGAACCTAATTTCTGGCTCACTTGAAGGAAACAAGGGATAATCCCCATCACTTCTGCAGGAACGAGGCTTCTGGCAAAATGATTTCTTGAGCCAAGCAGTCTCTAACAGCTCATCACAGTTTTCCACGTTGACCTACATGGAGTGGATAAAAATTAAGTATTTACAGCTTCTGTTTTCATCTTTGTTGATCAGTTCAAATATTTCTTCTTGCTTGCAAAATAAACTCTTTTCAGATGACCTTTTTCCCTACTGCTAGTGTCTCACTACTGGGTGGATGTGACTCCTGGGATCCTTCCAATCTACTGCTGACCTGGGACTGGTTCAGTCAGACCACCTGTAGACTCCAGGCAAGTCTAGGCTATCAGTCTCACTGTGCTCTAGTTTTCCCTTTCTGAGGCAAATAACAGCATGGCATCGGACACTTCCACCCTTCTCTATCCCTGGTATACATCTGCAAGCTGAAGGAGAAATTATTTTCCAGGTAAGTCAATAAACTCATTTAATAAGGACTCTCTTAATTGCTCTGTCATCAATTTCTTCTGTGAACTGGGAAAATCCACTGGTCCCAAAATACAAATTTTCCCTCTCATAAATAAGGATATTAACACGTGTGGCACACTAAATGGAAAAAAATCTATTGATATTTTTGAGACTACTAATAAAATAAATGCCATAGAACATCTTTATAACTAGGTCTAAGCAAATATCCACATCTATCAGCAACAGAAGCAGCAGATCCTGGTTTCAAGTGAATTTGCATCTTGTAGTTGATTTTTTTTTTAAACTGGGTTAGGCAGCATGTGTTTGTGAGAGGAAAGAGGACTTTATGAATGTCCCTAGCACCGGAAAAAGCTCAATCAGAATTACCTTTTATTACACACAGGATATGTACTTCATCTGGGAAAGACAACGTGAATGATGAGTGGATTTTTACGTCTAATAAAGCATTAACCATGATCTAAACTTTTCCTGCAGTTTAAGTATTTAGAATGACTGTTTCCTGTGTGGATTCTCTGATATCTCTCTCCTCTACCTGGCTGCTTATTTAATACAGGAATTGCAGGAGCATCCTATCTTTGTGATTTCTCTCCTCAGTCAAATCTGGTTGAAACTGATCCATGAGTTCAAAAGTTATTATGGGAAGGGCAGATAGAGACACATAAACACACACACACATAGAGTGTGGTCATATAAGCCTTTTTATCCAATCTAAATCACCAATGAAATACCCAAAAGTGGCTTTAAAAGATGAAGACTGGACTGCAAATAGACTTTTTTTTTCATCTCCAGTATTAACCATCAGTATTGTGCTGTCTGCCCTCAGCACGCCTATGGAGCACAGGGTAACCCACTGGCCCTGGCAATGGTTGTGATGTGAACATCTGGTGGTTGTACTCCACCTCAGTACCTGAAGGACTTGTACATGGGTGCAATTGTTGCCTTTGGGGAGGAAAAGCTGCTGGTTCTACCCTGTGTAGCTGGGTTGCTGCATCATCCCTCCTACATGAGCCGCTCCAGGGAATGCCACTGCCCCCTACCTTACATATTTTGATATCACAAATAACCATGGAAATGGGATTAAGCCAAGACTCAGATAGGAATTTCTGCTGAAATTTGGATCAAAATGCTCATGGCAGGACCCGGGGGGGCTGAGAGTCTCTCACACTGATACCTTGCTGATGTGCTTGCAAGGTTACACCACTCCTTCCCCACAGGACCTTCCCTTGGACAACAAACCCACCAGCCTACAGGACACCGACTCCATCTTTTTTAATGAAGATGATGTACCCTGATGTATCTCTGCGGAGCATGGCCTATCCCAAGCAAAAACATCGAGTCAGTTTATCAGAGATCAGCTTTTTGCAGGCATGCGACCTGCTTTGCATTGTCTACCCAAAGCCTAAAATTTCTCAGTTTTGCAGAGAATTGTTTCCATTCCACCTGCTGCCTGCCACAAAGGTGTAGTTGTGCTGCCACGCAAAACAGAGACGGCTGCAGAAAAACATCCAGACTGCCTCGACAAAAGGCCCTAAACGTGAGAGAAACATCAAAAAAAAAAAAAAAAAGAAGCAGGAGATGTAGTTCAGCCAATGCAAACATGTAAGAGACTGTGCAAGGACTCAGAAGAGAAACCAGATTGCTGTTGAAATAGCTGGTTAACATTTTGTGTGGAAGCACAGCTTCAATAAAATAGGTAAGGAAACCAGCTAAGGACCCCCAATGGCAAACATATTTATTGAGAATCCAATAAAAGTCTCAGAACAAATAGCCTGAAGGACCTGTAGACACAGCCTCTGCTGTAATAAAAAAGCAATACAAGGCATCAGGGAAATGGTAAGGGAAAAGGACTGCTCCATGAGAAAACCAAACAAGAATCCCAGAGCATGAGGCCTGGAAACACAGGCTGGGATGTAATAAAATAACTGCCATTGGGGAAAAAGAAAGAAAAACAAAACATGTAACAAAGGCACAAAGAAGCCCCAGATATCCCAGCTAGTCTAGAAAATCACCACAAGTTGCCGTAAAAACACATGGGAAAATAGGAAAATAATGGCTGCAAAGTGATCAACTCCTGCAGGTACCTAAGGCAGCGCGTAGGCGAAAGTCCACAGGAAGCCATGTCAGCTGCAGTAAACTCTGAGGGTGCCTAGGAGACAAACCTGTAAAAGGTGACAGAACAGCAGCCTCGGAGGGGCTAAATCTCGGCACTGGAGAGAGATGTACATTAAATGCAAACCCCCACATTGCAGGGAGCTGCGATTTTTATGTTATGTATATTGGTTGGCAAAACTTTTCAGTAGGTACAAAAAGATGCTAGAGAATTTCTATTACAAGTGCACAGGAAAAATTAGTTCCAGAGACAACTGTTCGCTCAAAGAGTTCAATCTGTACCAGCTTATTGTGAATTTTCATGTACCATAAAAGCAGCCAGAAAAATGGGCAATTGTTTATTGTCAAAGTCATTGTCATGTTAAGTACTATTAATGAAAATGACATAAAATAAGGGTTTGTAGGAATAAGCAAGATTTTTTATTAAGGCATTGAGAAAGAAAGGTGATTTTCATTTCCTGGCTTCAGCCGCACGCTGCAGGTCATGGCCATAAAAGATTGGTTGCCTGTCACAAGGCAAGGACGCGCATTCTCAGGCTGCACTGCCCCCTGGACCCCTGTCCTGCTAACAGAAAGCGGTCATGGACAGGACAGGTCTAGGTTGGCATCTCAGCAGCACGTTCTCCTGGCTGATGGCAATTTAGTATGCCTTGCTGCAGAGAGATCTTTCAATACAGGTACATCTGCCACAGATGTTTCTCATCGCTGCCCCTGGTTTTACCATCAGTGAGTGAGGGCAGTGTATGACAATTTTGCCTGGGTTTGAGCAAGGACGCCCTCAGACAACCCAAGGTGCAGATGTCACCTGATTTTCTCCAGATAAATGCCAGCCTTGGAGGAGCTGTGGCACACACTCGTGCTATGAATGACACACCTCTGCAGCTGAGATCTTTGAGTCTCTTCAAACATTCATTCAACCCATGCCCAGCAGGTTTGCCTTTTTTTTTTTTTAAAAAAAAAAATATATATACTTCTCCTGGAGCAACCAAAGAGCTAATTTGCTTAGAAATGTGCTACAAATTGGTGTTAACAAAGTATTGTTTTTGTTTACAAGCCTCTGAACTAGGCAACCTAACACTGACCGTGCTGTTAGACACATGAAGCCATTTGTCAAATTCTACTTCACATTGCTGGCAATGAAGCATGTGCTTTTTCAACAACTCTCCTTCCACCTATTTGTCAGCTCTGTTGCTTGCACCAATCCTTCTAAACTGCCTACACTCCTGAAATTTTCCTTCCTGAACTGGACTTCATAGAATCATAGAATGGTTTGGGTTGGAAGGGACCTTTAAAGGTCATCTGGTCCAATCCCCCTGCAAGGAGCAGGGACATCTCCAACCAGATCAGGTTACTCAGAGCCCCATCCAACCCGGCCCTGAATGTTTCCAGGGATGGGGCCTGGAAAACTCACCAGACTTCCTGGGCTGCAACGGTCCTAGGGTTTGCTGGGCACATGGTTTAACAGTAGAGGATGGCATTTTTCAGATTTCTGAATGACTCTTCAGCTGAGCAAGTATCAATCTGTTCCTCATAGCCTAGATCTCTCCAGCATGCACCAATACCTTGGAGTGGATTTTGCCCTCCTCAGGTTACTCACAGTATCACTCCTTGCCAAGGAGACTTCAAGTTGTAGCCACCTCTTCCACTTGCCAGGCCACTTGACGTGGATTTATCAGCACTTCCCAAGTAGTTTCCATCTGCTGCTAGGCCATGGAGTGCTCTGAGGACACAGCGGTGTCTGCAGTTCGCAAAGCCATACGTGGAGGGGTGCTCTCGTCATGCGCAGGTCTGGAAGGAAGAAAACGCGAAAACACCAGTTACAGCAGAAAAGGTTAAGCTGTTATGTCTGTGGTCCAAAAGAGTGGCGAGCTGAGCTCATTCCACCAAGTCTCTTGCTAATCTGGTGCTCTCATGGGTGTGAAATATTATCAGCTGTTAGAGTTATTAACCAGTGTTAACCAGGTAGTGTGTGCACTGAGCTACGTTTAAGGTTAACTGTGCCATTAAGGGCTTACAAACTCAATTAAAGATTTTAGTGCTCAACAGTTAATAGTCAATTTCTGCAGATGTCCTGTTTCCAATTACTATTCATATATAATGTAAGCAGCATGGCATCACACTTCAACTCAGGCAGACCATTTTTTTTTTTCATATAGTTTATACCAGCAGAAGGTTTCACTTAATTGCATAATACCCAATATTTAGTTTTCCTGCAGTGTCTTTGAAATCCCTGTCAAATCCCAAGTATTTTCACCTTTCTTTTTCTATTATTATCACCACTCCCCTCCTCGCTGTGCTCATCTGACCCCACAAGGGTACGGAGGTGTTCTCCGCACTGTGCCGCAAGCCTGCTGCCGGGCGGGGAGGAAGGCAGGCTGAGGAGTGGTGCTCCTGCTCCCCGCAGCCACAGGGAGAGACACAGAGATTTTATCTTTTCTGTCTCACTGGAAATTACGTGGGAAGCTCACAACTCCCAAAGTGTATTGAGGAGCTCAAATGCGGATTTAAAAGCCTAAATTTGAGCCCGATGAGTTTGGAAAAATTTAAGCAACAATAACCTTTTTGCAAGACCTACTCTGATAAGGGAGAGTTTGACTAAATCTGCTGATGGAGTTAACTGGAATGTTCTGAGTCCTGAAGTTACACCCAGGTGGAAGGAAACCTGCTACTGTCAGTAAAGAGAAAGAGTGAATAAGTCAGCTCTCCACTAATGAGACAGATAAATTCATGACTGGAAGCTGCATTCTTACCAACTCACCCATGAGGAAAAATGAATTCCTTTCTATACACGCAATCATGGTATTCCTCCTGAGAAATACTCGTAGTTCTGTGAAGAACATGAATGCATACCTAACTCTGCACGTGAGCAAATCTATGCTTATCATTAAATTTAAGTTAAGAATATAATTAAATTGCAATTAAATATTAAATGCCTTGGGAATTACTCATGAGCTTGAAATTCAGTCATTTAAATACAATGTTGAGCTGAGGCCTCTGGAGAAAAGGACTCCATGAGATGCACATGATGCTAGGCTTGCAAAACCCTCTGAGATGGTTTCACAAGCACTTCCAGCCATTTGATGATTGCACTGTTATTAAGAAGACATGTCCCACCTCTTTCCTCTGCCAAGCTTCCCCAGTACAGCAATCATCCAGGTGGTTTGGCCAACTGAATCAGCAAACTGATCTGGGTAAAAAACAATCCTACAGAAATCTCAATCATTTTCAGATGGGTTATGTCCTCCAATTGATCTACCTGTGTGGCCACGCAACCGCAGGCACTGGCCTGTGAGATTGATGGGTGAGGGGGCAGAGGTGGTGCCACCTCTTGTGGTGGCTGCAGACTCTTCAGCTGGTCAAGCCGATAGGGAAACCTCATGTGGTCTGAGAGCCTGTTACAAAGTTTGTGTCATTTGGAAAGCCTTTGCAGTCACTTCTGAGCTGTTCTATTGCATGTGAAATCATGACTCCTCGAGTCATTTTTTCAGGTAGATGTTTTTGGAGGATATCTAAGGAGATAATGTTCTTAGAGATTCACAGAGGTGCAGCACCAGTGCCTCCTATGGCTAAATGGGCTATAGTTAGTCTCTGCAGAAAAGGTGTCAGCCACTCGATGGTAGAGACCTCATTTTTTTCTAAAAGAAACATCAACAGGAGTCATTAAACCCAGTAGCGTAAGTTAACACAATACCATATCTAAAAATTCTAATCGATGGAGGGAACCCAAGGTTGGGGCCCAGAATTTATCCAGGTGCCTCCAGAGTTTTTGGGTGAGATTCTTCTCAGGTGTGCAGAGGTTTTATGGTGCAGGTAAAGCTGCTCCGAGCAGAAGTCTCCACTGTGGTTGTTGTTCAGAAGCTGTGGGAGAAACTCCAGCAAGATGTAAGGTCCATCCTAACCCTCAGAGCTTCTTCCTCCAAATGTTAGGAGCACTTTTTAATCTTGTGTTCTCCCACAGGAATATAGACTACCAGGCACCTCTAAATGGCCCCCAACAAGTCCCCATACAGGAGAGACCAGCCCTCAAAAGTATGTCAACAGAAAGCAGGTGAGAGAAGGAATGAAGCATGTATGACTTATGTTCATCACGTCCTTCACGGCATCACTAAATGAGGTTCACACAGGCTGTGCAAGTATGAGCAGTATAGAACAGATCCAAAACCATAGAATTTATCTATTAAAATGTGCAGCTGATTTTTTCCTTCATTTAAGCTAGTAAAAATGAAGGAACAGACAATCCTGCCTAGGGATCTGTTTCCACTTAGTGCTGAGCATCTCACTGAAGACACCTACTTTCATCAGGCACTTATTTTGCAATAGCAGTGGCACCTCTAACCAAGACCAGGCCACCAGAGTAGAGAATAACCCCAGCTCCCTACAAAGAGACGAAATCAACTGACAAGTTGAAAGGGTTTCTCAGACCTCATAGGATTTTCTTTAGGTTTTTTTTTTTTCCTCAGTGGAAACTCAGAAAAGCACTCAAGTGGATAGCAAAGTATCTCACAAATATCTTGTATAATTTGGCAACCACCATGTTCCACATCTAATTTTATTACAGCACATTGAATGTTTTGGGGTTTTTTACAATGACTTTTGCACCTTTAACAACATGTTGATTATTGCATTTTGAAATAACTCACTCACTTCTTTGAGAATAACTTAAGTGAAAATTTCATTTAGAATTGCAACACCTGGAGAAAATCAACATCATGTGACTGGTAGGCACTTCTAAACAGGAAATACTCCATTTATTTTTTTAGCTGTGTTTGTGTAATAAAGTCTAGCATCCAAGTGTGAGCAACACATTTTCTTCTTTTATTAAACAGCATGAAAGGATTTATTACTTCTCCACTAAATGCACTTCTGGCACCAAATGGAGCTGGACAATAATTGTCAGGCACTGAGTTTAACATTACGAGAAAACACCTTTGGTGGAGTTCAGAGTTTATTGCGTAATGAAAAATACACCTAGATGGTGAGGCTTCCTTTGAGAATTTGCTTGGTGAGTGTAATCTCAGGTACTGCTGCTTAATAAATTGGATTCTTTGAAACAGAAATTAAAGTACTGAAATAATATCTAAGAAGGTTATTTTTCTTTTCCTCCTCCAGCTATGTGAAGTTCCTTGAGAAGGAAAATAAAAAGGGAATGGAGAACATTTCTTTTACCACTCAGCAGGTTAGGGCTGTGAGATGCTCTCAAAGAGCAGTACACACGTGCAGGACTTCTCTCCCCCTCTCCTCTGACCTTTCTCAACTGCACTGGCTGCTCCTCTTCCTGTGGTCTCACCTCAGGCCGGAGCCGGACATAGAGGACTTTCCTCTATTTTTATTCCCTGTATTGCAAGTGAAAGGTGCCCTGGGCAGGGTAGGAGATTTGAAGATGGTCTTGGCTAGAGAGAAGTTGTTGAGTGTTTTTCAGGTTTGCAGTGTTCTTGCACTCCCAGGAGTTCCCCAGAAACGGCGACTGATGAGAAAAGGGAGAGATGTGGTTAAAAGCAAGGTCCTGCTCTTCAGAGGACGAGCAGAGCGGACTGAGCTGCAGCCCTCTGCTCACGGGTTCCCTGCACCTCACCTCCCTGCACAGGCAAGTGTGCCTGTGCGCAGTGGCTGGAAAATGGGGGTGGCAGAGCTTTATGCTCTCTCAACACCATCACAAATCCCTGTTCAAGGCCGGAATAAGGAACAGACCCTGTATATCTCTACGGTTCTGGACTGATAGATTCTCTCCAGGGTCTCAGTGGAGCACTGCAACACCCAACATACGCTGGATTTTCCACTGAGATTGGCAGTGCGTGTGTTAGAGGTTTTGGGTTAACTACAGGAATGGGAAAATACTTTACACAATCCCGGGCCCGCCCGCCGCACGCCATGGTGCTGGCCCGAGCCAGGAGAGGGCAGCGGTGCCCAGGGCTGGGCCGCGATCGCCGTCCCGGCCGCGGCTCCTCCGCTGCTTTGGGGGTCGGGGGGGACAGGAACCGTGGGACGCGCAGAAACTCCTCTGGCCAGCGCCCGACGGCAGTACGGGCAATTGCTGAAGGAGCTGCCGGTTTTAACGCCAGAAGGGACCTTTAGCGTGGGACACTCCCATCTCTTGTCGGAAACGGGCCTTGCATGGCGATCCCGGCGACAGGCACAGATCCCTGCGCAGAGCTCTCCTGTGGAACGGGGAGCGTGGTGATGATGCGCGGTGGGAAACAGGGGTTCTCCTCTGATGGCCTCTGCTCTGGTCCCCGTAGGGCTCCCACCGGCCTGGCCGGGCCCTGCCTGCCCTGCGGCCGCAGCTGCACATGTAGAGCTGGGAAAGGAGCACCAGAGGAGGGAAGGGAGGAGAAAAGTGCCCTTTGGCCAGCATGGTGACCACCCTCCCAGAAAAGCTGCCAGGCTGACAGCCAGAGGGGTACAGGGTGGACGTAACAAAGGTATCCACTGATCAGGACGGTTGCCAGAGCTCTGGTTTTCCCTATCTTGTAACACCAGAAAAGAGAGCCTTGCCTGAGAAGTGAAGGTGGGGAAATCATCAGTCATTCCTCTTCACACAACCAGGCAGCGCAAAAGCTGCTCCTAGGACAAATTCAGAAGTTCTCCATTGCCCAGTTTGACCTGTTACCAGATCTGTGCAAAGGTTTGTAGATTTATGTGATTCTGCTCTGAGCATGAAACTTTGGTTTCAAAAAGCAGAATAGTACTTTCGGTCGTCCTCATTACCTTCTTAATCCCGACTCCTCACAGATCATAGATGTCTCCTTGCAATCAGACTCTGGAGTCACTGATCCAGGGCATCAAGCCTTCATTTGGCTGGGAAATGACTTCTTCTGAGTATTGTAGTTGCACACACAAATTTACACACTGTGTGAAGGCCTGTTCCTATGGAAAAATGCAGCTGGGATTCGAGCCATTGCTTATATTTATGCTTGGTCTGTTTTTTCATAAGAGGTCTATCCTGTGTGATACCGATGATAATTTTTGGGTGACTAGACAGCTCCGTGCCTGGAGACTGTTTCCACGGACAGAAAACCCTCTCCTGATAACTCATGTTGGTGAAACTGAAGTCTGGTAGGAGTAAAAAGAATTACAAGTATTTTTAAGAATGTTTCTACTTCCAAGTTTCTACATAAAAATCTAGAGCTGGCACTCTTATCACATTTTAACAGACTGGACATTGTTCCTGTCTGACAACTCAGTAAAGCAGCTAAAGCATGTGCTTAGATATGAATGATGGCAGGGATGGAGGGAGGGAGAAAAACATGATCAAATGTAGCAAGTCTTCCCAAGTGGGCCTGGACTCCAGAGGTCTTGGGATGAGAAGGTGGTCATTAGAAATCAGGTAATTACATCAGGGTTAGCCAGAAAATGTTCCCTCTCAAGAGGAGTGGAAATCTGGAAGACCCCACATGGCATTGACAAAATGTATGACCATCTAAAACCAAGCCAATAAATACATAGCCAGCCTCTAAGTCAAGTCCTCTCCAGCATCATCCCCATGAAACACGTGGACACGGCAATAATTCCATCATCCTAGTGCCTGGGGCCTGTGCAGGAAGAGGTTAATTCCCTCTCAGCCTTTATGGCGCAAAGTAAAAGCTCTTGTTATTTTTGTTTTGTTTTTTTAAAAATTGTCTGGAGAAAGAGGCAGGCTTTAAATATTTGCATAGGCTGCTTGGCAACAAACTACATGTGATGTTTAAAAAACAATGCGTTCTCATAGA
The DNA here is from genome assembly GCA_009806455.1 of Tetrax tetrax. Lineage (NCBI taxonomy): Eukaryota > Metazoa > Chordata > Aves > Otidiformes > Otididae > Tetrax > Tetrax tetrax. The sequence goes on along the minus strand of WHYT01015571.1, from coordinate 108,102 downwards.
ATTTGCGTTGTGTTTGAACTGAGTGCTGATGGCTCCTGACCAGTGCTCAATGGCTGGTTTGTGGGAAGAGAGGTGTCACATTGTGCTTTGTGCGCTGCTGCTCCAGCTCTCTGAGAAAGACCAAGCTGTCAGAAGTTGAGGATCGGGGCAGGAATAAAGCTGTGGCTTTTGCAGTGCATGAAATACATTAGGTGAGACTTGACACAGGCTGTGGCTGTGCACTTCAGGCCACTGATGTGGGATGTAACCTGCACACACGACATGGTGCTCCCACGTATAACTGATGGCTGCTGGCCTGTCGCCTCTGGTCTCAGGAAACTAGCTGTGTACCCAATATTTTTCCTTCAGAAATGATGTCTTCTCGTCTGCGGTAAAGGCGCCATTAAACAGCTTGTAATCCTTTCGATATCAGCTGAGAACTGGTTTAAAACCGATATATCGTCTGTTCAGTTGTGCAGGAAAGGCAGAGCATACCTGTGCTTGCAGCTGCTCAAAGGTTGTTGAAATCAGATCAGAAATCATGAGATTGCTCAAACAATAAGCACTACTTACTTTTTTTTTCATTATTTTATTTTTTCCCTCTCCATTATGGCCCTTTCATCTTTTGGATACAACTGAAGCACATTTTCTCAGGTTTCTTCCACTACTGCTGAAGCCAAAAACATACTTCACTCCCCTCCAAAAATTCTCTTCCTCGCAGGAAAATGGACTTTCGAGCGAATATAATTTGAAACAGCAGTGAGAAGAAAACTGTGAGGATTTCTGGTAGTGGGTTTGCAACCCCTTCCACAATCTGGGGAGGTTACACCATTTCCCTGCACTGATGGCCTTCGGTTAAGGACCTTTTGAATTATTCCTGGTCAGGGCAGAGAGGTTAAGTGTGTGCAGCACCAACTGGATTGCTCTAAAAGATGATATAAAAAAGAGTTGAACAGGAGAGTATCTGATACTCTTTCTTAAAATGTGCATGAATAAAAACTCAGATCGTTGTGGCTTCACTTTGACCAGTCAAAATACAGCCACTGCTTTCTGTTTGCACATGGCTTTCCTGAAACTTCTTCCACGTAAAGACATGTGAGTGTAGCAGCTCACAAGAGCTGGGAGAAGTAGGGCATGGAAAGCAAACAGCATCCTGTAAAGAAGAAAAGAGGAATTCTGAGAAGCTAACTGACTTGCATATGATTGTGGATGCCCTAAGCCAGAGCCAAAGCCAAACTGATGTCCAGTTTCTCCAACTTCAGGTGCTCTGACTTCAGTGAATGATGATGCTAACTTCCTGTAGATGTGTACTATTTGTGTTTTAACTCTCAGAACATACCTAAACAGGGAAAAAGAGGTCTTGAAAATTATCACCCAATAGCAGGGCACCCACTATCTGAGCCTCTCTCTGCAGATATCGTGTGCCTGTTACACGTCTTTATGCAGTTGCATGAGAGGAGCAGTGGCTCCTTGTGCACAGATGTGGATGATTGGTAGAGACGCTGCTGAATGAGCACAGACGTGTTCACATGTTCATGTTCCACCAACAACACTCTTCTGTTTACTCCCATGTTCATTAATTTCATATATATGTGTATGTAAATGTACATACATGTATGATTTTATACATACTCATGGCAGAGAGGACGTACAGGCTGCATACATACACAGGTATGAACTGTGCTAAAAACAAATATCTAGCAACAGGTGATTTCAAATATTGTGGCAATGGTTTTGTCTATAAATGCAGGATAATCTTGCAAAAAATGGACTGTGTGTTTTAGTGACTGTCTTGCTGAATTGATAGCAGAGGATTAAATTATGACTATCAAACCACTCACCTTTGTCAATGGATCTAATCGCAATCTGTTTGATAGAGACAAAAAATGCCGCCTGACGGCAGCTTTGTAGCTTTGTGAATGAGGGAATTAGTTCCCACTGGCTGAGCACTAACTGCAAACTGTTATCACTTCACAGTTGCCGTTACTACTTTTGCTTTACTCAATGGCTTCATTTTCCAAGGTAGAAGTCTGTAAGGAATTGAATTAAAACTCTTTGACCTAGTCTGTGTAAGAGCTGGAAAAATGAAAAGAAAAAGAATACCCTTTTAAGAAAAACCTCACAAAACTAAAGGCCATTAGACAGATCCTCTGATCTGGCTTTTATATTACAGGCCATTACAGTTTGCACAATTAACCCACTTTTGAATAAATTGCACTGTGTTCGAGTATGGCACATCTTCTAGAAAGGCGTGCTCTCTCTCTGAAGACAGTAAGAGTTGGCAAATCATCATTTCTCTGGATGACTGATTCACTATTAAAGTCTCCTCATTTAGATTCATCTTGGCTTCAGCTTCTGGCCATTGGTTTTTGTCTTTCTTGTCCCCAGTGCATTTAAAAACCCCTTGATGCCTGGTGTTGTATTCTCAAGAAGAAAATTAACTATATTTGTGAAGAGCCGTGAACATTTTTGCCTCTTCATGAAAGACTTCAATGGTATTTCAGCAGTCATCATAAGAAAGAGCTCTTGGACAGATAACTTATTTTTTTTAATTGATTGTGCAATAAAATGCAACAAGATGTGTAAAAGCAGGTAGCAATCACTGAATACAAAAGGCAAAACTCTCCAGCACGATGGCATGTGGTCATTCTTCCACCTCGTCCTGGAATCAGGAAGAGCTCCCATAAAAGTTTGTTTGGATCAAATGGGACACTGACTTGTATAAAAACACAGGAGATGTAACAAAGAAAATCCTTGATTGTTCAAGCTTGGGGCAGTTGGGCGGCTGTACCAGATCTTACTAAGCTATATTTGGCAGATGTTTTCACTGACAGTTCTACAGCCTTGGAAACAGTTATTGCTGTTGGGAGTTCCATTCAAACCCATCGCTCACTACTGTGTTGGTTTTGGCTGGTAGGAGATTGCACCAAATGTCTTTTTGGTTTCTTACCCGTTCTTCTAAGGGGAGAATTAGAGAGCCTTTTCCATCCCCAAACTTTCTTTTCAAATTACACCACCTGAGTTTTGTACTATGATATCGTCTGCCAATTCAAGTCAAGGGAGTTATAACATGAACGGATGTATTCCTGAGCCTTTCCCAGAAGCAAAGAACAAACAGTTCCATCAAAGCCAACTTAAGAATATTTGGCAAGTGATGATGCTTTGTACTCGTCTTCCTCCTTAACTGCTGTTTATTTTTGCATAGAAGTTACTAAACCAGGTAAAACAATGCATAAATGCATACAAATCCATCAATTTATCAGCCCCCCCAACACTCATCTCTGCAATCCAGGCATGACTGGGTGATGCAGGGGGAGGTCGGACACGCATAGAGGCAACTTTAATGAAATCCCCATGCTGAACCATTGGCAAGTTACCACTTCAGCCTCCATTTCTCTGCTTGTGCACACACAAATACTTACAAACTGAGCGCAGGAAGTTCTTTTTTGGGGCCCCACGCACCACAGTACCACTGTTTGTTTTCTCTCCAGATTCTTCTGTCTAAAGGATGTGTCTGAAAGCCAGAGCTTGATTCCCATCTATTCTCATCCCCCTTTACCAAATGCACAGTGGTAGGAAGCAGGCAGCCACCTCTCACTAGAAACACATCCTTACTGGGGTGCTGCTCCCCACCCCAACACAGAGGGCCCTGCTGACCCCAGCAAAACAGGGACATCAAAATTTGCTTGAGCAAAGGCTCCAATCCCTGTTCTCTAACACAACTTTTAAAGTTATTAGTCTTTAATGTGATATTGGGTAGAGGTTGGTAAACCCTGACAGATGCTTGCTGTTAGCTGTGGTTGGGTGAAGTACCACCAACCATGACTTCTAAACTGCCATTTACACCAGCCACAACAACATGTCTGACATTGGTAGTGCTCCTCAAGGTCGTGCTTTCAAACAAGGTAAACAGAAACTTTCAAAATCATCCATCCCCTCCTGCTAAGGAATCACTGTTGGGTTTTAATTCTCTCTATTTTCAGAGGCTCCTGGTAGAACTGTGACATTAAATATTCAGTGAAATACAAGTAAGATTTGAAAATGTCTGCTGTGAAAGAGCTTCGAACCATTAGTGCATCTCAGACTGCAAAAGCCTCCGTCTGGAGGGCTGAGCATCAGAGCAATCCACTTCTTACTTCAAAAAATGATCAGCTTCTTTACCAGCTATGAGGAACTGCCCCTCCATTTGAAACATTTATGTATTTCTGTTATTTGCAAAGCTATTACTCTTTGGGAAGGCCAGGGGAGGAATCTCTTCTCACGTCTCTTTCACAGTCAAGCTGACTTGAGATTGGATGTAAAATGGAAACCACTTCTTCAAATAGAAACAAAGAGGAGAAAGGTCGAATTACCTCTGAAGGGAGCTGCATCGACAGGCGGTTTAGCTGAGTGTTGCATTGGGAGAATATTTGACATCTCCAGTGCTGTGAAAGAGGTCAGGCAGGAGCCTTCTTGCTTGCTTGCCTCTAAGAAACTAACTCATTTTGTTATTATGATGAAGTACGTAACACAGATCACACATAATTCATTCCTCCACAAACATTTATTGCAAAAAATATGCAGTTTGTGTTCTATAATATAAAATATTATTTCAGGGCTTGTAGATTTTGTTTCAGGCAGGGAAAGCCAGGAAATTACAGAAAATTGCAATATACAAGAGATTTGAGATCTGCAGATGGAAAGCTGCATATAAAAGCCAGCAAAGTTACCATTATTTTATAGCATCTGCAACTGCAGTGCTTAAATGCTGTAATAACTGCCTGCTGCCCTGCTTCCAGTCCTGGCATTCACAGGGTGAAAAACAGACCATGCAATCTCCATTTTCTGCTTGAAGCATTCACTTCTGGTTGGTGTTGGACACAGTAGATTTATAATTTGCAGTGTGTTAAATGTTTGTAGCCATGTCCAGAAATAGTCATTCCCAGTGAATATTACTGCAGAGGCCTTGACGTGTATCTGTTGTGTATACAGTGAAGGTACCCCAAGTTTTTCTAATCAAAGTAATTCAGACAGAAGGAGGTAACCTGGCTAGCTAGGGTCACCTGAAGGCGAACACTGTGCAGCAGAGTGAGTTGACCTGCCCTGAGCAACATTCAGCTGTGGCTGGATTCCTTCTTCCTGCACAACCTCACCAGCTTGTAAAGCTACACAGGATCTTACCATCAGGCATCAGCATCTACAGAAATATCCACCACACCAAATCACCGCTCTGTTATCCCTCTCTCCTTCCATTAAGTATGTCCCTACATGGCACAGGCTTCTCCATTTCTTCAGTCATTGTTTAAGCTGCTCCTTACACCAGGCTGGCGTCTCTAGCTTTGCACTGAGATCAGATAGGATGAAACCGTGAAACTCATGACAGCAGGTCGTGGAAGAATTAGAAACTCCTAGGAGACACTCAGATGTTCTCAAGATGAAATCCTTACTTCATGAGTCTTTTTCCTAGCCTTTAGGGTGCTGCATAACATCTATACCCATAAAAGTGGTCCCCTTACTGCTCCACAGTGCAACCTTTGCACAGTATCTACTGGGGCAACAAATCTTCATAGCGTGCTGGACCATACAAAAGGGACTCTGGAGATCCTGAATTCAGTTGGTCACACAAGACTGAGAGCAAGTCAGGCTGAAAGGGGAAGAATTACACAATACTGTCACATGGATGAGACCAACTGCATCCTGCATCCATCAGAAACAGAGGAAAAATAGGAAGGGGGGAAAGGGGAAAAATAATGAACAAGTTTACTGTGTCTTCTCTGAATCAAGGAATGGTTTTGCCCTAGTAAAGGGAGAGATGTTGAACAAAAGGTCCATGGCAACAGAAACAAGTCAGCTCCACAAGTACATAATATTCAAATTAATTTTACGTAACTATCCTCTTTTTCTTCCAGCCTTCAAACTGCATGAAAGAATGGCAGAAAACCAAACTCAATGTAAGAAAACCAGCCTGCAGGCCAGGGAAGGACCTTTGCCTTTGCCTCTGTCATATAAATCATGCATGTTCTCAATAAATCACACCTCAAAGCAAACCACCCTCACTAAAGCAAGTGAAAAACCAACAACAGGGGAAGGAGTGGGAGTGACCACACAACCCTGCTCCCACCATACCACCTGCCCTGGTGAAGAATCAGAAGGACCTCACCTGCATAGCTGTTGCATATGGCAGCTGTGCCTGATGTGACACCATCACCCCAAAAGACCCAGTCTTGAAAATACCACTGGTGACTGGAGAGTGTGTTTTGCTGCTGTGGGTACAAGCTTCACCTTGGTAGTGAGGACAGAAAACAAATTCAGCTGAACATATCCAAGTTAGAAGCCACTGTAACTCCTGGCATTTTTGGAGACTGTCTGGTGAAGCTCATTTACAGCACATAGAGACCTTCTAGCAAGTCCTACAGTCTACTTATTGCCATTATGTGGCAACAGTTGTCGTGAATCAGTGTGGCTCATAAGTATGGCCTAAGTGGTGAACTTCTGGCAGTAATGAAGGACGAGACGCAACAGAGTAGAAGAAGGGAGGCTGGTCAACATTCAGAGTTTGAACATATGCTCAGCTGTACCTTGATGCAGGGACAACAGTCACCGCACCTCTTCCTCTGCTGGCATCTGAAAGGGATGAAGATGAGGACTGGTTTAGTGGGGCACAGCACTCCTGTTTCTACGCTAGTATTTGTTTTACTGATTACATAAATTTTATCAATCAATCCATTGCTTGTTATCAAACTTTGGTTGGAGAACACACATTTTACTGTCCTGGCCTTTGTTTTTAAAGGAAAAGTCATAAAGCACTTAGATTTAATAGCTTATTTATCGTTTTTGTGCATGATCTCCTTCCTCCAGTTTCTTAATCCTCTTAATACAATACCTCTCATTCCTTTTGCACCTTTTCCTGAGTGTCTCCTGTTTACTTGGTTTAATTAGACTGTATTTTTTTCTTCTGACTTCCTCTGTATTTGCTTTGAAAGTCTATTTTACATGGTACCCCTCCCATTCTTTACATGTGTCTGGGCAGAAGAGCCAGACTATGGGATGGCTACTGTCGGACAGGGTAATAGAAACAAAATCTTCGCTTAGCTATTCATCTGGCACAGCTAATCAGTCTTTTGTCATGGTTGGCACTCCTTGGTGTTTCAGATACGGGCTAAACAAGGAAAATGAAGTGTTGATGAGACCTACGGTTACATGTTTATTGCCTTGAAATAGAGTCACCAGTCAGGTCAGGTTGAACTGTATCTGTAAAATATGAGAGTTAAATAAGAATTTGGATTACTTTCCTGTGTTACAGACTTCAGCTTTCCTTCCTTTCCTCATTCAGCTACGGGGTAAGAAAGCCTCTGTTTTCTGTCTTCTCCCAGGAAGATTCAGAAAAACTAAACAGACGAAAAATTGAGTGATAGCCTCACTTTCTCTGCAGCCCCTTTTTAAGGAGCCAGAAGACTGTGTAAAAACTTGAGGGCTATGCCAGTAGTGGAGGGGTAGGACCCAAATGCCCACCACCTTTCCAGAAACACTATTTGTCATGGGCAGAGGAGCACCTTGCAGGACTGTGTCATGCAACAAAGACATTTTGTGAGCATGGGCAGAGGGAGATTGTCGTAGTTCAGCCCTGAACAGGACCAGACTACACAGTCTCTCTCTCACTCCCCCCACCCTCCGAGAGAATAGGGAGAGACAATACAAGAAAAAAGGCTCGAGGTTTGAGATAAGGACAGGGAGAAATCCTTAAAGTTACTGTTATGGGCAAAACAGACTCGACATGGGGAAAACTATTTGTTTATTATTAAAACCAAAGTAGGATAATGACAAAGAGAACAAGATAATGACCTTTGAAGGTCCCTTCCAACTCTAACCATTCTATGATTCTAAGATAATCTCCCCCCACCCCTCCCTCTTCCTGGGCTTAACATTATCTCTACCTCCTTCCCCCCGGCACGGCACAGGGGGAATAGGGAATGGGGGTTATGGTCTGTTCATCACTTGTCACTTTATGCTGCTCCTTCCTCCTCGGGGGAAGAACTCCTCACATTCCACCTGTGTCCATTGTGGGGTCCTTTCCATGGGCTACAGTCCTTCGTGAACTGCTCCAGTGTGGGTCATTTCTTCCACAGGATACACAGTCCCTCCAGAATGGATGCCCCAGCACGGGGGCCCTCCACTGGCCACAGCCTCCTTCAGGCATCCCCCTGCCCAGTGTGGGGTCCTCCATGGGCTGCAGGTGGATCTCTGCTCCTCCGTGGGACTCCATGGGCTGCAGGGGGACAACCTGCTCCACCATGGTCATCACTGCAGGCTGCAGGGGAACCTTGGCCAGGAGCAGCATTACTCCTCCCCCTCCTTCTTCACTGACCTTGGCATCAGCAGCCCTTCCTCTCACAATAAATTCTTCACAACTGGCTGGCAGACGCCTCTCAGGTTCTCTTCACATCTCATCTCCTCTCCACTTCTCGCAGCCAGACCTGCATAGGAAGTTACATTTCTGTGAGGTCTGGAGTGAATTTACATGATGTCCTCACATGGACGTGCCTATTGCAAGACAGACAGCATCTTTTTCTGCTTACCATTGGTCTGGAACTGGTTTAAACAAAGCCAGAAAATAATCCATTCCTGGAATGATTGTTCATATGGGGAACTCAGTTCATAAAGCCAAAGCAATTTAGCTACAATGGCATAAATATCTTCCTTAATTCTATAAATAGCTTCCTTTGTGTCAGACACCTTCCCTTGCCGTTTTAGCAGGAGCCACAAGGCACCCTCCATCTAGACAGGCACAAAGTCTAGCTGTAGGATTTGAGGGTTTTGTTGCTACTATCAGACAATCTTCAAGCATAAATTTTCTTCTCAAACTGAGAATTCAACTCATTAAATTACTCTCAGGTAAGATATGCAAAGGATGGTAAGCTGAAAGCCTTTCAACATCTTTATTCTGCACACACTAAAAAGAAAAAAGATGAAGGTGATGTAGAACAGTGGTAGGTTCCCCATGAACTTCCTATTATACTCCTTGCCTTCTCATATGTGACCAAAATCTTTTTTTTAATAAACCTGTTATTATAGTTCAGAGTCTTTGCCAAGTGTTTACAGTGTTGCCCTGAGTAACAAGTCTGTGCCAAGGGACTTAATTAAATGTAACCTGCTTTTTCAGTTATAGAATTGTCCTTAAACATCAAAAGGCAAGTGAACTTTAATAATAAAATCTGAAATAACTTTTTGTTTAAGCGAAGTTCTTTAGTCCTCACTGTATATAATCAGTTACTTCTTAGAAGGCATATAGTATTTTCACAGATGATTTCCCACAAGCCCTTACAGATTTTATTACAAGTAAACTAACGTTTGGAGTTCTGGCTTTATGTGAGATTCTCAGATTTCATACTTTCTTCTTAGGCTGATTCATAGACCACATGGTTGCAGGGAAGAACGTAAAAACTTAAAGAAGAATGTTTATAAAGGATGCCCCTTTTGATCTCACAATATTTTAGTGTCCTTACAATTTCAGAGGCTTAACTTTTCATTTTCGAGCACTTGGTTCTGCATATATTGCAATTTTTTTTTACAGTCATCTCAGAGGAGGTTCTACCTATGAGGGCTTCTCCTAACCACAGACTTGGTTTGAGGAAGGTGCTGAAGAACTTTCGGAAAATCCTGGATGGACAAACGCAGGTGACTCGGCTGCTGCCTCCCTGGGCAGAGCTGCACACCTGCTAAGTGAAACTCGGCCAGAGTTTTCATTCACAGTAGCTCACGGCCCAGTGTATTAACGTAAGAGGAGCTCGATGCAGCTTATATTGATGTGCTGTGCTAGGAACTGGAGTGGCCAAACCTGCCAGATGGGCCTGGACCCCAGGCCAAGGTTGATGTTCCATCTGACTCACTGGCAGGAGAAGGGCAGGCTGCAATGTTGATGCTCTTGCCGCCTCTCGGTGCAGGACAAGCGGGCAGTCCCAGCCTGTGCTACCTGCTGGACCACACTAGCCAGTGCCACTTTGTCAGGCCATTCTCCTTCAGAGGATGGGGGTGCAGAGAGCAGATGCCTTCCCAGGTAAGAAAGGTTTCTTATACCTTCTTGCCTTTCTCCTCCCCCTATGTGGAAGTTTTAACTTCCCTGTGCCCACAGTGTTAATCATTTGCAACATCTTAAACCCAAACTGACCCGGAGACCCAGACTGTGCAGGTCAAATGCAGCTGCCCAGCAGGCCTGGAGATGTCAGAGGCACCGGGCTGCACCCTCAGCCACCCTGACAGTGGAGCTGGGCAGCGCTCGTGCAAGGGCAGGGAGCAGGGTGAGGGCAGTAGTTAGCCTCGGAAAAATGTGCAGAGAGCAATGAATCATATCCGTAACGTCATATGTCAGGCGGGGCTGGCAGCGAGGAGTTACTGGATTGCTTCCTCTGACCTTTGCTCCTTCTGCTGTACCTCAGTGTGCACCTTCTGCTGCTGAAGGTTGCAGACTGTTTCACTTCTCCTTGACCTGCATCTCATACCAGCTCCCTTTCTCCAGTTGGCATACCGACCACAACCAGTGGTCACTGGGAGGTGCACGAGCAGGCTAGTGCAGGCTAGGACAGGCTATCGAGAGAGCTCACCAAACCCCAGCTCCTGGAGGGTGCTCACACATGGTGAGACGAAGCCTCAGCTGTCCCCATCTGGCCTTGGCAGTAGTCCTGCTTCAAGCAGCAGCATGGACCGGGGATCTCCAGCCATCCCTTCTGGACAGTATTTCACTGATGCTGTGAAGTCATTCACCTCTTTTTCCCACAGCCATGCAGGCGCAGTTTCCAGCTCCACCTCTAAACGTGGTACTGATGCATTCAGCCCACTCGGATACCTCCTGGGAAAAAACAGGTCCTCTCAGCACAAAATGAAGCCAAAGCCTGGCATTGCAATTTGTGCCGATCTGGCTGATTTCAGATGCATTTTCCTTTTCACAAGCCGTTTCTTCTGCTCCTTGAATTCAGGCTTATAAACTCTTTGGCATGGCATTCATCTGTCTTTACATTTGTGCAAAACTTTTAAGCCTTGACATGTAAACAGTAATAAAGCTGAAGATTGCCCCAGACTCTTGGAGACAGGATTGTGGGATAGTTGACTGGTGTGTGTTATAGCAGTGGCGATTAGTTTACCTATTAAATATTTTATAGATGACTTTGCCTTCTCACCATCTCCGGCTGACTTTTAGTTGTAATAGAGAAATCACCGGAACAGGCTGTGGGAAAGCACTGCATTCCTCAGCTGTGTGAAAGAACTGGTTGTGTGGAGTAAGCGTTTACTTGGGATCACATAAACACTTTCAACTTGAAAGAGCCGCAATCTCTAGATCCCAGCTTGTTTATATTTAACTTTGTAGATCTCGGCTTGTGTGTTTTGCTAGCCTCACTAATGATGCTATACTAGTCTGACTGGATTGTGTCAGAATTTTCTGTTTACATTATACAGTCTTCATGGTTTGAAAAGAAAACAGGCACAAAAGCACAAATAGTGGGATATTGTAATGAAATGCCTTGGATATAAAGGAAATGCTCATGCTGCTTACCAGGTTTGTAGAGCATAGATCTTAGGGACACTGAATAGCCTTGACAATAATTACTAATTTTGATGAAAAGTGGTGTAAATGAAGATACTAGATGTGAAAATCCACGTGGCACCAAGGAAATCCGACAGCCTAAACAGACTAGCAAGGGCAGGCTAAATAAGTATACTCTCATACTGTCAAGTACTGTCATGCTTTCTTCTTCCATTTCTGCCCTGGGTGTGTGACATTTACTCCAGGGGACGGCACCTCTCCTGCCCCCAGGCACAGCAAAGGGGACTTGGGCAGGAGCTCGGTGTTGCTTGCAGCCCCCCTGCTACGTCAGCAAGAGAAATGTTATACAGTCATGAAATGGTTTGGGTTGGAAGAGACCTTTAAAAGTCATCTAGTCCAACCCTTTTGCAAGGAGCAGGGACATCTCCAACCAGATCAGGTTGCTCAGAGCCCCGTCCAACCTGGCCTTGAACATTTCCAGGGATGGGGCATCCACCACCTCTCTGGGCAACCTGTTCTACCAACCTCATTGTAAAAAAAATTTTTCCTAATGTCCAGTCTGAATCTGCCTCCCTCTATTTTAAAGCCATTATCGCAACAGGCCCTACTGAAGAGTTTCTCCCCATCTTTCCTGTAGCCCCCTTGAGGTACTGGAAGGCCGCTATCGGCTCTCCCCGGAGCAGCCCCTTCTCCAGGCTGAACAGCCCCAGCTCTGTTACGTACCGGCAGTGCGAGCCGGCCGCTCCCGCGCGGGACGAGGGGCTCGGGGGGCTCCGCAGCGCCAGGAGCTGACCCCCTGCGCCCCAGGGCTCGGCCGGTGCGGGGGAGGGGGCAGTTGGGGCGCTGCCGGCCACGCTGCGCGCCGCGGAGGGGATGCGGGCGCCCCGCCGCCGCCCGTGAAGGGACCGGGGCGGGGGACGGACAGGCGGGGAAGTGCGC